>CM053596.1:119839852-119866765 GCA_028646575.1 Pseudocheirus occidentalis
GCTCCCTTAATCTTTGAAATATCATATTCCAGGCCCTTTGATCCCTCAGTGTAGAAGCTGCCAGATACAGGGTTATCCAGATAGTGCTTCCACAGTATTCAAATGGTTTTCTCTTGGAAGCCTGTAGTATTTTCTCCTTTAACTGGGTATTCTGGAACCTGGCAATAACATTTCTAGGAGTTTTCTTTTGGGGATCTTTTTGAAGAGGTGATCGATGAATTCTTTCAAGTTCTATTTTGCTCTCTGATTCTAAAACAACAGGGCAATTTTCTTTGAGGATTTCTTGTAGGATGCTTTCCAAGTTCTTTTTCTGGTCATGGGTTTCAGGTAGACCAATAATTTTCAAATTGTCTCCCCTGGGCCTATTTTCCAGACCAGTGGTTTTTTCAATGAGATATTTCACATTACTTTCTTTTTTTATTCATTTCTTTGTAACTGTTTAATAGTACCTTTGTTTCTCATAAAGTCATTAGCTTCTACTTGCTCCACTCTAATTCTGAAAGAATTATTCTCTTCAGAATGCTTTTGAGCTTATTTTTCCATCTGAGAAAATCGACTTTTTAAGGCATTCTTCTCCTCATTGGCTTTCTGGGCCACTTTTGTCATTTGAGTTAGTCTGTTCTTTATAGTGTTGTTTTCTTCAGTTGGGTTGTTGACTCTCTTTTCCTGGTTTTCTCACCTCATTCTCATTTCTCTTCCCAATTTTTCCTCCACTTCTCTTATTTGGTTTTCAAAATCCTTTTTCAGTTGATGTATTTCTTCTAGGCATTCTTCAATTGTCTTGGAAGCATTTGGTGTGGGAGTTCTGAGTTCTGGGCTGTCTTCCTCCTGTTCCATGCTTTGATCCTTTTTGTCCACAAAAAAGGATTCTAGAGTTTTATTGCTGTTCTTATTTTGCTTCCTTTTCCTCATGTTAGCCAGTCAATTAATTGTTTGGTTTTTTTAGCTCTGTGAAACTCTGCTTCCAGAAGGGAAAGCTCTGTTCCAAATTGCTAGGGTTTTGCCAGCTGCAGGAGTTATTAGAGGGGTGTTGCAAGTCCTCCCAGCTTTGGCTTGCTGAAAGTGCACCCCAGGACCACCACCCAAGACTACAATCCAGATCCAGACTGCTCAACGCAAGAGCACTTGGCCCTGATCAATTGATTCAGACCCCCTTCAGAGTCTACAGGCCAGGGGTTCTGAAGCAGCCTGTTGGGGGCCGCCGCCAGTTCCAGCAGGTCCCCTCCCCCACTGTGTCCTTGCCCCGGGGGCAGATTGGCTGAACTGCTTTTCGACCCCCAAATTAATTTTCAAAGTTTCACTTTCACTAATCATCTCTGACCCTGGTTTGTGGGATTTTAAGATCCCCTCAGGCAGGTGCTGTATATCTTTTCTGAAGTATACTCAAGGTGCGGCTTGGGAGGCTCAGCTTCTCTTGGCCATCCTGGGGCCTGGCCTGGCCGTGGCTGCAGTTTTCGCCTGGGCTGGTCTTTGTTCTGGTGCAAGCTGCCCCTCTCCCATCCCCGTTCCTCATGTCTTGGTAGATGTGGAGGTGCTGGAGGCTGTAGATCCTCTCCTCTGAAGACTGGCCGCAGCGTGGCTTGGCTGAGCTCAGCCCGACTCCTTCCCACTGCCCCAGGCCTGGCCGTGGTCTCAACTTCAGGATGGGCCAGCCTCCACTCCCAGCCGCAGGATGACCCCTGCTGCTGAGCTGCCTTCAGTGAGAGATGTGTTTTCTGTATTTTTGTGAGTCTGAGAGTCCTAGACTTTGTCTGGGCTCATAATTTTATGGGTGTTTAGGATGGTGGTGTGGGAGCTACGGGACCTTGCTGCCTCTACGATGCCATCTTGGCTCTACCCTATGTTATATTTTTTAAAATATGGTTTCCCTGATTATCATTTTCAATTAAGTATAATTTTGCTTTCATTTTGTCTAATAGTATGATTCTTAAATCTGCCCTTTTCATTTCAGCTTAAGTATAAAGATTGCTCCAGTCCTTCATTTCAAGTCTGTGTGAGTCTTTCTGTTGCCTGAGCATCTTTTGCTTACAACATACTATTGGATTCTACTTTCCATTTCATTTTGTTATCCATTTACTTTCTCTAGGGTAGCCCATTCCGTTCACATTCACAGTCGTGATCATTAAATGTGCATTTCCTTCCATCATATTTTCCTCTATTTTTTCCTTCTCTTTTTTATCCCATCTCTCTTGGGCTGACTTATTTCTCAAATCTACCTCCCCAAATACTCCTTCACTCTTGTAATACTCATTCCTATATATCTTCTCCCCTTTCCCTCCTATCTCCCTATTGTGTAAAATAGATTACTATACCCAACTAAGTGTGTGAAGATATTGCTGCTTCTACATTAAGAGAACAGCGGGTTTGGAATATGATATCCTATGAGCCAAAGGAGCTTCAATTACAACCAAATATCATCTACCCAGCAAAAGTGAGCATAAATTATCAGGGCAAGAGATGGATATTCAGTTAAGATGGGACTTCCAAATCTTGATGATGAAAAGACAAGAGCTCAACAGAAAATTTGATTTTCAAATATAAGACTCTAGAGAATTATAAAAAGGTAAACAGGAAAGGAGGAAAAATGTTACTCAATAAGGACAGACTGTTACATTCCTACATGGGAAAATGTTACATATTACTCTGGAGAAATGCATCTTTGTCACAACATTTAGAAGGGATATATATATATATATATATAGACAAAGGGGGTCGGTCTAAGGTTACTTTAATATGATTCTAAAATAACTAATTAGTAGTGAGAAGGAATTATAATGGGAAAAGAGGAAAGGAGGAGAGAGAAAAGGGTGAATTATATCACATGAAGTGAGAGAAAGATGCATTGCAATAAAGGGAAAAAAGGGGAGGGAGATGAACATTGTTTGAACTTTACTTTCATTGGATTTGTTTCAAGGAGGGGAAAACCTACTCAGGTATAGAAATATAACTTTCACTATAGTTTATAAGAGGTGAAAGGGGAAAGAAAAAGGATGGGGGATAGATAGGTAGGTATATTGAGGGAGGAAGTGGTCAAAAGCAAAACTCTAGTGAGAAGAGAAAGGTAGAAGGGAGAAAATACTAAATGTGAGGGGAAATAGGATGGAGAGGAAAATACAGATAGCAATCATAATTGTAAATCCAAGCATGAACAGCTTTCCAAAGGACTGCTGCTTTGAATAGCTTCAAGGTTCTGATCACACAGTATAATGAACTCTCTATTTATTCAGTAACAAACTAAGACAAAACATTCACCAAAATCAAAGTATAGCATTCACAATGTAACAACATAACATTTCACTAAAATGGTCACATAGTTTTAAATTGACTACATTCATTTTAATAACTCAATCATTTATTAATTCAATCATTTAGTAAGTCCTTAATTCAATCATCCTTAAGGAATCTTGTCTCCTTAATGGACACAAAGTACAAAGGTCAACGTTCTCCACCCCTAGGCCACATTGTCTTAATCTCTTCATCAAAAAGTCTTCCTTTTTCTTAATTGGAGAAGTCCTCTACTCAATCATGTAAATGTAAAGGCCAGATTTCTTTACTCCTAGGCCATAGTAATCATGATCTTCTCAGTTTGCATTAAAGATGCAAGGAGAGGTCTTTTCATGTTGACTCAATGAAGGTTTTCAGCTTCCATGTTTCCTTTCCATGGTCCTAGCTCCTGCCTGAATCTATCCAACTGTCACCTAAGTTCAAAGGCAGACAGCTCTCAGTTCTATGTCCAGCTCCTTGTGCAGTTCCTGTTCCATATTGAAGCTTACAGTGTCTACTGCACCTCAAATCCTTTACAATTTCTGTTCCTGGGAATACAAAGCTTAACAAAGCCACAGTTGCATTCATTCATTCACATTGCTGGCATCTTCATCAATTCACTTTCTGCCTGTGAAATCAAAATGGACCCAACAACAAGGTCTGAGGAATCAACAGAATCATCAGTATAGTCCAAGGGCCTCTGAAAATGTCATTAAGACCTTCCTCTACAATTTCTGTAAATATACAATGAAAAAATCATCTTTCAGGGCTTTTGGAGCATCAGTAAGTTCCCAGGGCTTCTGTAACAATAGCAATGTCCTCTATCAACAGAAAAATCTGACAAAGTAACATCAAAACCGACAAAGTACCAGCACCACAGTCATGCTTCCTCCCAGTTCTCTCTTATCATTTCTCATTTCTTCTCAATTCTCTTCTCAGTTCTTAGTTCTTCATTCTTCCACCACAAGTTCTGTTCTCCATTCTGTTCTCAATTTTTAGCAGTTCTCAGAAGTTCTCAGGATCCTAGGTGTTCTCTCTCTCAGCAATTCTGGCTCTCTAGCTTAGACGTTTCCTTATATATGGTATTAGTTCCTCCCTGTCCCTCCCCTTCCTATTATAGCAGCAACTTCTTCCCACTGTGGGATTCACAAGTTCTGGATCTTAATACTTGATACAATCATGAAATTGAAACAAGTTGCTAAGTACCTGTTGATTGCAAATACAAGGGGCAGGGAAGAAATTCAAATCCCCATTACCATTACCATTGTAAATGTGAATGGGATGAACTCTCCTATAAAATGGAAGTGGAGAGCAGAATGGATTAAAAACCATAATCCTACAATATGATGTTTGCAAGAAACACATTTGAAACAGAAGGATAGTCACAGGGTAAAGCCAAAAAGCAAGAATAGAATATATTATGCTTCAATTGAAATAAAGGGGAAAAAGCAGAGATAGCAATCCTTATCTCAGATAAAACAAAAACAAAAATAGATCTAATCAAAAGACATAAAGAATAAAAGTATGTCCTGATAAAAGGCACTATAGACATTGAAGGAATATCATTACTAAACACAAATGCACTATGTGGTATAGCATCCAAATTCTTAGAGAATTTAAGGGAGCTACAGGAAGAAATGAACAACACTCTACTAGTAGGGGACCTCAATCTCTCCCTCTCTAAACTAGATACATCTAACCACAAATCAAAGAAGAGAGAAATTAAAGAGAAAAATATAATTTTAGAAAAGTGGTTTGGTCTCTGGAGAAAACTGAATGGGGACAGAAAGGAATATACATTTTTCTCAGTGGTATGTGATACCAACTCAAAAATAGACCATGAAATAGAACATAAAGACCTAACAATTCAATGCACAAAGGCAGAAATAGTAAATGCATCCTTTTCCACATCACAATGCAATAACAATTATATTCAATAAAGGGCCATGGAAAGATAGACTAAAAATTAATTGAAAACTAAATAGTCTATTCCAAAGGAATGAGTGGGTGAAAATCAAATCATAGAAACAACCAATAACTTCATACAAAAGAATGACAGTAATGAGATGATACACCAGAACTTTTGGGATGCAACCAAAGTGGTTCTAATCAGAAATTTCATGTCTCTAAATGCTTGTGTGAATAAAATAGAGAAAAGATTAATGAATTGGACTTGCAACTAAAAAGCTAAAAAATAAGGGCACATATAAAATCTCCAATTAAATACCAAATTTAAAAAAACCTGAAAACCCAAAGAGAGATTTTAAAAATTGAAATTAAGAAAATAATTGAACTAATAAATACAATTAAGAACAGGTTTTATGAAAAAAATAGGAAATCTTTGATTAATTTGATTTAAAAAAAGAAAAAAGGAAAAACAAATTACCAGTATCAAAAATGAAAAGGGTTGATTCACCTCCTATGAAGAGGAAATTAAAACAATAATTAGGAACTATTGTACCCAAGTGTAAGGCAATATATTTGACAACCTTAGTGAAATTTGTGAATATTTGCAAAAGTATAAATTGCCCAGACTAAGAGAAGAGGAAATAAAATATGGAAATAGCCCCCACCTCAGAAAAAGAAATTGAACAATCCATCAATTAACTGTCTAGAAAAATATCTTCAGGGTCAGATGAAATTGCAAGAGACTTCTATCCAATATCTAAGGACAATTAATTCCAATACTATATAGAATATTTGGGAAAATAGGCAAAGAAGGAGTGCTACCAAATTATTTTATGATACAAATATGTTATTGGTACCTAAACTGAGAAGAGTAAAAATAGAGAAAGAAAATTATAAACCAATTTCTCTAATGAATATAGATGCAAATTTTAAAATAAAATATTAGCAAGAAATAAATCAATGTGTCATGAGAATAATAGACTATGACCAGGTAGGATTTATACAGGAATGCAGGACTGATTCAATATTAGGAAAGCTATCAGCATAACTGACCAAATCAACAGCAAAACTACCAGAAAGCATAGGATTAACTTAATAGAAGCAGAAAAATGTTTTGACAAAATACAATGCTCATTCCTGTACAAAAAAAAAACCCACTAGAGAGTATAGGAATAAATATAGTCATCCGTAAAATGATAAGTAGTTTTTATTGAAAAGCATCAGCAAGCATTACATGTAATGGAGATATCAAGAAACATTTCTAATTAGATCATGGGTGAAATAAGGATGTTAATTATCACCACCATTATTCAATATGGTACTATAAATGCTATCTTTAGTAATAAGAAAAAGAAATTCGAATAGACAAAGAAGAAATACAGCAATCACTTTTTGCAGATGATATAATAGTATACCTAGAGAGTTCCAGAGAATCAAGTAAAAAAAAAAAACCTACTTTAAACAGTTTAGTAAACAACTTTAGCAAAATCAAAAGATATAAAATGAATCCACATAATTCATCAGCATTTCTGTGTATTGATAGCTAAGCCCAGTAGCAAGAAATAGAAAGAGATTTCCCATTTAAAGTTACTGCAGACATCATAAAATATTTTTGTACATGTGGGCCTTTTCCCTTTTAATGATTTCTTTGGGATACAGACCTAGTAGTGTTATTGCTGGATCAATGTGTCCAGAACAGTTCTATAGCCCTTTGGTCATAGTTCCAAATTGTCTTCCAGAATGGTTGGATCAGTTCACAACTCTACCAAAATGCATTTACATTCTAATTATCGCACATCTTCTACAACATTTATCCTTTTCCTATTCTGTCATCTTATTTAATTTGATAGGAATGAGATAGTACCTCAGATACATGTTAATTTGCATTTCTATAATCAGTAGTGATTTACATTATTTTGCTATTACTACAGATAGCTTTAAGTTTTTCATCTGAAAAATGTCTGTTCACTTCCTGCCAAGTGTAGCTTCCCAGGTAAACCCAGGAACTATGTGAACACAATTACCAAAAAAATTTTTCACACAAATAAACTGAGAACTAAATAATTGGAAAAACATCCATTTTCCATGGGTAGACTGAGCTAATGTAATACAAATGACAATTCTGCCTAAATTAATTAACTTATTCAGTGCCATAGCAATATAACTACCAAAAACTATTTTATAGAGCTAGTAAAAGTAATAGAAAAATTTATCTGAAACTGCAAACGGTCTAGAATATCAAGGAAATTAATGACAAGAAATGCTAGAGAAGGTGGTCTAATCATACCAGTTCTTAAAATTGTATTATAAAGCAACAAGTAAAAGAGCTAATTGGTACTGGGTAAGAAAAAAAAAGTGGTAGTCAAAGGATATGAACAGGTGCTTTTGAGAGGAATAAATAACTGCTATCTATAGTCATATGGAAAAAGTGCTCTAAATCACTATTGATTAGAGGGATGCAAATCAGGTAGTTCTGAGGTACCACATCACACCTATCAGATTGGCTAACATGACAAAACAGGAAAATGATAAATGTTGAAGACTATATGGGAAAGTTGGAACATTAATTCACTATTGGTGGAGCTATGAGCTGATCCAACTATTCTGCAGAGTAATTTGGAATTATGTCCAAAGGGCTATAAAATATGCATACTCTTTGACCCAGCAACACCACTTCTAGGACTTTATCCCAAAGAAATCATAAAAATGGAAAAGGACCCACATGTACAAAAATATTTGTAGCAGCTCTTTTTTTGTGGTGGCAAAGAACTGGAAATTGAGGTGATGCCCACCAACTGGGGAATGACTGAACAAGTTATGGTATATGAATATAATGGAATACTATAGTGCTATAAGAAATGAAGAATTGGAGGACTTCAGAAAATCCTGGAAAGACTTATATGAACTGATGCTGAGTGAAGTGAGCAGAACCAGGAGAACATTATTCACGTAAACAGACACAGTGTATAATAACGGATTTTGGTTGACTTAGCCCTTCTCAGCAATGCAAGGACCTAAAACAATTCCAAAGGCCTTAAGATGGAAAATACCATCCACATCCAGAGAAAGAACTATAGAGTCAGAATGCAAAGCAGAGCAGACTATTTTATTTTATGCTTTATTTTGTTTTGCTTTTTTCCCCCTTTCTCATGGTTTGTCCCATTCATCATAATTCTTACATGCAACATGACTAATGTGAAAATGTTTAATAAGAATGTATGTGTAGAGCCCATATCAGATTCCAAGTCATCTTGGGGCAGGAGTGGTTGAGGGGAAAGTATTTAAAACATATGGAAGTGAATGTTGAAATCTAAAAATAAATAGAAAAAAAATAAAGTGATAAATCATTGGAATAGCTTAGGTACACAAGACACAGTAGTCAATGACTACAGTAATATACTGTTTGATAAACCCAAAGCCTCCAAATTCTTGGATAAGAGCTCAATATTTTGGGGGCAGTTAGGCAGCACAGTAAGTAGAGCACATGCCCTGAGTTCAAATCCAACCTTAGACACTTAACACTTACTAGCCATGTGACCTTGGGCAAGTCACTTAACCACAATTTCCCTACCTTCCCTTTTACAAGAAAAAGAGAAGAAGAAGAAAAAGAAGAAGGAGGAGGAGGAAGACGAACAAGAGAAGGAGGAGGAGGAGGAGGAGGAGGAGAAGGAGAAGAAGGAGAAGGGGGAGAATGAGAAGTAAGAACTCACTATTTGACAAAAACTGCTTGGAAAACTGGAAAATAGTATAGCAGAAAGTAGGCACAAACCAACATCTTACACCAATAGGAAAATAAAGTCCAAAGTGCACATGATTTAGATATAAAGGCTAATACTATAAGTGAACTGGGAGAACAAGTCATAGTTTACCTGTCTTATTTATATAGAAGGGAAGAATTCATGACTAAAAAAGATTTAGAGAACATTATGAAATGCAAGGTAATTACATTATATTGAAAGGATTTTTCACAAAAAAGTTAAATCAAAAAAGATTAGAATGGAAGCAGAAAGCTGAGAAACAATTTTCATAGTCAGTGTCTCTAATAAAGGCTTTATTTCTAAAGTATATAGAGAACTCAGTCATATTTATAAGAATACAAGTCATTCCCCAATTGATAAATGGTCAAGGAATATGGACAGGCAGTTTTCAGATGAAGAAATTAAAGCTATCTATAGTAATATTAAAATATTCTAAATTACTATTGATTAGAGAAATGCAAATTAAAATGACTCTGAAGTACCATCTCTTGTTTATCACATTGACTAATATGACAGAAAAGGAAAAGGATAAATGTTGCAGAAGATGTGGGGAAATTGGAATCTTAATGCATTGTTGGAAGAGTTGTGAATTGATCCAACTGTTCTGGAAAACAATTTGGAACTATACCAAAAGAGCTTCAGAACTGTGCATACTCTTTGATCTATCAACACCACTACTAGATCTGTGTCCCAAAGAGATCATAAATAGGTAAAATGACCCACATGTACAAAAATATTTATAACAGCTCTTTTTGTGGTGACCAAGAATTGGAAATTGAGTAGGTGTTCATCATAGTGGTCAAGTTGTACTTTATGAATGTAATGGAATACTATGCTATAAGAAATGATGAACATGAAGATTTTAGAAAAGCCTGGAAAGAATTACATGACGTCACCCTGAGTAAAGTGAACAAAATCAGAAGAACAATGTTTGTATTAACAGCAACATCATGTGAGGATCAGCTATGGAGGACTTAGTTCTTTTCAGCAATGTGATGATCCAAGACAGTTCTAAGCATTCATGATGGAAAATGCTAAACATATCCAGAGAAAATATTATGAAGTCTAATGCAGACTGAAGCATCCTATGTTTATGCTTTTTGTTTGTTTGTTTTCCTTCCCATAGTTTTTCCCCAAGATGGAAATATGTTTAACATGATTGTATATGTATAATGTATAACACATTGTTTGCTGTCTTGGGCAGAGTGCAAGGGAGTGGGAAGGGAGAGAATTTGGAACTCAGAATCTTATGAATATGAATTTTGAAAACCATTTTTACATTTAATTGGAAAAAATAAAATATTATTAAGCAAAAAAAATTGAAATATGGTGTCCAGGTACTTTTTTATTGTGGCCTTCATGGTCTACAATATTTTTAAAATTTAATTTATTCTTGTTACATTTTATATTCATATCTTGCTCCTTCCCTCCACACACGATATTGGAGAAGACCACCATTTGATTCAGATTTATAAATATGTGTGAATCCACATTTCATGTACTTCTATTTGCTACCTCTTTCTCTGGAGATAAACTACATGTTCCTCCATTGACACTTTATGGTTAATATGAGTATTTATCATACACAGAATATCTTGGTTTTCAAAATAATTTTTCAAACAATATTGCTTTTACTATATACAATGTTCCTTTGGTTCTCCTCCTTTCCCTTTTCCTTATTTCTTTTTTTTTTTGGAGGGCAGTTGGGGTTAAGTGACTTGCCCAAGGTCACATGGCTAGTTTTTGTGTTAAGTATCTGAGGCCGGATTTGAACTCAGGTACTCCTGACTCCAGGGCCGGTGCCCTATTCACTGCACCACCTAGCCGCCCTCCCTTTTCCTTATTTCATGCAAGTCTTTCCAAGTTTTTTTTAAATCAACCAGCTCATCATTTCTTACAATACAATAGTATTTCATCACAGTCATACACCACAACTGGTTTAGTCATTCTCCAGAGAAGAGCCAGACCCTCAATTTCTAGAAACTTGCTACCACAAAGACAGCTGCTATAAATACTCTAAAATATATGGGCTCTTCTCCTTTTCTCCTGATCATTATGGGAAACAGGAGTAGTATTGCTCAGTCAAAGGGTATAAACAGTTTTATAACTCTTTTGGCATAATTCCTGATTGCTCTCTAAATCAGTTGGATTAGTTTACAATTTTACCAACAGTATATTAATGTCCTGATTTTTTCACATCCCTGCTAACACTTGTCGTTTTCCCTTTCTATCATTTTAGCCAATCAGAAAGATGTGAGATGTCTTAAAGTTGTTTTAATTTGCATAACTCTAATCAATAATGATTTAAAGCATTTTTCCAGAGACTTCCTGTGCAATAGTTTTTATTCCTTCATTACAAAAAGTAAATAAATAACTAAAACTGCCTGCAGAGCAGCTAGGTGGTGCAATAAATAGAGCACTGACCCTGGAATCATAAAGACCTGAATTGAAATCCGACCTCAGACTCTTAACACTTACTTGTGTGACCTTGGAAAAGTCACTTAATCCCAATGCCCTGCCTTTCCCCCTCTAAAAATACCAAAACCATTTAATAACTCTAAAAAAAAAGGAAGGGAGGAAAAAAAGAGAATAATTTAAAAAATTGAAACTTTAAAAAAAACCTGCCTGTTTATATCCTTTCATGATTTATAAATTGGGAGATGACTGATATTATAAATTTGACAAAGTTCTCTATATATTTGAAATATGAGACTGTCACTTAAGAAACTCTGTATAAAGCTACCTCTCCCCCAATTTTATGCTTTACTTCTAATCTTGGCTACATTGATTTTATTTGCAGAAAACTCTTTTAATTTAATGTAATCAGAATTATCCATTTTACATCAGGCAATATTCTCTATCTCTTGTTTACTCATAAATTATCTTCCTATCCATAAGTATGATAGGTAATATGTTCCACATTCTAGTCTTTTTAAAATTATTGTTATCATTTATTTATTTAAATAAATTCTTAAAGTATATCTCCCTCATCTATTTTTCAGGTCAGTTGTTTTTCCAGTGAGATATTACACATTTTCTTATACTTTTTCATTTTTTCTTGAAGTATAAAATCATTAGTTTCTGCTTGCACAATTGTAAATTTCAAGAAATTATTTTCTTTAGTGAGTTTTTGTATTTCTTTATCCATTTGTAGCCAGTACTTTTAAGGGAAGGGTGGTGATGGGAGAAAAGGTCCCTGACATGGCACTAATGGCTAATCTCTTTTAAAATAATGTTTTTCATTTATTAATGTAGATATGGCAAGAGACCATCATATGTCTAACTGTCCTCCACTCCAATCTAGATTAATTTGTCCTTGAAGTATCTTTCCTTTTATATATCCAAATGTTTTAGTCTATATACTCTGAATCCCTGGTCATGATTTTTCCTTTAAGTCTAACAGCCTTACTCAATTTTGCCCTTAAAAAAATATTAATTTTGAATGAGAGTAAATTAAATCTGCAACCAGCTATAAATCCAGTAACTTTAATCTGGCTGATGCCTTTGTAAAAGTCTTTCAAAAAATGCCTTTAATTAACTGTGGCAGAATGACATCATTCAGTTGTTTCCTCACTAAATATCAGACAACAAAGGGTTGTCTAAATGGCCTAGCGGAGACTTGCTCTGTGAGAGCACCATACAATGACCTAGTATATAGACTGGCTCCTTAAGAGTCTATCCCATATAGTAAACTTGAATTTTCAATAAACTTTACTTTCTCTTTGGCTGAGAAGACTTGAGTGGAATTCTTTCCATAGGACCTGGCATGTTGGTATTTTGGGGTCTCGGGCAGCCCTAACCCTCTTTGGATACCTCTTCATTTTTATGGTCACTAAACATGACTAGACAAAGATTGTTTGTATGAAACATGATGGTCTCAGGTAGAAACTACCCCATTTCTCATCTGTTTTTGAATCTTGATGTGTTTCTATTACTTGATACATTTTATCACTAAATTGAAAGCTTGGCTTCCGTCCACTTCCCACACAGTCCTCCTACTTTTGGTGCAGGATCTATGAGATAAATGAAAATGAATTTACAGGAATATATGGGTAAACCTTGAATGTTTACCAAAAATTCTCTCCATTTTTACAACTGTACAAGTTGCCTTAATTAAAAAAAATCTTCCTTTTAACTCCAGTCCTCAAGAGACTGTGTGTGATAGAGAAAAATATTATTGCATTGAAAGTCAGAAATTCTAGGTTCAATGTCAACTTTCTCATTTCCTGGGTGACCGTGGATGGGACATTTTACCTCTATGGTCTTCTAATATTTAAAATAACAGAACTGAACTTAGTTGCACTGAAGGCTTCCTTAGGTTTTTAAAGTATGCTCTTGTGCCTAGATCATCAAACATTTACAGAATGTCCATTGTGTATATGACAGTGTAATACAGGAATGTAAGACATTCCCTTTGAGAAATTTATTAGGAAAGGTTTTCCTTCCTAAAATGAAAATTAATTAGTGGAAAATAAAAATTATAATAATAGAACTTTCTATTTTAAAATTGGAATAGTTTTCTCACTTTACATAAGTGGAAACTAAGTCCTAGAGATATCACTCCAATTTTTATCTAACCTAAGATCATAAGACTCTTCACTTTCAGCTAGTGCTATTGACTAGCCCTGAAATAATTGACTGTTGCATAGAAATAGTGGAGACAGTCTAAATTCAGAAGACCAGAATTCAAGGCCCAGCTTTGCTGTATTAAAACTCTCTGTATCTCATTTTTCTACAAAACAGAGACGGTAGTACTTACACTTTCTATCCTACAGGGTTACTGTAAACTTTATTAAATTTAAATGTATTAAAATTTATTAAATCCTTCTAGCAATTATAGTGTTTTTAAAGTTAGTCTTAAAAGGTTACAGCTATAACACTAATGAAGGAAACCAAACAAAAGAAGTCATAGCGGTCCAGGTTTTAAGAGTTGGTCAGTAAAAGGTGCTCTATTTTACTTTTGCAATGCTTTTAACAGTCCCAAATACCTTATTTTCATTTTTATAAAGTTAAAGGGGGGTAGCTAGGTGGAGCAGTAAGTAGAGCACCGACCCTGGAGTCAGGAGGACCTAAGTTCAAATCCGGCCTCAGATAGTTGACACACTTACTAGCCATGTGACTTTGGGCAAGTCACTTAACCCCAATTGCCCTCCAAAATGCAAAACAAAAAAAGTTAAATTATCATGATCAGAGGAAGTTTTGTGCAAGAAATAATAGCTTTAGAGTAGAAATAACATCAAGGACAATCTAGTTCAACTATTTCATTTTCTAGAACAGGAAAATGAGGCCCAAACTTGCTGAAATTAATGAAGAGAGTAAGTAATAAGAGACAGTATCTGAAGTCAGATACTCATAATCTAAAGTTAGTGCTTTTTTTGGTTGTCTGACATTGGTCAGTCTTAGAATCAAGAAGCTCCGGGGTCAAGTCCTGTCTTTCTTATATAGGCTCTGTGTGATCATGGTGAAATCACTTAACCTCTTAATGTTCCAAAGTAACTCTTTAAGACTACAACTTACAGGAAAATTGCTCGTCTGCATTAATACAGGAAATTTTCATACTGGAAGTTTTTTATCTAATGAAATAAAAACTGAACAAACCCACACAACCACAATCACCAGCAATACTACAATTTTCCAAAATTTACTGTGGAATCTTTACTGTTTCAAGGATTGGTGAAAAATTGGGATTGAGTGTTCCCTCACCTAGTCCAAGTCACAATACCTTCATTCTAGAACAGAGAGTGCCAAGAGGGGCTATGTATATATTTTTTTAAAATCAAGAGTATCTAGTTTTCCAATGATGAACCTTTGTATACCCAGAAGCTTAGATAATTTTCACAAGGTTTTTCCAGATCTCTGCAGGATGATAGGATCTGATAGAGTATGTGGTCCCCATACAGAGGCCTCAAGAACTAAGGATCACCCCTGAACCATAAGAAGGCTTTATAACAGTCCTGGAATGGAAGCATGAAATGAAACTTTTTTACTTTATGGAAATGTTTTCTGTGAGAAAATTCCTGGGGCATCATACATGTCACACACAAACAAAATTCTGTTTCCAACCCAGATCTTTTTTGATTCCCCCAGGACTTGCTTTCAAATTGTTTCCCTGAATAACCCTCAGAAAAAAGTGTCTGGAATTCCATGGATAATTTGTAATGAATAAATACAGTCAGCCTAATAAATCTGTGTTGACCAACCTTGAATGGAGTTGCTAGTTCATTGAATTCCAATTTTGTATCACAAGAGAAATAATGGAGAAGGTGAAGTATACAAATTAATACAACCTAGCAATTGTAAACCCTAAGTCAATCAGAGTATGATACCCAGAGAGTTAGGTGGGGAGCATAGATGTGCATTGATTGGTTTAGCAATTCAAGCTGAGGAAATGAGGAAGGGCCACAAAATCTTTAAAGGCAGTCTAATTCTAACTCTATTGTTCATAATAAATTGATGAGGCTTTTCTTACCTTTTCCTATTTTCTAAGGCGTTTTAACATACTCTGGTGTGAGTTTTCTAGGTATACAGCTGTACAGGCTGAAATTGGTGTTTATATTGTACTCTGGGAAAATGAAATCATGAAATCACAGAGATAAATTTAAGTTATTGTGTGTACTTCACTGTCAAATGCAATAAAAAAAAGACCCAGTAATTTTCAAACTGTTTTAAGGCAAAACAGAACCATATGCAACATATATGATTGTATTAAATGATTAGCTTCGGTATTGTAACTTTATTATTGCATTCCTTCCCAATTATGGAAGACATAAAAAAAGACTTTCAGTATTTATTTTAATACACTTGATAGGTGACTGTGAGTATCCCTAATTCAGAGTATGATCCTTAACCTATCAGTTATTAATAATCAAGCTAAATTTGCATAGTTGTACCAGTGAGGATAATTCAAATAGACTGTCTTTAGCTTTGGCAAGGAAAAACATAGCTGTCATCAGATAATGACTTCTTTGCTTTCAGATTGTTCTCACAGTACAACAAATAATAATTAGCTATGGGACAATAAAGTACCATTGATTTAAGATTGGAATGAACCTTGGAGATTATCTAGTCTGTTTTAGAGATGAGAAAACTGAAGCTAAAGGAAGTTTAGTGATTTATTCAAGTTTGCTAACTTAAAAGTAGATAAGCCAAGATTTGATCCCAAATCCTCTAATTCCAAATCCAGAATATCTTTCATATTTAACAATTTTTCAGAAATGGAAGACCTACTTATGCTAATTTTCCACTGATAGGTAATGGTCTCAAGATTACAGGAAGAAAAGGCTTTCACAATTACTTAGTGTGTGATAGGAAGTTGAAGGGTCAGACAGTCAAAGGATTACTAAACTAACTAGTCATTAATCTCACTGGGATATTGCAATAACTAAGTTATTTTAATTGAGATAGAGATGTTGAACATGAGTTGTGGCTGCTGATATTTAGTAATTTTGCACTTTCATAGTGAGAAGAAAAGACAGATTAGTTTGTGTATGTGAAAATTATCTTGCTATGAAGGAAAACCAGTGATTAGGGCAAAGTTTGAATTACCATCTCAAGGGGCATTTACATCATTGTATTATTTTTTAATTCTCTCCAATCTAAACTTCATAGATATGAACAACCCATAACCTAATTCAATAAATTTGTATTCAACATATTCCTATTATGTACAAAGTGTTGCACAAGATTTTTAAAATTTATATAAAATTTACAAAAAATTCCATTTTACTTGTAGACCTTAGTGAATACTAGAAAATTTTCTCTTTTGAGATTTTAGCTATGCAGAGACACAGAGGAAGAGTGATTTCAGGAGCATTGCAAAGAAATATCTCCTTTACCTTCTGGCTCACTCCTAAAATTCTACCATTGGAGCATTATTTCTTCATTCCTTTAAGATTATGGCTTAATTCCCTGTCAAAATGTAAATATGCCTGGGGAAATGGTATGTTAATCTGGTGCCACTTGTCAGTAAATCTTAATATGAATATGGTTCAGATCCTTTCTAAATCTCAGGTTTTTGTTGAGAGAATAGGAGAGACAAAACTGGGATTACAAGAGACCTGAGGAATTTGGAGCAAGGCTAAAGCAAGTAAAAAAAGGGATAAATAATATGGAAGTTGGGGGGCCTTGCCTCAGGCTAGCCAAGTCCCTCACATCATGTACTTTTGAACACAGCTTTTCTGTAAAGAAAAGCACTCATCCTTCATCTCTATCCATCACCATACTTCCTTCTGTGAAGACAGAAAAATGTTATTTTTAAGGGGTACAGTATACTGAAATTTGGACATTCCGCCTGAAGTCATTTGTTCCCTTTGTCCACAGAAATTGGTTGCTAGGTCTTTGAAAACCTTTCTGAACTCAGAACTGATTGGCAGGAAGACACACATTGGCAGGAAGAAAATGGATTTTTTTGGGAAGTTTTTAAGAAAACTTCCCTTTTCAAAGCAAGAATGGAGAAGACATTGATTGTAGATGGTTTAGAGCATTTGGGATGTAATGGAAGATATACACGCATGTATATTGTGTATGTATATGTATACATACACACATGTGCATCTTTTTTCCCTCCTCTCTTTTCTCCCTGAGAAGAAATGGAATAGACTCCATTTTGAGAAGGTTCCAAAGGAAGAGCCCTACAATGCTTTGCTGGTGTTGTCACCCTGAAGAGGGTGCCCAAAGAGGGTTAGGGCTGCCTGAGACCCCAAAATACCAACATGCCGGGTCCTGCTGAAAGAATTCCACTCAAGCCTTCTCAGTCAAAGAAAAATTAAAGTTTATTGAAAGTTGAAGTTTGCCATGTGGGGTGCTAGGTCATTTCACGGTGCTCTCATAGAGCAAGTCTGTGTACTAGGGCATTCTAAGGTGCTCTCACAAAGTAAGTCTGTGCTAAACTATCCCATGGCACTCTCACAGAGCATGTCTGTGTGCTAGGGTGTTCTATGGTGCTCTTACACAGAGCAAATCTATGCCAAGCTATCTCATGGTGCTCTCACACCACATGGAGGGAAGATGGGATTCTATCTACAGAAAGGTTGTGGGAGGAATCTAAGGGTGATCCAGAGGAGGAGATTGGGGAGGGTCTTTAGGAGGAGTCACATGAGGTCAGACTCCAGTAGTGAGGGTCTTCAGGAGTCAAGCTGAGGTCAGATTCCAGTAATGAGTGATTAAGGATGGGAAGTTGCTGGAGGCTACCTGGAGACCATAGACGATGGTGGGCCAGACCACTTCAAGGGTGGGAAACTACTGGAACAAAGGGGGCTAAAGACTTGGGCAGAGCAACAATTTAAGGCTTGTGCCCTCAGGCAAATATCTTCCCTGGGAAGAGCCTGCATCTCAAAGAATCAAGGAGTGCTCAAAAAAGAGGGGGGGAGTCCCAGAGCCTACACCTCATCAACCCTGCTGAATAAAAAATGCGGGTAAATCAATTCATTATCAGTATTTGTAATATATTCATTAGCCCCATAGTTTTGTCCCTGTAAGAGTTGATATATTTGTGTGTGTGTGTGTGTGTTGTTTTTGAAAGTATCAACTCCACACTTCCTTTAAAAAGGCTTTAAATCAAGACATTAAGTAAAAGAATGAACAATGAAAAATGACTTCTCAATTTGTTTTCCATTATATGAGATATCCCTGAAGTATAAAAGCACCAATGTCCTATCACAAAAGGCCAACTAGGATGGTGAAGTGGTTTTTGTGATGCTTTATGAAATGAAGGTGAAGGAAATGGATGTGTTTAGGTTGGAGAAGAAATGACATGGTAACTTTCAAGTATTGAAAGAAATTTCAGCTGGAAGACAGAGGAGAGTTGACCTGATATTTTGTCTGTCTATAAAAGTCGTACAATAAAATGAACAAGAAGTTTCAATGACATTACTTCTCTCTCCTTGGAAGTCTTTAAGTAAAGTCTGGATGGCCCCAAATAAAATATATGAAAAAAATTCTTCTTAAATACGTGTTTAGGGGTGAAAGATACTTTGAGTAGATTTAAAGAACATTGGAAAAAGAAGGAAATTTTGAAATCATGCAGTACAGCCATCTGATTTTACAAATGTAGAAAAACAAGGCAAGGGGATTTGAATGGCATAGATACAGTTAAATAAGTTCTGCAGAGTTTCAAACCTAGGTGAGATAAGGGCCACTAAGCCTAAGTCTAATTAATCCACAGTCTCTGTAATAGAACTTGGTTACCATATTGAGAAGTATTTCAGTCATTTATACAAAAGTATTCTGATTCTCAAAAGGTGAGTATTTCCATACCTTCTTTATCTAGAGGCAGAGTCCAGTAGTGCATATAATGTTGACTTTGAGTTAGGAAGATTTAGATTCAAATCCCATCTTGAAAATGATGTGAACCTAGTCAAATAACTTGACTTTATTGTGCCTAAACCCAAATCCTAGGTCACCTGCCCACCATTAAGCCTTTTTTTATTTCTATTTTTGTCCCTATCCTACATCATGTTATAGCTTGGAATACCTGTAAGGCATGACTGGGCAGTGCTCAGGGCAGAGTTCCCTATCATCATTCCATATATACAGACATACATACATATACATGCATGTATGCATGTATACATGTATATATATGTATATATAATTTTTTTTTCCTTGAATCATTGTGAGTGTACAAAGTGCAACTCAGGGTTATGGCACAATATAGAGACCCTGTCCTGTTCCATTGACCAAACAGGGTCCCCACAACCACTTCCAGGAACACGACCCTAGTTTGTCCTGGGACTTTCCAGTTCCCTCATACCTCATGACCTGCTACCCTGTTCTGGAAAGAGCTGACAACCCTTGCTCTTCCAAGAGACACCTGAGTCACAGGAAAACTGCACCCCTGTACCCTCCTACCATATTCCAAAACTGGCCCTGGACCATAGATCTAACCAATGGCTGTTCTTTTGATTTGTACATCATAACTTCTGCTAGCTCCCCTCCCTGATTGTGGTTTTCTGGTTTTGGCCTATAAAACCAAGTCTGTAATCCCAAAGATCACTACTCATTTGAGTGAATACACTTGGGTAGTTGCATGCCTAATCAATACGTCCACACCTAAATTTATCTTGAACCCAGGTCTCAGCTAGTTCTTATTCTATGCACAACAACTTCTCTTGTGATCAGTTTCCTTGTTTATATAATTAAAGAGTAGAATGTGTAGTTTTAAAATATATCCTAGCTCCAAATCCATAAAGCTATGAAGAAGAAAAGTTATACAAATTCTGTTTGTGACACCCTTTTTTCTCTCTTCCCTGGTAATCTCATCTGCTTCTATGATTTTATTAGCATGTGAATGCCTTCCATCTCCAGCTTGATCCCTGTCCTTTCTCCATATCTTGAGTATCAGCTTTCTGTCTGCTTTCTGGACATTTCTAAAAGGCTGTTTTGATAATACCTTGAGCTTAACAATCTTCTCCCCTTCCAAAAAAGATTTTTCTTTCTCTTTATCTTCCACCTTCTCCTAACTTTCCTATTTCTCTTTATGGCAATGCAACCCATAATCCCAGCTACCCAAGTTCAAAAGCTCAGGGTTATATTTGTCTACTCCTCCAGTTCCTCTCAAAATATACAATTTGTTGCCATGTCAAACACTCCTACTTCTGAAATATTTCTCTAAACCACCTTTTGCATTCCTACAGCCAACTATCTTAATAGAGATTCACATTATCTCTGAACTTAACCAGAATGTTAAATCATCTTTCTGTTTCCAGTATATTTCAACTCCAATATAGCTATTATATTGCTATTGATATACAGATAAGCACATATGTGCATATATATATATATTTATACCTATGTATACACAGATATACTTCTAACGCATTGTTCCAATTGCATTATTCTTCTGCTATACAAAAAACAGCCTTCAATGATTCAAACCTTCTGTTTACCCCCTACACAATAAGAAATCATCCAAAGAGTGTATCAAATGAGAAGACCTATATGACAGATGTTCCCCCAAATTGTTCCAGCCTACATTTCCAGCTTTTGTTCATATTACTCCCCTTCAAAGGTTCCATATTCTGGTCAAAATGGACTATTCAACATTTTCATTTTTTGTTCTACCTTTTCTCTAACATTACACTGATCATTTCAGGTTTCATAGTTTGTTCACACCATACCACATGTCTAAAATGAACTTTAAATAAGTACTTGATTAGTGAAATCCTTTTCATTCTTCAAGAGCAGTCCAAGATTGTACCCCTTCAATTAGGTCTTGCCTGAACCTCAATCTGGAAGTCTTCTCTTGTTGAATTAATTTTGGTGTTTTTAAAAGACCTCAGCATTTATTGCTTAATTTGAAGCACAGTCATTTCAAAACTAACACCGTAGAAATGTAATCAAATCAACACTGCCATTGATTCTCAAAAGAGTGTATAAATGTTCTATTCACTCTTTTTATGACCTTCCAGACTGCAATATCCTTTCATGGTGATAACACTCCCTCTATATGTTCTCTAACCTTACTAGAATGTAAGCTATTTTAAGACATGGAGTGCCTCAGTTTTGTATAAATTTCTCCTGACCACAGGGTGTAGCATATAATAAGCCTTTATCTTTGTTTTTGTTTTTACATTTCTTATCTGCCATAAAATACTTTAAACTACTTGAAGGGACAAAATGTAATTGATTTCATCTTTGCATCTACAGCTTCTAGCACTTTATATATATGGAGGGTTGATAGAATAGAATAAAAAGATAGATTTTATACACCTATAGCCATACACACACACACACAGCACATACATCAGCTTTTGTGTGTGTCTATCCTGCTTTGATATTCTATAGGATGCCCATATATCCTACAGGATACCTACCTATGTATCTTAAAGGATATACATACATATATGTATGCATTCTATCCTACTATATGTAGTAAACTGTTGTAGAAATCGCAATGCAATGATGAAATAAGCTTTTCTCACTGAGTTTATATAATATATGTAACATATATATGTAACATATATATATGCAAATTCACATGCATATGCCCACATAAGCATGTAATATATGTATATGTATATGTATAATTGCATACACAGAGATATTTCTATATATCTATATGTACCCTCCCCCAAATTAAAACTATTATTGAAATTGTGGTGCAGCAATCTAAGGGTATATTTGTTTCAAATGAATTACCCTGTTTTGGAAAATCTCCTTTAAAGCTCAAATAAACTGATGATCACCCAAAAATAATCATTTCCTCAAAACATATAGATGCCAAATTATCCATGGCTACTCAGAGAATCCAGCTTCAAATCCAAACTTCCTTACTTACTAAAACTCTGCCATTGACCAAGTCACATTTTTCTTGTTGGAAATCAATTTGGTTATTTGTTAAATGTAGGATTTGGATTAGATTACCTTTCAATTCCTTTACAACTCTAGTTATATGACCTTATATTCCATCCAGTGAAATCTTATCCTAGTGCTTCCAGAAATCCTCTAGAAAAGATATCCACTATATTTCAGGCCTTTTCTCTAAATCTTTTAATATTTCAGGAACCAGGACAGTAGCACTCTGATTATTGTTCTGTGATTTCTCAATCACCTCAGAACAGCTCTGCCAATCATTTCACTGATTACACCTTAAATAGCATATAACACAAATGATTAAAAATTAAGAGTGTTGTAAACTATATGAATCTACTATATCTAATTACCTATACATTCACATTAAATTTACATAGACACATCTAAAATATATCTGCATATGTGTGTGTGTGTGTGTGTGTGTGTGTGTGTGTACACACAATGCATGTGTTGGTGTTGTAGTTATGTGGAAGCTTGTGTAGTTGTTGGTGGCTACACAGAAAAGCCAAGCCTTCTACATTTTTATTTGCTTAAAGTTTGTAGTCTTTCGTAATTTGCCATTTTGTAGAATCATAAATGATATCACAATTAAATATGTTTTGTTTTGATCTGGAAGGAATTTAGGACTATTAAGAAGCAAGGGGCCATAATAGAGAGAAAGCACTGCATTTAGAGTCAAATGATCTTAGTTTGAATGTCTACTTTGCCGTCTCTATGACCTTGGGCACGTGATTTAACTATCTAGGCCACTATTTCATCAGCTATAAAATCAGAGTTTTTAACTAGGACCACTAATACCTTTTAAACATAATTCTATGATACTATGATCTCATGAAAGTTATGCATTTATCCAATGACATCTAGAACTTTTTATTCAACTTTAGATCTAGCCTCATCAATATCTGGCCAGGGAGGGGGTGGTATCTATGATAGAGAAACAAATTGAAATAGAGAAATGCTGATAAGGAAATATAGACTATTTATAGGTAGAGACAGCTATAGGCATAGATAGATAAAAATATTTAGATATGTATGTATTTAAAGGACTATACTAATGGAAAATGTCAAAAAGCACATAATTTGTTTCTAAAACTCTTAGGACAACATCACTAACATAATTGTCAGAGAAAATGAGAATAAATTTTTAAAGAAAATTGTCTTCTCAACATATTGGGATGTCAACCCAATGATGTTTTTTTTTTGTAGTGGACCCTTTTTAGTGGGATATCTAGTGTTCTTATATGTTTAATGAATTTCTAGATTAACATTTCCACCCTTCCTTGTTTTGGTTAGCTAAAAAGATATGTCACTTCACTCTGACTTTTTTAATGAATACTTGTAGTAGGTGTTAAAATATGACAGGAGGAAAACTTGAGTAAAGCAAATAAATAGAGATTGAACTGTGAATCCACCTTGTATCATCTTATTAGTAAACAATTCTGTCATTTTTAATAGAACCCTCACATCATCAACAATGAGTTGAAATGGACATTTTGAAATAAAATGTAATATAAAAAGTACAATGATAGAATCATAGCCCTAAGCCTAAAAGTGACTGCAGAGGTGATCTGGCTCATCCTCATAATTTTTCAAATGGGGAAACTAGAACCACAGAGGTAAAGAGCTTGTCAAGTTCATGCAGATAGTAATGAGAACTGGCATTCTGATTCAGGTCTTCTTATTCTAGATCCAGAACTCTTTGTCTTACATGGTATTGTGTTGTACAAATCCAGAACTCTTTATTCTCCATAGTCTATTTTTTCTTCCTAATCCATTTGGAAATGGTTAAGAACATGAAACCTCAGTAGTGCCCCTGAGGCAAGAAAAGATACTAATCAATTGATAATATTCTGATTTATTCCCTCTTTTTTGTCTCTGAATTCTAAACCCAGGCATTGGAATAATACTGTGGTTAATGAAAAAGTCTTTCGAATAAAGGAAATCGGTTTTGAAACCTAGCACATCTGTTTATTTCCTTTGGTAACTTCAAAGTCTTTTAGTCTTAGTCTCTCCATTTGTAAAACTCAACTAAATGATATTTAAGGACCTCTGATATGTAATTCTTATGATTATAAATACTGAAAGAATTTTAAATTGTGTTGAAGACAACTTTAAAAACCCACTCATATGTCACATTTATTTATTCAACATTGTTTTTATATTGTAAAGCTAGCATTGTATTGAAGGCAGTCTTCATTTTTTATTCCAAGACATTTTTTAAAAAATTTCTTGGTATGGCTTATAATCAACTTTTTTATCCATCCCATCTAGAATTTCTACATAAAGTAGGGAAAAATTAGAAATCCCCTAAGTGTCAACCTTGATGGTAAACATTAGAGAGCACCTCCTACAGCATTAGTTTACTCATTATTTAATAAAGCTTCCTGATTTCCTTAAGAAATTTTCTTTTGGCATATTCTATTTTAATTAAAGTATTGCCATCCACTTTTGGGGGGGGGTATAGCAATTTCTGAGGCAAACTATATCACATTAATTACACAAGTTATGTTAAATATCTTCATGTTAAGCAATTCTTAATATTAACTAGCCCCCACATTCTAATATCAGAGCATATTCAGCAAAATGAATTGAAGATACAGTTGGATGGGGTTGGTTATCCCAGTTGTTCATACATTTTAGCATTGCTATCTATCAAAATCAAATTACTCAAAACATTAAAAACAAACCTGAGCCAAATTAGCCTTCTGCATGCATAAAGGATCTATGCTTTTTCCTCATATATATTTTTACATTCATGAAAACATCAAGCTATGGCCTTATGTTGTTTTCATGCTTCAGTTCTTTAATGTACTTTAATAAGCCATTTACAAACATAAAAGACTGAAACTCATCAAAATTTAACAGCTAAGAATTTTGGGCAGGGGGAAGTAAAAGTACCCCAGAAGAAAGGTAAACGTGGAAATCCAAAAGAACAAAGATGATTTTTGTTCCATTGAAAAAAGCAGTGATTCTTAATGTGCATGTCATTCTTTATGCCATGAATAAGGTTCACATGGGTAGGTAGAATGTTGGGGAGCTATAACTTTCCTCTTCTAACATTATTAACTCCTTTCCTAATGAGACACTCAAACTCTTAGAAAGTCTCTTGAGGGTCCCTATATACTCAAGTCTGTTCTAGGGTGTTTCTGTTGCTTCAACAGCTTATACTGAAGTTATTTGCATTATGTAGGCACATCCATAAGTGATAGAAACAAAAAGAATGCTTATTTTTTTCTTTTAAAAAGAATCTATTGTAATGAATTAAATTTCAGAAACTTCAGTCAGGAAAAAAAATACTTTCTTGACTCCTAAAATAATAAAATATCAAATGATCTCACATGTCTCTGCCTAGACAAATTATCAACTGTTCCTTAACTTTTTAAAACCTTACTCCACTATGAAGCCATTTCTAATCTTTCAGATTTTGGTCAGTTGCCTTCTTAGCTTAGAAATCTTTACCTATGGAATGGAGTCAAGATGGCAGCATAGAAGCAGGAGAACTTTGGGAACTTCCCCCATAAACACCTCAAATACCCATAAAATCTGACTCTAACAAAACTTTAGAGTTATAGAACTCATTAAATGACAAAGAAACAAGGCTCCCGCTGAAGACAGCCTGGCAGGCCAATGGGAAGGGTGAATCACAACTTGCTGGCAGCCAATACCAGCCACACATGAACCCAAGACTGTAGCCCCAGGGTGGCCAGGACAAGCCACAGCTGGAGCTTTCAGGGTAGTGGATCACAGATAGCAGGGGCAGTTTCCAGAATTTTCAGTCCATAAAAAAATAAAGAATAAGTGAAAGGTCAGTAGAACTCAGCTAAATATGGGGGAAAGGAGTGGGTCCAGCCGTCTGCCCCCAGGGCAAGAAAGTAGCAGAAGCAGTTGCCCTGCAGCCACCTCCACATGGCTACTTCAGAGCTCCCAGTCTGCAGATTGCAGGGTGGCTAAGTTATCATTCAGAGGCTAAATGCTCTTGCCTCAACCTGCCTGGAGGGGTATTAAGGTCTTGGATGGTGGTCCTGAGGTGTGTGACCTTTGAGCCAAATCTGGTGGGGGCTGGACAGATGGTGGCCAACTAACAGCCCCAGCACCTGTGAAAACCCCAGCACTTTGGGACAAAGCTCTCCCCTCTGAAAGCAGAGTTCTACTGAGCCCTAAAGTCAAGTAATTGACTGGTAACACAAGCAGGCAAGGGAAACAAAGCAAGAACAGCAATCCAACTTTAGATTCCTTTTTTGGGGACAAAAAGTATCAAAGCATTAAATGGGAGGAAGAGTACACAGTCAGAACTCCTACACCACCAAAAGCTTCCCAAAAAAGTGTAAACTGGTTATGGGTCATAGAGGAGCTTAAGAAGGATTCTGAAAACCAAATAAGAGAAGTGAAGGAAAAATTGGGAAAAGAAATGAGACTGACACAAGAAAATCATGAAAAGAGAGTCAACAACCTGACTGAAGAAAATAACACCTTAAAAAACAGAATAACTCAAATGGCAAAAGAGGCCCAAAAAGCCAATGAGAAGAATACCTTAAAAAGTCAAATTTGCTAGATGGAAAAAGAATCTCCAAAGCTTTCTGAAGAGAATAATTCCTTCAGAACTAGAGTGGAGCAAATGGAAGCAAATGACTTTTATGAGATATCAAGATACTATTAAACAGATCCAAACAAA
>CM053596.1:119867265-119882936 GCA_028646575.1 Pseudocheirus occidentalis
TGTATAGCTTCTAGGCATTCTTCGGTTGTCTTGGAAGCATTTGGTGTGGGAGTTCTGAGTTCTGGGCTCTCTTCCTCCCGTTCCGTGCTTTGACCCTTTTTATCCATAAAAAAGGATTCTAGAGTTTTATTGGCATTTTTATTTTGTTTCCTCTTTCTCATGTTGTCCAGTCAATTAATTGGTTGGTTTTTTTTTAGGTCTGTGAATCTCTGCTTCCAAGGGGTGAAGCTTTGTTCCAAATTGCTGATGTTTTCCAAACTGCTGGATGTTTTAGAGGGTGTTGCAAGTCCCCCAAGGTTGGGGGGACCCCAAGTGCACCCCAGGACCACCACCCAAGACCACTATCCAGATCCAGACTGCTCAACGCAAGAGCACTCAGCCCTGATCAATTGATTCAGCCCCTGTGGAGTCCACAGGCCAGGGGCTCTGAAGCAGCCTGGTGGGGGTCGTGCTGGTTCCAGCAGTTCCCTTCTCCCACTGCTTCCTTGCCCCAGGGCCAGATTGCCTGAACTGCTTTACCACCCCCAAATTAATTTTCAAAGTTTCACTTTCACTAAAAGTCTCTGAGGATTTTAAGATCCCCTTAGGCAGGTGCTTTGAATTTTCTTTGAAGTAGACTCAAGCTGTGGTTTGGGAGACTCAGCTCCTCCAGGCCTCCCTGGGGCCTAGCCTGGCAGTGGCTGTGGTTTTGGGCTGGCCAGGTCTCTGCTTCCCTTCAGTGCGAGCTCCCCGAGCTGCCCATCTCCTGTCCCTGTTCCTCATACCTTGGGAGATGTGGAGGTGCTGGAGTCTGTAGAACCTCTGCAGACTGGCTGCAGTACCTGATTGGCTCAGCTCAGCTAGGCTCCTTCCCACCACCCCGGGCCTTGCCATGGTCTTGGCTTCAGGCTGTTCTAGTCTGCGTTCCTGGCTGCTGTGATGAGCCCCTACTGCTGAGCTGCCTTCAGTGAGAGGTGTGTTCTCTGTATTTTTGTGTTAGTCTGAGAGTCCTAGGCTTTATCTTGGCTCATAATTTTATGGGTGTTTAGGGTGGCTGTGTGGGAGCTGCGGGACCTTGCTGCTTCTACGCTGCCATCTTGGCTCTGCCCCACCCATGCTTTTCTTAAATCATCTTCTTCATTGTTTCTTACAGCAAAATAGTATTGCATAACATTCATATACCACTACTTTTTCAGACATTTTCCAGTTGGTGAGCATTTCCTACTTTCTAATTCTTTGCCACCACAAAAGAGCTACTATTAATATTTTTGTACATATGAGTCATTTTCCTTTTTCACTGATCTCTTTGGACTACAGACTTTGAAATAGTATCCCTGGGTCAAAAAAGTATATAAGGTTTAATTGATTTTGAGCATAGTTCCAAAGTATTTTCTGGAATTGTGGGATTGCTTAACAACTTCATGAACAAAATGTATTTATTTTTTCACACTCTATCAGAAAAATTTCATTTTCCTTTTTTTTGGTCATGTTTGTCTATTTGGTATGTCTATGAGGTTATTCCTCAGGATTGTTTTAATGTGGATTTCTCTATTACTTTCCAGAGCATTTTATATGACTATTAATAGTATGGACTTTTACCTCTGATTCCTGCCAATTCATATCCATCTTGTCATTCGGGGAATGACTCTTACAGTTTTTTAGTGTATTCACCACAATATAATTCAATTATTCACAACAGAATTGAACTGCACAACAGCAACAACAACAACAACAAAAATCATCACCTGTATTTCTTGTTAGTTCAGTTTCATTTCTCTTCCTATTAAGGTCATTTTTGCATTGATCTGTACCACTCACTGACAAATTTAAGAGGCAAAGTTTCTTTGTAACCAAAGTGGATGATTGGAAATATTGCTGGTCATTATCAGCATCTCTGCTCAGATAACTCAGAAAACTAGCCAGCTTTATCTACAAACCATTCTTGGTTTCTTGGTAAAGATGATGCAGTTATTTGTTTCTTGCCAGTGAGGAAGTTTCCTCACTTTTCTGTTTACTTCTGTGGAACTCATTATACCTTGACTCTTCCTAACTTTGCTATTAATGTTAATGCTGTCACCATTGTCCCATTTATCCAGACTCACAATTTAGCTATCACCTTTTTCTCTTCACTCTTTCTCACCCCAACCCCCATGCCCAATCAGTTTTGAAGGACTTGTTTCCAGCTTCTCATTTTTGTCTCCCCTGATTCTCTCTGACAATGCAAGTAGTTGATGTAGGTTGTCATCAACTCACATCTGGAATATTGTTATATTTTTCTGTTATTCCTTTTCCAAGTCTCTTCCCATTTCAATTCATTCTCTACTTTGCTGTCAGTTTTACCTTCTCAAAACACATTTCCAATCAAAGAAGAACCTCACCCCACTTCATTTCACAAAGCTCCAGTGACTCCCTATTCATAACCATTCCCTTCATTATTTGGCCCATTTTTATTTCACTTCTTACACTTTGATCCCCTTGGCATACTCTATGATCCACTGAAACTTGCCACTTTGCTATTCTTTTCACTTATACTCTTTATTGTCTCCTAGCATTTTCACTGGCTATATTCATTCTTCTTTAGACACTCCATTCTTATTTCCTCAACTCCTGTCATAAGTCTCAGTGAAAGTCCCACTTTCTGTAAGAAGCCTTACTCAATCTTCCTTATAGTTAGTATCTTCTTTCTGAAAGTAGTCCCATTTTATCCTGTGTGTATCATCTTTGAACATAAATATTTTCATATTGTTTCCTTCATTAAAGTACAAATTACTTGGGAGATCTTGGTGGTTAAAAAAAAAGATTTTGTTTGTATTCTTGGGCTTAGCATAGTACTTGAGACGTAACAGGCATTTAATAGGTCTTAGTTGACTGAGCACCCTCTGAAGTCCCACAGACAGCATGTTTTAGACACAATATTCAAACCTAGGTCTTGCTGACTCTTAGACTAGTTATGTAGCAACTTAATAATGCTGAACTCCTTTGGATATTGTAATCTTCTGGAGCAAGGAAAAGATTACTTTAAATTTCTATATTTTATAGTGTAAAAGAACTCATTTCTGCTCATTCATTCTGTAGAAGGTAGCAAAAAAAATATTTCTCAGGATGATTTGAAGGAAGACAATTTCTTTATAGCTTCCCATTCTGGAACAATTTAAATTGACTACTTAGTCTTAGATCATAATTGCATATATTCCATATGAGCACAATCAATTTATTTATAGTACTAGGCAAATAACAATGACTCAGACACATGAGAATGTAGATTCATATTATATCTCTAACTAACACTTATCTTCAATTAAGACCCTGAACCTTAATCCCCTCATTTGTAAAAACATTGAGTTGGAATAGATGACCTTTGAAATCTATTCTTTTTCTAGCTCATAATACTATTATTCTTGATTTCTTGAACTTGGGGTTATTTAGAAAATGGAAGAAGTGGTCTCAGCATCACAGTGCTTTGAACAATGTTAAAAACAGTGTAGCAGAGAACCACTTAATTGACAGTTCTTTGACAGTTAACCCATTTTCAGTAATCAATGTTGTCATGCAGTGTTTGCAATTATATATGGTTATTTATTTGACTACTTTTCAGTAGCCAGGGTTCCTGAATGCTTTACAAAATTAAAACTGTAAATTAACCAACCATGTCCAAAGATAGCTGGCACCAGAAGTGGAGTGCCTAGTCTTGCCAAGTAGCTGCCAATGAAGAGGTGGAAAAATTGACCCCCTCACTCCCACTTAACATTACAAGCAAACATTGACATTTTGAGGAATTTTTGAAAGTACTCCAGTTGACTAAATGTCTGTTACTGCTATTGCATTTTTTTTAATCTTAAAAGTAATGGAAAGAAATTTCTTCCAGTCTTTATTGCTGAATATATACTAAGTTCAGCAAATATAAAACTTTATTAAATTATCATAAGACTGGAAGATTATCTAGATGCAGAGTTGCATGTAGTTCAGTTTTTTGATGTTGTGCTTATTTTATTTTGTTTTGGTTTTTATAACTGCTTTTGTTAAGTATCTGCATTTGGAAGAAATCTATTAGACTTACTTTTCAAACTTATATTTAACATTTTCCTTTTTAAAAGAAGTTTTGTAAAAAGGACTCCTTAGGGAATATTGAATTCATGATTCTTCTTCTTTTTCCTCTTTCATTTCAAGTCTATTTTTAGATATTTCCTTCTAACATTCCCTATTGGTTATTTCATCATCCAAACTACATTACACACACACACACACACACACACACACACACACACACACACACACACACACACACACACACACACACACACACTGAAAATTCATTTTCTCTGGCATCTGATCATTTTCCTTCCAAGGTGTTGACAGTCCTCCTTCGTATTCGAATGCTGCTAATCCTTACCAAATCCCCTTCTGTCCAACTCAAATAACTTTCTTGCTTTGGATTTCTTCTTTCTTTTTTTTCGATAATAAATTTCTATTAACCAATATTGGAGGTGGCTTTTGTGAAACCCTAGGACATTTAAGTTGACCTTTTATTATGGAATAAATGAACCTTCTGCTTAGTCCAAATACTAACATTTTCATTTGTTGGCTTTAGGCTTCTCATTTTGTATTTTTCTCCATTTTCAAGCAGCAAGTTCCTTTGAATTATTGAAAGAAAACACAGATACAAACAAAGAACAATTATTTTAAAAATGCTTATAAAACCCTAATTTCTAGTTAAATTGAAATGAATAACAATCCTGATAACTCAGATTCTATGAACTTAAAACCCAAAACTGAAGTAGTGTAAGAATGTGTATATTTACGCATCTATGTGTCTATGTGTTTGTACGTATGGCACCTACTAAATATTAGGTGCTAAATAAATGTGTTTTGCACATAAGTTAACTCTCTATAGTGGCTTTCCATGATGATTTATCCACATGAATATTATTTGAATTCTTTAATACTTTACTGCTTTAAGGTTTTATGACTGTTCTTAACCAAAGTCATATATCTAATAAATGTTTGAGACTGGATTTGAACACAAATCTTCCTGACTTCAGATCCAGTGCTCTATCCATTGAACCATTTATCTGGCCTGCTTAGAGGTTTACAAAATGCTTTATGTACTTTAGCACATTTGAATGTCATAATGATGCTTTTACACAGTTATTGTTGTTTTCACATTATGAATGAGGAAACTGAAGTTAAATAATGTTAAGTTTATTCAGTTAGGAAATAGAAGAGGCATAATTTCAATCCAGATATTCCTGGTTCTAATTCCAGTGCTCCAGTTTTTCAATATACTATCATTAACTAGAAGTATTGATTGTGGACCAACATCTTTAGGATGATCAAATAGTTTGGGAAATTCCAGATCACACAATATTTAGGAACTCTCCACACTAATTTCTTCCCTGGAAGCCGTGTCTGAACTCCTCAAAAACATCAAAAATTGTCCCAGGAAAGGAAAACCATCCTTACAATTAGAACTGTCCCAAAACAGAAAAGCTTTTTAAGGATACAGTTGATTACCATTTACTCTAAATTTTCATGCAAAACCTTAATGTCTCTTCATTGTTGTTGTTGCTGTTATAATGTGATAGAGAGGATTCCTCTTTAAGTATGGATTAGACTAGATGAGATAGAACCCAAGATGACTTTTAGTCCAGGAAGTCTGTGATTCTTTTCTTAAAGTTGTTTAAATATTGAAAAGATTATCTGTTCCATATTATGTGGCATAACCAAACAATACATAACTTTTTTTCTGCATGTAATGAAAAAAACTATTTTAGGATTTTAGGATTGTCATAAGTTCAGAAGACTTCTTCAATGGCCTTATTTCTCTCATGGACCTCTGCTATAACAACCACAACTCTTTATCCAATTATTTGCAACACAGATAAGACCAGTTTCAATGAGTCAGTGTATCCTTGTCTTAGGTAAAGTTTCAGAATTTGTGGTGGAATTTTAATTTAGTTTTCGCCATTACATCTCACCATTTTCAAGCCAATGGGCTGATATAGTTCCATGATTTGTTAAGGATATTGTCAGTGCTAGCTTAAAACACAACTACAGGTTATTAACAAACTGCAACAGGAAGTTGTACCATCCTTATGCTCACATCCTTAATAAATGCACTGCAACGACCTTTGAAGTGAGTTTGTCTTGGCATTCATCCTCATATGTGCACTCAAGATGTCCTCATTCAGCTAGATCCACAACCTATTAGTTCCATATTATTAATCATCTGTATTGGAGTTGATTTCTATCCCCTCATTGTTGTCTATTGTTAGGGATGTTATTTTAAAGCCTTAAATTGCTCAATCAATGAAATGCCTATTGCTTTAACAAAGGTCAGAAAATCCAAAGTCTTAAATTAGACTACTGAAATAGATGGGCTTATTAAGTTTATCAACTTTACTACTCCTCAATGGATCCTCAACAGCAATAACAACAACAAAAGGATTCAATCCTACAAATTTGCTGAATTACTAATTGTTCTGAGATTTTTCAATAGATAATGAGACCGGGAATATAGCATCTGAAGAAGCAATTGCCAGGTTACCTTTACATAAATGTTGATTCCTGGGATCAGGTCTGGGAGGGGGGGCAAGATAGACGCAGGACCAGTGATCTGCAGATTACTCTTCCCAGGGGTCTTAGGCTCAGTGTGGGTCCTGGGTTAGTTCCATTGGTCCCAAGGGCAAGGGATTGATATAAGATATGATGTCAGTGATTCAGTTCAAATAATTCCTTCCACCTCTTGTCTTTTTCTCTCAGACTTCCTCAATAACACTTACACCTTTGGGGTTAAGCATACCTCTAGTACCATAAATTAAAGAGTCAATGATAAGAATAATAGACTGCTTTTATTACAAAGCATTAGCTTTATGGTGGAGTAAATAGAACACTGACTCTCAAATAAAAAACCTGGATTCAGTGCAAGCCTTTCAAGCTTACTATTTGACTTTGAACAATTATCTTTATATCTCTGATTTGAGTTTCCTAATCTAGAAATGTATGAACTCAGACAGAATGTTTTTTGAGGTTCCTCTCAGCTCTATATCTAGCATCCGACACTCAAAAGTCAGTTACCATTTGAGTTTTCAGGAAGTATCTTCTTTTAGTTTAGTGCTAAAGATAGGATATCTGTGACCTTGAGGCCACATGTGACTCTCTAAGGTGCTCAAGCATGATCCTTGGACTAAATCCAAACTTCACAGAACAAAAGGATCCATTTTGTAAAACAGACTCAGTCAAAATGTTACATCCAAGGACCTAGAAGACTACATGTGGCCTTGAGGCTGCAGATTCCCCATCCCTCTCTCTAGTCTAACATCATTGAGTACATACTAGTATTTCTTAATGCAGCTTAGTATAATTTTCTTTTTATGGCAGAAGAAAAAATTGCTAACTTTTTGCCTGTGTGCTATCACAAGCTATTTCATTGATTATTGATTCCCATAACTGCAGCTAACTTCTATCTTGTAATTAATGCCACCTATAATTACTGACAGAAATATTGAGATACTCTAAAATAGTGATTAGTAACCTCTTGCTTACCAAGCCAAATACTCCTGCTCTACAAGTGGAAATTAAAAAAAATATTAAAGTCAGGTTTTACAGTATTTAAAAATGTAGAATAATTTTTAGCTTGTGGACCACATTAAAAAAAACACTGTTGGCCCAGATTTAGTACACAGATGGTAGTTTGCCAGCCTTTGTTCTAGAGTATAATGTCAAAATTGTTTGTCAATGATACATTTTCAGGGATTTACTGTGATGTGGATAACTTCTATCTACAGCATTGCAAAATGTAATTAAAAGCTAACAATTTTATACAAAACAACTCGCTCTGTAGTCAGAGGATATAGGTTCAGATCCTTTCTCTATAGTTATTACTATATAACTTTGGAGAATGCATTTAAGCTCCATTTACTTCACTCTATGGTTACAATCTCCTAGTATTCTAAAAATCTATGATGCCCATGCTGTACCTGAATTGTGAAACCAGTTCATGCTATATGTCACAGGTGAAAAAAAAATAGGCTCTCAAAATTTTCCAGCTACCTATTAATAGAACATTTGCAATTCATGCCTCCACAGAATACAGTTGCAATCTTTCTCAAGAGATGAAAAGTCAATAGGAATTCCCAGATTCATGGAGTCTAAAGGGAATTCTTACCTTAGTGACGACTACAGAAACTCAGTATTTATTCAGGCCAATCAAGCAATGAATTAATAAGATATATGCCTAGTTCAGGGAAACATGTAAATATGTCATGACTCTTATAATCAAAGGGTCCTTAAAATTAATTTCAAAATATAAAGCAAGTGATTATTTTTTTTTAAAAAAGATGCAAGATATTATTTCTTGTGAGCCTCGTGGAGTAGGATCAAGGGCACAGGCATTTCCCAACTTTTAGGACAGAGAGGAAAACTGAGAAAAGAAAAAAAATGTCACTTTTCTAATTACATAAAGGTCACCTCTATAATAAACTCTTTCTATTGAGAAATTGAGAAATCTCAGAGCATTACAACTTTCAGAACAGAAGAAAAGCAGAGAAAAGAACAGAGACAAGAGTAGGCCCTTGAAATTCTCAATTTTAGAGAAAAGAGAATAAATTCAACATTAGAGGTCCCTCAAAATCTATCTTGAAGTTTTGCCTTCTACTGGTAGTTAACTTATGTCATAAATTCTTTACATTTTAAATTGTGTCATTATACATTTATTTTTTACTTCAAAAATAAAACAGCAAAATTATGCTTTAATAATTTGAAATACATGATAGCAAGATTTTACTGGTAAACTTTTCATCTTTATATAAGGTAATTCCATATCTGTATATGCTTATCTATGTGTTACTTCTGAGCATCAGATTCCTGTTGAATGGATTTTGAATATTCCATGGCATTTTCAATCCAAATGCCCACAAATGGATTGGATATTTACCCTGATATCCATTCTACTGAAAAATTTCCCTATTTTTCTTTAGGGTACCATTACTATCATGTCATCCAGTCATGCAATCCTGATATCACCTTTAACTGTTCTCTCTTATTTATTCTGTATCTCCAGTCTCTCATTTATTCTGTATCTCTAATCTTAATTAAGTATCTTCTTGCTAGCTCCAAACTTTTCATCTCCCTCCCCTGAAAAGGAACAACACGTTATCTTGTACATTCAGAGATCTCCCATTCCTAAGGAAAATGGAGGCTACTTTTCAAAGTTGCCTCCTCAATTCATCCAACATTTCTCATTTGGAAATTCAGTTTCAAACCAAGGGAGTTTTCCCTCACTAATGCAAAGAAGGCTGATCTCTTCATGCTTGAGTGTGCTGTTTGGTACATGTTTAATAACCCTCCCTCAAAAAACAAAACTAAGTTTTGAGTTTAATCTGCATTATTTACTTTTTCTCTATCACTTTTTAAATATCTGACGATCAAGAAAATGAAAAATTATGTCATGGTATGTAGCATTTGCTGATCTCTGTTATGTTATTTTGATATTTTCACACTGAAAATTGAACAATCAACTCTCCAATGGTCTATGCGGCTAACTCCTGAAAATCCCTCCATTCATCCATGATCAGCTGGAGGTAATTCCTTCCTAAAAGAATGATTATCTTCACTGGAACAAAGCAAGAGAGGGATAATATTCTATCCCCATCCATGTTTCAAACACCTAAAAAGCATAATAATTTAGAAGCACTTAGTTACAATATTGACAATAATGCCTAAAAAGGCTCCAACTCCTTTTCTCCAAACTCCACCCTACCTCCAGTGGCTTGATAATATTTATCATCATGCCCCATAAAGCAAAGCTAGGGAGATAAGCTGCTAACACATGTATTAACAGACCACAGAGTACAAAGAGATTTTCAGAGGCGTGAGTACAGGGTCTATATAAACATGTCTTAATATCTTTTTAAAAATTTGCATTTTAACTTAATCCCATGACACACCATTAAAAAAAAAAAGAAGAGCTGACTTCATTACTTAGTGGCAGTATGTTATTTTGGAATTCCTGTATATACATAGTTCTCAAGGAGAAGAAGATAAAGAAAATTTAATCTGCTTTAGTGAATTTGTACAACTTCATTCTCTGGTAAAAGATAATTGTCATGAAAATTAAAAATATCTTTGTATATTTTTGGTTATCATAAGAGCACTTTTTGTTTTTGCATATATATTTCTCTTTTTTCCCTTTTCTGGGTTTAATGTGTTGTTTTTTCCAATTAAATGTAAAAGCAATTTTAACATTTTTCTTTCAAATTTTGAGTTCCAAATTCTCTCACTCTCTCCTCTCTCCTCAACGAGAAAGAAAAGCAACTTGACATGAGTTATACATGGATAGTCATGCAAAACATATTTACATGTTAATAAGAGCACATTTTAAATTTTGTGTTGTCTATGTATTGTTGTTTTTTAAAAATAGTTTATGTCCTTAGTCTCTAATTAGTTAAAAAAAATTTCCTTTAGGAATAAATAATAAATAAATGTCCACCATAAACAAGTAAATACTCAGAGGGTGCTTCCTAATGAAAGTAATATGCACACCCTTCATATTCTCTGAGAAAAGAAAAATCCCATGAGTTCTTGAAACATAAAGAATAACCGAAATTTTTCCAATGGACTCCTGCAACAAACAGTGCCATCCAGATTTTAACTCATTAGAAAAAGCAATCTAGGGGCGGCTAAGTGGTGTAGTGAATAGAGCACCGGCCCAGGAGTCAGGAGTACCTGAGTTCAAATCCGGCCTCAGACACTTAACACAAAAAACTAGCCATGTGACTGTGACCTTGGGCAAGTTACTTAACCCCAACTGCCCTCCAAAAAGCAAAAAAAAAAAAAACAATCTAGATGAAAACTAATAAAACTCATAAAAGAGCCAAAGATATATGAGGTTGATTGTTTAGGGTTTCCAGGACCCTAGCAAAATATTAATCTATAGGCACATAATCCATATGGATCACAAATAAACCCTCTGGTTTCATGCTATATTAAGATGAACAGTCTGGATCTTCTCAAGTCAAATCACTCACATACATACACACACACACACACACACACACATATACACACACACTTAACTTGGATCAATTCTCACAATATATTTTAAGTTAATTGCAAAACACTAGCATTCTAGATCTGCAACATTCATTCTGGACTCAAGGGATTTATTAGTACATAAGCATTAAACACATCTAGTTATCTTAAAGCAATCATTTTGATTTTTACAGGAAAAATATCAGAAAATTAAATGTTAAAAACAATTTTAAAACAAGAGGAAAAAATGAAATAAACGCTAAATTTTCTGAGTACTGGTTACCTATGGGCATATCTTTGGGCTAGCCTTCATTTCACACTCTTAACTTGGTTCCCCATAGCAGCATGAAGATAATACTTGCAGACAGGAAATATGACCCCAAAGTGCCAGAATTGTAAACTACTCTGGCCACAAGTGCTCCCTATATATGTTCCTCATTACTAGAATATGCTATGTATATGACTATTTTCTTCACATATTTGGAGCAGTATGTTCCCCACATTTGACAGCTAATGTTCTTAACATACTATCTTAATAAATGTCTTTACTTTGAGCATATTATATTTGTTATTTGACCAGAGTATTAAAGATTATTGCCCAGTTAGGAAATAGTAAGTTATAATCTTTTTAGTAAGGCTCTGTACTTTCTTTAGATATTCATAGAACCAATGAAAGCATCCACCCAAAAAGATTATACTCCTGCATATTTGCCTAGTGACCTTGTAGAAGTTGGGAGCATTTTCTTAATGGGGCCAGTGCCCCTGAAAATCTGGTCCACTACGTTTGTGTTCACCTTACATTGTAGAGTAATGAGCTCCTAATGCATCTGCTGTATATTTTCATTCTTTGTCTTCAAAACTCAAATTTTGGATTGCAATTATATCCCTAAAACATGGTAGAAGTCCTTTGGGCACTACACCAAAGTACAATGTCAATTATGTGACAGTGAGAAAATAAAAGTTCTTGATAAACTTCATGCTAGAAAGTCTGCAGCCATTGTCTGCCAGGAGACCCTTGAGGATCTCAGAGAGCACATTAAGCAAATCTCTTTGAGGAATCTTTTCATCCCTCTTTGAGGGATATATATCATGGTCTATCCTTCACAATCTCCAATGCCTTCCACCAGCCATACAAGATAGAATGTCAAAGTCTTGACCAGTCTTGATTTCTTCCAACAGTAACATCTCCCTTGTTTTCAGAGGGAGGCCAAGATAAAGAGGTTTACAGTACAATAGCTTATAGGACAAATGTTCTTCTACCATCATCTGATATAGTGGAAAGTTAAATTCAGGTAAAAAAAAGTTTCAGCTTTAACAATTTTCATTTGATGTATAGTATTTATGGTATTATAAACTTAATGTCTTTGGAAAAGTGAATATTATCTGAAATCAATGTTTTTTTAATTGAGATGCTAGTATAAAAGGTCACAGAATTCTAGAGAATTACTAGTGCTAATTTTATTTTGTGTACTGCATTTTGTGGGTTATATCATGGTTATTATGTTAGGAAAAGTGCATATTATCAGAATTAATGTGTTGTTATAAAGAACTCTATTCATACAAGTGTATTTTCAGCAATCTCTAGTTATAGGTTACTGTTTTATGTAGGGGACAATATTGAGGGATAGCTCTAAGGAGTTCCCCAAAGGAATGCGAATCCAGGCCAAGGTCTCCCTTGAGCTTGTTCACACCCTCTGGAGCTCATTATCTTAGGATGTTGGCTCACTGCCCTCTTCCTATTCTCCTTCTGTGCTAGGGAGGTTTGAAACATCCTGCCTGGTACTTATGCTCTGATAACTAGGATAGAGAGCAAGGCAATCACATATGAGATGGATGAGAACTAGATTACCAGAAAGTGTCCCAAGAAAGTGGCTCATGATGACTGTGCAGTTTTGCACTATATATACTGGACTTTCACTTGAATAAAATTGGCTCAATTTCCACTGGCTCGCCTGGCCCATGTTTCACTTCAACTCCTCTATGGAATGCCCACCAGTTTGATTGTCAAAGGACCGGAATCTGTTATTTCCTGTAGGTTCAATGTATCGACATATGCATTTTTAACTTTTGTGCTATTTTCTATGAATATTAGCCCTGAGAAATTTGAGAATTGTGTGCAATTGCATCTTTGACTATGTCTCCTAGAGAATGTTTCCAGATTAAAAAAATAAAAATAAAAACACTGGAGAATGGCCTATCTTTGGTCAGAAAAGAGTTAGCTATTCTCTAATTCCATCAGAGATTATCTAATAGTTTGTTAAGGGATTTCAGAGTGTAATATATTTTGGGATTTCATTTAGCATATTAACACATTGTAACTCACTGCATTTTTAATTTTATGATTTCATGAAGTTATCTTGAGAGAGAAGTAAACTTTTCAGTTGATCTTGAGTAACTAGACCAATCTCTCCTTCACCTTTTTCATATTTATTTACAAAAGCATCATTCTCAGGTAAACAGGGACCAGGTGCCTTTGATATATAAACTTGATAAAGATAAACAAAGGCATGGGTATAACTCAGAATTAGGGACCAAACTCCAAGAAACATCAATTATTTGAGCTGGGTCTATGCAAATATTGCCTCTTTTCTCTCTGAGGAAAGAGGCTTCATCTAGCCTATTTAGATGATCATTTTCTTCCAGAGTAATGTTACTCCTGGTAATAAATTGTCCAATTGCAGTCAATCTAGAGGAGGCTTTTTAAGGCAGAGACCCAAGGGACTGGGCATAAAAAACACACAAAGTATCTACAGTATTTACAAAGAAACTGAATATTATAGATAATATGAACCCCTCTTGGCATTACAACTTGTTTGGAAGTGGCATCCTTTTTAATCTGGATACTGTCTTCTCTTTTTTTTTTTTGGAAGGGGAAATGCAATTGGGGTTAAGTGACTTGGCTAAAGTCACATAGTTAAGTTAAGATGCTGTCTTCTCTTGTCTCAGCTCAGGACCCAATATCTTGGCCAAACAATTTCAGATATTCATAATGCATCCAGTGCTGGTAGACCTTCCTTAAAGAGAAACAATTCAGATTCAGTTTTTCCTTGAACTCAAGCTAGAATGTTTCAGTCAATGGAATAGGTCCTCAGTCCCAGCCCATATCTGTACCAGGAGTAACATTTTGTTTAATTGTTTGCTTCTTTCGTCAATAAAACAGAACAAAAACAAAAATAGCAAAACCAAAACACTTCAATGTATCCCAGGATGTCAATGGTTTTAATCACAGGGATTTCTTGGGTTCAGGATAGAGGTTATGCTAAATGATTTAAGGTTCGAGTTCACATTTCCATACTTTTTCATCTAGTTTTGACTAGTTCATACATTTGTCTGGATGGTATTTCCATCAGAACCTCAACAAAATTATTCTTCATCATGACATGAATCACACATAAAATTAATACCGAATTCAGTTACTAGAATACAAAATAAAGACAAAAACTTCAAAGGAGTAGAAAAGCTTGGCATTGTACAATGATACCCTGTCATAAAAAGACACCCTTGGTAAAGTTATTGTGTTATTCATAAAAACAGAATGAAAGAAGGTATTTGGAGAGAGAAACTTTAAACCTCCATGTGGGGCTTCAAATGACATGGCAGGATATACATGAATGACGTAAGTTCTTACCAAGTCCTAGACATTTTATCCAGTTTTCATCCATGGGCAATAGCATCAACATTAGAATCAATATGGTTGGTATGGTTAAAAGTGGCTATTAAAGAAAAGAAATGGTTTTTATATCAACTGACTTGTTCCCTTAAAATGATGAAGCTACCACCTCTTCCTTTTTCTGTTAGGTAGCAACAAGATTATACTTGACTTAGGTGTAAATGCCTACATTTTTGAAACTTTTATTTTATCAGTGACATAGATTGAATTTCTCAAAGAATAATTCATTAGAAATTAAGAGAAAAAAAGGGTTACTTTTGTATAGAGAATAATACTGTTGAGAGACAGAGTACAGACTGTCACAGGTCCCTTAAGTAACTAGTTTCCTTACCATTTAACAATGTTCCAAACTTGACTTAGGCACATGGCCAGCATTCTTAGATGCTGGAAGAGTATTGATAAGGGATTCACCCTGTCTGTGTCTATTGCAGATCTTAATTACTTTCTTGTATTTCAAATTAAAAAGCTTTTCTTATCATGGTGCACATTTACATACAAAAGCTTCAGTCTCAGGTAAGCAGTTACCAGGTGCTTTTTGATGAGGTGTAGGCTCTGGGGACCCCCACCCCCTTGAGCTCCTTGAATCTTTGAGGTACAGGCTCGGGAAAGTAAACCTTCCCGGAGAAGACATTTGCCTGAGGTCATGGGCCTTAAGTTGTGGCTCTGCCCAAGTCTTTAGCCCTCCTTTGTTCCAATAGTTTCCCACCCTTAATGTTTCTGTTCCCACTCCTGAACTGGTATGGTCCACCATTGTCTATGGTCTCCAGGTAGCCTCCAGCAACTTCCCACCCTTAACCACTCATTACTGGAGTCTGACCTCATCTTGACTCCTGAAGACCCTCCCTACTGGAGTCTGACCTCATCTGACTCCTCCAGATGACCCTCTCCAATCTCCTCCTCTGGACAACTCCTAGATTCTTCCCACAACCTTTCTCATTGAACTTTCAATAAACTTTACTTTTTCTTTGGCTGAGAAGACTTGAGTGGAATTCTT
>CM053596.1:119883436-119913436 GCA_028646575.1 Pseudocheirus occidentalis
AGTTTTCTTTTTGGGATCTTTTTCAAGAGGTTATCAGTGAATTCTTTCAAGTTCTATTTAGCCCTCTGGTTATAAAATATCAAAGCAGTTTTCCCCTGAGAATTTCTTGAAGGATGATTTCTAGGTTTTTTTTTTGATCATGGCTTCCAGGTAGTCCAATAATTTTTAAATTATCTCTCCTGGATCTATTTTCCAGGTCAGAGGTCTTTTCAAGGACATATTTTGCATTGCCTTCTATTTTTTTCATCTGTTTGGATCTGTTTAATAGTATCTTGATATCTCATAAAGTCATTCGCTTCCATTTGCTCTACTCTAATTCTGAAGGAATTATTCCCTTCATAAAGCTTTTGAGATTCTTTTTCCATCTAGTAAATTTGACTTTCTAAGGCATTTTTCTCCTCATTGGGTTTTTGGGCCTCTTTTGCCATTTGAGTTAATCTATGTTTTAAGGTGTTATTTTCTTCAGTCAGCTTGTTGAATCTCTTTTCATGATTTTCTTGCATCATTCTCATTTCTCTTCCCAATATTTACTCCACTTCTCTTATTTGGTTTTCAAAGCCCCTTTTAAGCTCCTCTATGACTTGTAACCAGTCTACATTTTTTGGAAGGGTTTGATGTGGGAGTTTTGACTGTGTTGTCTTCCTCCCATTCCATGCTTTAATCCTTTTTGTCCCCTAAAAAGGAATCTGAAGTTGGATTGCTGTTCTTGCTTTGCTTCCTTTGCCTGCTCATTTTGCCAGGCTATTACTTGATTTTTTGCTGTAGTAGAACTCTGCTTTCATAAGGGAAAGCTTTTACCCAAGTGTCTAGGGTTTTGGCAGCTGCTGGGCCTATTAGGAAGCCACTGTCTCTGCAACTCCCAGCAGCTTTGGCTCACTGATCACATATATCAGGGCTACCACTCAAGACCACAATTCTGATCCAGGCCAGTTAAGACAAGAACACTCAGCCTGTGAACAATTGCTTGGCCCCCCTGCAATCTGCAGGCTGGGAGCTTATGAATCAGTCATGTGAAGGCAACTGCAGGGCAGCCACTTCAGACTGCTTCTCACCCTGGAGGCAGACAGCTGGACTCTCTCCCCCAAATTTAGCCAAGCTCCACTGACCTTTCACTTAGTCCTTGTTTATTAGGGGTTGATAATTCTGGAAAACACCACAGCTACCAGTGATCCACTCTCCTGGAAGCTCCACTGGCAGTTTGTTCTGGCTGCCCTAGGGTTCTAGCCACAGGTTCATGTGGTACAGATCTGGGCTCCCAGCATGCTGCAATGAACCCCTTCACATCTGCCTGCCATGATGCCTTCAGTGGGAGATTTGTTACTCTGCAATTGTGTGGATTCTGGAGCTATAAAATTTGCTTAGAGCTATATTTTATAGGTATCTGAGGTATTTATGGGGGGAGCCTTGTAGTTCTGCTGCTTCTAAGCTGCCATTTGACTCTGCTCCTTTCTATAGAAATTTCAAAGGATATGATGCCTTTCTGATATCAAAGAAAAAATATCAGTTTGGGCAGAGCCAAGATGGTGGAGTAGAAACAGGGCTTTCATGCAGTTCTGGCTTCCACCACCTCCAATATATTTTAACAATGACTCTAAACAAACTTTAGAGGTATAGGACCCACTATGACAGAGAGAAAGAAATCTCTTGGTGAAGGCAGACTAGCAAGCTGGGAGGAAGGGCCCATTGCCATGTGCCAGGAGCCAAGGGCAGTCCCACCTGAGCCATGGTTTTAGTCCCAGCACAGCCCCAATGGATAAACCAGACTTGACAAGAGTAAATCACCAGCAATTGTAGTGGTTTCTAGAGTTTTTAGCTCATAAATGCCAAAGACAAAGTAAAAGATCAGTGTGGAACTTTGTTGGTCCAGGGAGGAATAGAAAAGTGTCATCTGGCTGCTGCTCCCCCAACCCCGCATGAAAGTAAGAAGTGACAAAGGTGTAGTGTCTACAGGTGCTGCTGTGTGGCTGCTTCTGGAGCTCCTGGCTTGCAGATAGAAGGGGATCAAGTGACCATTCAGAGCCTAAGCAGTCTTGCTTTGACCTGCTTGGATCTGGATAGTGGTCTGCGGTGGTGTTCCTCGGGAGTGTGACTAGTGAGTCAGAGAATGTGGGGGCTGTAGAGAGGATGCCCATCTAACATCTTTGGCAGCTGTAAAACCCCCAGCAATTTTAGACATAGCTCTCTCCATTCTGGAAGCAGAGTTCTACTATGGCAAAGAGCTCAAAAGTCAAGTAATTGGCTGCCAATATGAACAAGCAACAGAAGCAGAAACAGATAATAGTATCCTTTTGTGGGGAAAAGTAGGATCAAGGCATGGAGCAGGAGGAAAACAATGAAGTCAGAACTCCTGCATTAAACGACTCCAAGAAAAAAATATGCACTGGTTACAGATCATGGAGAACTTCAAGAAGTATTTTGAAAATCAAGTAAGATAAACGTAGGAAAAATTGGGAAGAGAAATGAGAATGAAGCAAGAAAATCACGAAAGGCCTGCTAAAATCAAGAGCCTGCTAAAGGGGACCCAAAATACTGGGGAAAATAATACCTTAAAAACAGACTAACTCAAATGGCAAAAGAGTCCCAAAAAGCCAATGAATGAAACAGTCTAAAAAGCCAAATTTGCTAGAAGAAAAGGAATTTCAAAAACTCACTGAAGAGAATGACTCCTTCAAAATTAAATTGGGGCAATTGGAAGCTAATGATGTTATGAGAAATCAAGATACTATAAAACCAATCCAAACAAATGAAAAAATGGAAGGCAATGTGAAATCTCATTGGAAAAACCACTGACCTGGAAAATGGATCTATGAGAAAGACGTAATTTAAAAATTATTGGACTACCTGAAAGTGATGATTAAAAAAAGCCTAGACACCAACTTTCAAGAAACTATCAAGCAAAATTGCCCTAGTATTCTAGAACCAGAGGATAAAATAGAATTTGAAAGAATTCACTGATTGCCTCTAGAAAAAGACCCCCAAAAGAAAGCCCCTAGGAATATTACAGCCAAATTCCAGAGTTCCCAAGTCATGGAGAAAATACTGCAAGCAGTCAGGAAGAAGAATTTTGAGTATTGTGGAAAAACAATGGGGATGACAGAAGACCTAACAGCTTCTACATTAAGGTATCAAAGGGCTTGGAATATGATATTCTGAAGTTCAAAGGAGTATAATAGCAATCAAATTTAGCAGATATTTAGCACTTAGTAACTTAGGGCAGAGTACGGCAGATGTGAGCCCTGTCCACTGTTGAGAAGGTGTGAACTCCCCTGTTGACATGGAAGAAGGTTATTGGGTGGGACAAGAGGCCAGTGCTGTATATAAAGAAGAATTCTAGAGACAGAGACAGAATTGGAATTTTCCAGCTGGAGGAAGCAAGATTGTTTCAGAATCTGGGAGCTGGGCTGCTGGAAGTGAGTTGGAGTGTGAGAGAAAGAGAGAGAGAGAGAGAGAGAGAGAGAGAGAGAGAGAGAGAGAGAGAGAGAGAGAGAGAGAGAGAGACAGAGAGAGAGAGAGAGAGAGAGAGAGAGTTTCTCTCCCAGCATCTGGAATCTGACTGAGAACTGAGATGGAGTTTTCTTGAGACCATAATCTGATGAAGGCCACCCAGAAGGCCAATATTCCTTCTGGGTCTTAGGGCCAGCTGAACTGCTAGAAGACTGAAGAAGCATGACCAGGATAAGTCCTTGATTGTTCATGGCCTGGTTGATCCTTGAATTACAAGTAAGAGAAGTGGTGAAGGGTTTGAGATGTGCTTGACCCTGTGAACTTCAGTGTGTGCCAGGGATTTCTCTGAGGACTGTACAAGGACTTGGGAGTTGTCTACCTCTGAGGACTGTATGAGAACCTAGCAGCTGTCTGCTTCTGAATCCAGGTGACAGTTTGTCAGATTCAGGAGAGAGCTGGAATCATGGAAAGGCATCCAGGGAATCAGAGAAACGTGCCAGAGTCAAGACGAAAAAAAGGCTTCCCCTTGGATGAAACTGGGATTTGCTGGACACGAAGGGGTGGAGAGTTTGTGTGGTTTTCTAATGACTGTACTAGTGATTAATGATATTTAGTAATTGGGAATGTAGTTTAGTGACTGACTGCTAGGTGAGTAACTGATTAAGTTAATGATTGCCCCATGAGTGGAAGTTTGATTCTTGTACTATGAATTGATTACTGACTGATTTAAGTTAGTGGTTGCTCCATGAGTGGAAGATTGATATATTGTGAACTGATTGATTGAATGATTAAGTGAGAAGGATTTCCGCCTTAGGGAAACTGGGTGATCATTCTTTTGTTCCTTGTTCTAAATATTGTGGCCACTGTAGTGAAAACTGTGTGGCCATTCTAATGTTAAGCTGTTGTGAACACTATATTATGATTTTCTGTGATAAGATGTAATGTGAATATTGTACTGAACCTTGATTTGTAATGGAATAAACAGAGTATTCACTATTACTGTGTAATCTGAAGTTTAAAAGTTGTTCACAGTGGCATTCTTTTGGGAATTTGCTTGTGTGTGGTGTTATAAGGAGCTAGGACTAAAAACAAGAATCACCTACCCAGCAAAACTGAGTATAATGCTTAAGGGAAAAATATGGCCATTCAATGAAACAGAGGACTTTCAATTATTCTTGATGAAAAAAACAGAGTTTAATAAAAAAATTTGACTTTAAAATACAAGAAATAAGAGAAGCCTGAGAAGATAAATAGGAAACAGAAATCATAAGGAACTTATTAAAATTGAACTATTTACATTCCTACATGGAAAAACAATTGTAACTCATAAGACTTTTCTCAGTATGAGGATAGTTGAAGGGAATATGTGTGTGTTTGTGTGTATATACATACATACATATATGTGTATGTATAGGAGGATGTATGTATATAGAAATCTATATGGGAGTGTAGGCATTTGTATGTTCATGTATGCATAGAGGGCACAGGATAAGTTGAATAGAAAGAGATGATATCTAAAAAAATAAAATTAAAAGGTGAGAGAGGAATTTATTGGGAGAAGAAGAAAGGGAGCAATAGATTAGGGTAATTTATCTCATATAAAAGAGGCAAGAAAAAATGTTACAATGGAGGGGAAGAGCAGAAAAGTGAAAGGGAATAAGACAACCTAATTCTCATTGAATTTGGCCTAAGGAGGGAATAACATAGACACTCAATAGGGTATCATACCCTACAGGAAAATAAGGGGACAGGGTATAAGACAGAGGAGCATAGAAGGAGGGCAGATAGAGGGAGAGAGTAGTTAGCAAACTTTTTAAAATGGATAGGGTCAAAGATATAAATAGATTAGGTCAGGGGTGGGATAGGATGGGGGGAAATATAGTTAGTCTTTCACACTATAACTACTATGGAAACGATGTGGGTAACTACACATGTACAACATATATTGAACTGCTTATCTTCCCAGTGGGGGTAGGTGAGGATGGAAGAAGAGAGCAAAAATCTGTAACTCAAAGTTTTAAAAACAAATGTTTAAATTTTTTTTTACATGCAACTGGGAAATGATATACAGGTACTAGGGAATAGAAGCCTGTCTTGAAAGTTAGCCAGAAAGTTAGTGTGGTGAATGTGGGGATATAAGAGTATAGACTGGGGAAGGGGGTACGTAGTAGGATTGCTATTTTGGGAGGGGAGGTAGTGAAAAGATGGGAAGAGAAAAAATTGTAACTCAAAATGTTGTAGAAATGAATGTTGAAAAGTAAAAATAAATAAATTAAAAATGAAAAAAATATCATCAGTCTGTATTCTATTATATTATTTCTCATAATTACTTATCTTGAAAATATTGCTTTTACCATATTGATTCTCTGGAGCAGTAATGCAATGATTTGGCTCATTCCTAATCTATGTTATTCATTTCTAAGGATGTGAGAGAGGGCCTTCTAGTAAAAATACATGGTACTGAAGTTTTTTTTCCTATATCTTTTAAACCAGTTTCCTATGTTTCACCTCTAAAGATTCACACAACCATCCTGAAATCAATATGTCAAATGAGAAAACTAATGCATAGAATGTTTAATTACTCAATCCTCAAATAAATCTTGACAATTCAATCTCTACAACATTTTTCCTATTGGTCTTCTTTCTAATTACAATTGTCTCATCTCTAGTTTGGAATTTTATCACCTCTAGCCTTTTCATTGATCTTTCTAGCTGGTTTCTTCCATATCAAATTATTCTATATAATACAGTCAAAATGATACTTCTAAAATACAGGTTTCCCTGTGTCATTTCTCTACTCAAAAATATTTCCTGTGGTTCCCTATTATCTCTAGGGTCATGAATTCATATATCCTAGGATGATAGGATTGTAAAATCTCAGGGTCACAGGATCATAGGTAGTATTTGATAGTATCAGATGTCATAGAGTTAAAGGATCTTATCTGGAAATTACCTTATAGGTCATCTGGCCTCATGTCTTACTTCACAGAAGAAAAAACTAAGGCCCAAAGAGGAAAAATGACTTGCCTTAGGTGATACATATACATGCATACATATATACATATATATATATATACATACACACATACATGCATATATACATACACATATATGTGTATATGCAGGTACATGTGGAGAGAGTGAGAGAGAGAGAGCAAGAGAGAGAGAGAGAGAGAGAGAGAGAGAGAGAGAGAGAGAGAGAGAGAGAGAGAGAGAGAGAGATGGAATTAGGATTTGAAAACATGCCTTCTGGTTCCCAAACCTCCAATAATCAATCATGTAAAGCCTTTTATAGTATATCTCCAACTTACAAGCCTTAGTTCATGTTTTTCTCCCAGATGAATTTTTTTTTGAGACAGACTCACCTACTTGTTATTGACAACACCTGATATTTCATGTCCTATCTTTCTCATTTTTCAATTTTATTTTATTTTTAGTTCCAAATATTCTCTCTTCTCCTTCCCCTCCTGTCACCCACCAATGGAGAAGGAAAGAAAATATAAAGCCCATTACAAATATATGTAGTCCTAAAATTACTTTCTGCATTAACCATATCCAAAAGAAAAGAAACAAAGGAGGAAAAGAACACAGGTGATCTGTACTCAAAGTCTTATACTTCTCTATGTAAAGGTGGATTGCATTCTTCCTCATGAGCTATTTGAAATTGTGCTTGAGTATTTTGACCATATTTACTAAGGCTTTCAGTGTAAATTGCATTTTACTATATTGTTGTAAACTTGTTCTCCTGTTTTTTTCTTGTTTCACACTGTATTAGTTTATACAAGTCTTCCTAGGTTTCTCTGAAGTCATTCCCTTCACAATGGTATTCTATCACACCCATAACACAATTTGTTAGGTCATTCTCCAAGTGGTAGATAGTCCCTTTTTTTTCCAATTCTTCGTTCCCACAAAATGAGTGATAATAAATGAGTTCTGTCTATGGGGCCTTTTCTTCTTCCTTTTTACTCTTTGAATTATAACCCTAGTACAGTTTCATTGTGTCAAAAAGTATGCACAATTTAATAACATTTTGAGTAGTGTTAGAAATTGCTTGGCATGATAAGTGGAGCAGTTCATTCTGCACTAACACTGGATTAAAGCCCCTGTTTTAATATAGATCCTCAAGCATTTTTATTTTCCTTCTTTTTTGTCAACCTAACTTTGCTGATGTTATATGGCAAAAGGCATTTGAAATTATATTTTTCTAATTATTAGTGATTTAAAGCGCAGTTATCACTCATAGGCTGCATGTGGTCAGCAAAATTCTCTAATTGAAAATTGAACCTAGTTAATTTGTAGTTGGGAAATAATTAACAAAGTAAATAAACATATAATACAACATTGTTAATGTTACTTTGTGGTATTCTAAGTTGGGGATCAATTTCTATTTGAGTTTGACACCAATTATTGAAATTATTTCTTTATACATATGACTATTGGTAACTTTTATTTCTTCCTCTGATTACTGCTCAATTGGAAAATGGTTATTATTATTCTTATAAATTTGACTCTTTGTGTGTGTGTGTTAGAAAATGAGATCATTATCAGATAAAATAGCTGCAAATATTTTTCCCCAAATGTCCAGCTACCTTTCTAATTTTATCTGCATTGGTTTTGTTTGCACAAAATTTATTAATTTTATGTAATTAAAATAGCCCATTTTACCTCTTCTAGCATGTAAACATTCTACAAGATACATTCCTCTTTGCTCCTGTGTATAATAAAATTATGAAACATAAGGGATCATAGGGAAGGTCACAGGTTTTGTTTTGTTTTTTGGAACTGGCTTCAAGGGAATTTTGTTTCTAAGCTTTTTTCCCCCTTCTTCATACTCTTGTTTAGAAATCTACATCCTTTGAAAGGTTCCCAGAGAAGCTAGAATTGAGCCACCAATCCATGAACTAAATAGCTGTTCCGTGATTGTGTTATTTGCAATCAACTTCAATCTCATGCTAGAGGTGTCTTCTAAGACAGCAATCAATTCAATCTATCTGTGAAACTCTGAGTGCTTCCTCCTGCCACTATGACACTATCATAAAGGCCGGATCTGATGCCAATGTCACTCATCCCAATGCTTATGGTAACATTACTTGGTCCCAATATTGCGTTACCAGATATCACCTCAATGGGTCAAATAACCCTTCAGGAATCTTTAGTCACTCAGTACCAAAGTCATAGTTGTAACCATTGGGAAATTCATAGTGAACTGTTGGCATCTGTGCAGTCACTTGCTGATCATACGTTGAATCTGAGACTTCTAGCACAGAAGCTTAAAAATCTTGGATCACAAAACCACATATGTAATTGTGCCAAGACCTCATAACCTGTGGCAACTTTTTTCTTTTCTCTTCCAGTTTGGTGGGGATGCTTTACAAACAGCCTTCTTTGATGTGATCATGTATGGAGAGAGAAATTCTACATTCATGTCTTGGAACAGTTCTCTGCACTGTGTGGTAAGAAAGTCTCCTGTAAGAGGTGATTTCATAATGACTTGATGAAGAACATATCCATCAAGGACTGAAATGGTAGTAGTATGAATAGTTCCACTATCCAAAATTAATACTGTGAAATGACAGTTAGCAAATGCTGTAAGAATGACAGTTTTGCAAAGAAAGAATGCAAAGATGTTGTAGTGTTCAAAAGTCAACTCTGTCAGTTTCTCTTTCTTTGCTCTGGTATTCCACAGAGGTTCTGACATTAGAACAGGGTACAAGCTGGCTTCTGATTTAGACATGCCGCTTGTAAGTGTGATCCAGAATAGCCTGGAAGCTGTTGTATTCTTTAATCATTCCATTCTTTAAAGATGGTACTGCCTCCATATTCTCCCTTGTAACACACAATGCATTGGTATCTGTGTAGTGTGTGGGAGTTCCTTGTTTGCCTTTATCCACATCTATCTCTATCAATGTGCTCCCATCACCCCTTTCAAGTACCACACCGATACAACCTTTGGACAGTCCTCACCAGCAAAGCAAGCTCTCACTGTGTAGGAAGCAATGTCAAAAACAAGAGTCCCAATTTCATCTCCTCCAAAGGTGCCGCTGCTCTTGGCCCTTGCTGCCAGAGCTGTGCTGACCAACCCTGGCACTTCTTAGGCTCCAGCAACTGCTGCCTGTCCTGTGCCTTCCCCCGGAGGCAACCTCTAATTTTATTTTGACATCACCTTTTAGGAGTATACTGTGTGCAGCTTGGGAGCTTGTCTCAGTAAACAGAGTGTGCTATAGGTCTATACTTTGTTTTATACCAGACTGCTTTCTAGTTTTCCCAATAATTTTTGTCATTTTTGTTTATGTTGTTGTCAAATAATGAGTTCTTGTCCTAATAGCTGAGACTTTTGGATTTATCAAACACGAGGTTACTATATTTATTTGGTTTGGAATATTGTGCATCTAATATATACCATTGATGAAACTTTCTCTTTCTTATGCAGAACCAATTTGTTTTTTAACAATTATGGCTTCAAATTATTTTGAGATTTGGCAATGCTAGGTCCCCTTCTTTCCAGTTATGAAAAATTATTTCCTTGATATTCTTAACCTTTTTTGTTCTTCCAGTTGATTTCAATGTGTTTTTTTTCAAGCTCTATAACATAGTGCTTTAGTAATTTGCTTGCTATATCACAGAACAAGTACATTTCAGGACCATTACAGTTCTTATTACGTTGGTTCAGCCTACTTATGAATAATTAATATTTTCCCAATTATTTAGATCTGTCTTTATTTGTGTATAGTATCCTTTTAATTGTGTTCCTAAAGTGCCTTATTTCTCTTGAAAGATAGACCCCAAAGCCAAGTATTTTTATTGTCTATAGTTATTTTAAATGAAATATGTCTATCTCTTCCTGCTATATTTTGTTGGTAATATATACAATATGGTGATTTATGTGGATTTATTTTACATCCTGATAATATGCCAGAGACCTTGATTGTTTTAATTAGTTTTTTTATTCTAGTTTACTTTATAGGGATTTCTTGAATACACTTTCATATTATCTGCAAATTTGCAGTTTTGTTCCCTCTTTCAATTCCCTTCAATTCAGTATTTATTAAGGGCTTAATATGTTCCCAGAGTTGTGCTAAGTTCTAGGGATACAAATAATAAAAATAAACGTATTACTCTCAGGGAACTTGCAACTGATTGAAGAAAGACAACACAGAAAAGGAAGTTGAAAAGAGGGGGGATAGAGGAAACCACCAGAAGCTAACTCGTGTGGATACATACAGTTCAATGGAGTTGAAACCAAGTAGAGCTGATGATGATAAATGGAAAGTTAAATAGTTGTTTATGTTTATTCCTTTAATTTTCTTATCACTAGATCTATGACTTTTGGTGAAATGCTTAATGGCAATGGTGATAATGGATATTCTTTATCCATTTGTAATCTTACTGGAAAGACCTCTAATTTGTCTCTACTTTAGTTAATGCTGACTCTTGCTTTTAGAAATATACTTATTGTTCCATTTAGTAATTTTCAATTCTGTACAACTCTTTGCTTGTGACCTCTTTGTTTTTCCTGGGGAAAAATAATGGAGTGGTTTCCATTTCCTCCTACAACTCATTTTATAGATGAGAAAACTGAGGCAAACAGAGTTAAATGACTTGCCCAGGGTCAAACAGCTAGTAAGGGTCTGAGACCAGATTTAAATTCAAATCTTTCTGACTCCAGGGCCAGGACTCTATTCATTGCACAAGCTAGCTCAAAAGATTTTTCTACTTCTCTTAAAATAATCACGTTTTTTTCTATCCTTTTTTAAAATTAGCATGACCAATTATACTTATAGTTTTCCTAATATTGAACCAGTTCTGTATTCCTGGTATAAATATGGCCTAGGTTTTAGTGCATGGTCAGTGTAATATATTACTATAATCATCTTGTTTATATTTCATTAAAAATTCCACATCAAAATTCATCAAGGAAATCATTCTGAAATTTCTTTACACCCCGGTTCTCTTGTTTATATTTTGACTCTCTTTGATTTATGTATGAAGACCATATTTGTATGATAGAAGTAATTTGATGGCACTCCTTTACTTATTTTTTCTTTTCCTTTTAATATTATTTCATAGTTTTATTCCATATTTATAACAATAAAATAGTCTGATTGTAATAATTTTCTCTGTAATAAAAAATATTCACTTCACAGTTTTTCTCCCAGAAAAAATGGCCCTCTACTCTGTATCATCCTTCAGCTTTATCCTGAATTAACTTTTTTCTTAAGCCAAGAGCAATTTGATGAGTCAGTTACCTGAAGGTTCAATCTGCGCCCCTTAAACCTTTATTAAAAAATAGAGAAGATATGTAATGATGAAACTATCTGGTACTTTCCACTCTACTTAGAATCTTTTATGAAGGTCTTACTCTGCAAACATATAGGTAAGAAAAAGCTAATCAAAAACACTAACAATTTTTTCCTTAAAGAATCCAAACTTTTTTTTCATACTTGCTTTTTATTCTAGTTAACAAATGCTTTTTAAAATTAGAAGGAATGGTAAATATGGAGTGAGTTTTAAATCCCCTCAGGTTCTCACAGTGAGCATATTTGATTTTATAACTAATGACTGAGTGCTGTGCCACATGAAATTCTAATCAATGAAAGCAATGCAGTTTTATAGAAGGTAATTTTCTGTCCTTACATTTGACATGAATTAAGACATTAATTTCCATAAACAAATCCACTAGTGTATTGAAAAGTAACAACAATTACTTTCAATCAATTTTAACTCTTTTTCAGAACTCTTTTTAAGAATGCATTCTCAGTTATAATTCTCAATCATGGAAACAAAGAACTGACAAATATCTAAATACAAAATACTTAATTATGTTCTGTTTAAACATCTAGTCACCATATGATTTAATTGATATAAACACAGTAGTAATTTTGTGCAGAAAATTACAAACCATGGATTCTAGATGCTTTGCTTAAAAAAGACAATCTAATAACATTTGAAAATATTAATACACTTATTTTAAAAATGGCAATTTGTTATAAATTTGAAACTGTTGCAAAAGATGCAACAAAACAAATAGTAGCAAACATGCACTAGAACTTTTGAACATTTTAGCTTAGTCAGAATTTGCTTACTAAGTAACACGTTTACACATATTATGCCATAAAGTTGAAAGTACCATGTATGAGAAACCAAACAAAAATCACCTTGAAATCTAATTAAAATGAATGTTCTAGGGGTACAACATTTATAACTTAAAAACAAAAAAGTTTGCACACAATTCCCTGAAATCTCTTTTGGCCTTCAGGCTTTGTTCCCTGGTGCTTTGTCTCAGCTCTCCCCCTTTCCCTGTCACTGGAATACTCTTCTCTTTTATCACCCTGTACCGTGAACCCGCTCAAGATCCCAGTTTCTATAGCTGTCTTTGTCTTTCTGCCTAAGCTGTCCTGAGGTGGAAAATGATTCAGTGATTTTTCTTTTTTTTCCAAATCAGAATTTAATCTGGTGCATTTTCTAGGTCATTGTGAAGAGATGTGCTGAGGGAGTAAAGCAAAGGTGCTTCCTTTCACTGCACTGTTTGGACTACATCCCTTCCATCTCCTCTCTTTTCAGATCTCAAATATACACCACTCCCTTCTGATATCTTCTTCTTTGAATCCCCAATTTCCTTCAAAGAATAACTCAAATATTACCTTCTATACAAAGTCTTTCCTGATCACCTCAGCCCCTTCCCACTTATGAGTGTTCCATCCCTCTTGAAAGTGTTTTATTTTCTATTTATCAATTTTCTGTGCATCTCTGCTCTCCACCCCATCTTCCCTCTCATCTCCTGATACAAGCCCCTTGAGTTCTAGACTATTTCATTTATGTAGTCATGTCCACAGAAATTAGTCCAGTGCTTTTACACGTGTAGATGTTCAATAAGTTTGTTCATTTAAGTTAAAACAAAGGGGCTCTCTTAGGATAACTAAATTATTGAATGTCAAAACTGGGAAAAGGGCCAAAGTCTTTACTTGTAGTCTCATTTTCTTTCTGTTACATCATGCTGCCTTTGAATCAAGTAAGATAAATTCATAGATGACATTTCTCTGCTACTATATATCCTCTAACCTTATCCATCTGGCTCCTTTTCTGCTTAGTTTTGTTATGTTTCTAGTTTTAGTCCGCATTTATATGCTCAGTCAGGCCAGCATATTACAGAGTTGTTGACACATATTAAAACTAGGAGCTTTGTTTCGTGGTACTAGACCTGTCACTAATTATTTATGCAACATTATGCATATCGCATCACACTTTGGGACTCAGTTTCCTTATCTGTAAAGGGAAGGGGCTGAAACACTTACCTTTTAAGGTTTCTTTCACCTCTAATAGCCTCAAAGGCTAAGTTGTTCACTTCTTCCCAAGTGACAGCTGTATTTAAATAGGGACAAAATTAAATAATTCACTTGCAGAATTTAAAGTAATTTGAATGATAAGTACCATTCCAATAAATGAAAGATGATGCCAATAATAATGATGATGAGTCTGGTTACTAAAATGGAGATGTACGTAAATCAGGATATGAATGGCAGTGAAAGTCACTGACTGTAAATCTCTGGTCTACTCTGTGATATAATTCTATTTCCCCATTAATTTCAAAAAGGCCTCTATGTGAGTAACAATGCCAACATCAGTACCAGCAAGGACAAGAAATTGAAATTAGCCAGCCCTAAGTGAATCTGACTGGAAGTTTCTATTATTGCAACATTGTATTCTCTGATGCTTTGTTTTTATCATTCTCCATAAATTGTCATCATGTTGCTTCATCAGTTTAGTCAATGTCCTTTATCAGTTCATATGTTTGTGAAATAATGATTGTCATTCCAATTTCAGTGCATTATGCAGGATTTTAATTGTATGGGGTTCAAATCCCTTTGGAAGGATGTGTTCAGAAAAAATCTACTGCTCCTTTCTTCTTTTCTTATGTGTACTAGTATTTGATCTTTTTCCTCCTCCTCTGCACCTAATTATCTGTGAACTAGTTCCTGATTTTCACAGAAATAGCGAACAACTCTGAAATGAAGTAAAATGTAAGGTGCATGTGCTCCTATTATGAATTCAGTACTTTTCCAGAATTTGCAGTTAAATGAATGATTGATCACATGGCTATCTCCTCAAAGCCTAAGTATGTTTTGTCTATCACCTGCCAAAAGTTACTTTTATTCTCTAAGTTGTTCATAGGATATTACAGAAGAATTTGACATTTTATAATTCTAGTGTGAAAATGCCCTCCATCAGAACAGATCATTAACTGACTGTATCAACTATGTTTAATTCAAGTCACTTCATGAAGCAGAGATATGCCTTGTCCAGAGTTCATAATATGTTTCAGAAGTAGAACTCAAACTCAGGCCTTTCTAACTGAGGCCAGCTCTCTCAATAATGCCATGCTGTCTATCTATTGCTCTCTTTCCCTGTTTAAAGAGCTTTTACTTGATCCAAACATGATTACTCATTATTCTCTAACCCTATCATACCATCTCCTGCTTCCATGATATTTTCACACTTTCACCTCCATCTCAGCTCTGTGTATTTTTTTGACTATTTGCCCATTCCTTTAATGCTCTCCCTTCTCATCTCTGCCTTCTGGTCTCTCTGGCTTCTTTCAAGTCTCATCTAGAATCTCACCTACTATAGGACAATTTTATCTCTCCCTTTTAACTATATCCCTTCTTTTGAATATTTCCTACTTATCCTATTCTCTATTTACATACCTTGTTTATATATAGTTGTTTGCATGTTGACAACCCAATTAGATTGTGAGCTACTTGAAGGCAGGGACTGTATTTCCCCCTCCTCCCACTCCCACACACATTTGTATTTGTATACTCACTGCTTAATTCAGTGCCTGACACCTAGTAGTCACATAAGAAATGTTTATTCAATGAGTCAGTGGATTAATGTTAAGGCTAAGTAAACCTTAATTTGTTGTTAACTATTCAATATCCTGTTCAATACTTAGGAAGTATATAGACTTTCTTTGTATCCTGAGCTCTTATCAGAGTTCCTGACACCAAGTAGGAGCTTAACAAACCTTTAGTTACTGACTGACTATAATGAAGCAGCTCCTTACCCCAGCCATAATATACCTTTACACTTGTTGAAAACTTCCTTCCTTAATTCAGGTACTGAGTCATGAAATTTTGCATCTTCTTGCCAGCTCAATGGAATCTCTCACTCCTTGAGTCTTTCTTGGTAATGTGCACATTTATTTTTGGATATTATTTACTATTTCTGGTAGGACCAGTGATTTATTTGGTGGTAGGAGATTCCAGGTAAGAAATTCCTTCTACCGAATTTAATTGTCATATTTGCTACTATTTATAGCCTTAGGGGGTTATTAGGGGAACTGAGAATTTATATAATTTGGCTATATTTGCATAGCCAGTATTTGTCAGAAGCAGGACTGAAACTCAGAATTCCCTGATTCTGAGGCCAAGTCTTTAGATACTACATTATAATGTCTGTCTTCCTTGGGAATAATGTATTTTTATTCATAATTTAATTATTAGTTTACATGTTTTATCACCTACACTAGCTTATAAACTCTTTAAAGGCTTGGTTTGTGTCTTATTTTATCAACATAATAAGAAAAAAACAAACAGCAATGTCTCCTACATAAAACATATTTTAATAATGTTTGTTGAATGGAATTGAATCAGACATATTACAGACTACAGAATAGATGTACCCTTTCTCTTTTCATGTTATATCATCTCACATAAATAACCTAATGGATATGGTTTGAGATTCACCACATGTGTTTCCATCTTGCTCTTCAGATTTGTGCTGTAATGAACTGGGAAACTAAACACAAAGAGGCTAAGGACAAGAAAAGTTGTAACTATTCATAACTGTTCATTTGTGCCAATAGTAGGAATTTAATTGGAATCATTCTGCACCTTTCCTTTTAAGTACTCTCAATATTAATATTTTTGCAAAGAAATAATTGAGTGATTAAAAAAACAGTACTTTTTAGTTGTAAAGTAAACTTATTTTCTAGACTTTCCCTTGTGAAGCTTACAAGTCATCACCAACATGAATTAAGCACCAACTAAGATGTTTCCTTTTTCCAGGGAAGGGAAGTTGATGCTTATAGGCTAAAGAAAAGTTAGTTTTTTCACAACATTTTTTTGAACTTCAGAAAAGTGCATGAGGAAATAAATGTTTAAGGAGAAACAGGGAGGTAGAAAAAGACTAATTCAATGCAAATCAACAAAAAGTTACTAAATATCTCCAAAGCTTGGAAGCTCTTGTAGTATAGTGACCCTGGGAATTTGGGTTTAGTCTTAGCTACTTAACACTTTGATAGACAACTCATCTAAGGGCATATGGAGTTATTGGCACTGTTTTAGATTACATGTTTCCGTCTAATTGGAAGTATTGAGGCAAAGAATAGATGGCAATTCTGAAAAGTTTCTGAGGGTTCTTTGGGAGTAGGAAGATGAGTTAACTCTAAAATTCTATAATTCTTTTGCACAACATCATTGTGATAAAGATTTTAATCTTGAAATAGGAACAGTTTAGGTATCCAGATGCAGGGTTACTTATTAATAGGGGAAGCATATACTGGCCTATAAGTCTGACCTAATTTCAATAATAGGCAGATTCCAGTGGTCTGTCACTCTATCTGAATTTTTCTTAGCCTGACTTTTGTTGCTCCTTAATCAAAGAGAAATCTTGGCCAGAGACAGGGACTGCTGATTTCTAGAGCAGCAGCAGCCCTTCAACTCTTTTTGTTGTGATTGTCTTGGATGATAAAGACCATCCTATTTGAATAAACATTATAATAAGTTTCCATCCCTTTTAATTCCCAGGGTTTTCCCCTTGCACATAAGTGTAAAGCCAAGTACCAGCAGATTCCCGAAAGAATGCTACTGTGAACACTTTCTAAGATTCTGATTACACAATAAGAGTGAACACTCTGTTTATCCCATTACATATCAAAGTTCAGTACAATCTTCACAATATAATATTCTCAATATTACACCCTATCACTAAAAGTTAGAATACAGTGTTTATAACAGCTTAACATTAGAATGGCCACACAGTTTTCACTACAGTGGCCACAATATTTAAAACAAGGAACAAAAGAAGAATCACCTGGTTTCCATAAGGGGGAAACCCTTCTCACTTAATGATTCAATCAGTCACTTCACAATATAACAAAATAATTATGACCTGGATTCCCTAAGGGGGAAACCCTACTCACTTAATGATACAATCAATCAATTCACAATATAACAATCTTCCACTCATGGGGCAACAATTAACTTAATCAGTCACTCATCTAGCAGTCAGTCACTAAGCTAGATTCCCAATTACTAAATATCATTAGTCACTAATACAATCCTTAGGAAATCACACAAACTTTCCACCCCTTGGTTTCCATCAAACCTCAGTTTAGTCAAAGGGGAGGCCTTTTCTTCATCTTGACTCTGGGAAGTCTCTCTGATTCCCTGGATCCCCTTCCATGATTCAAGCTCTCTCCTGAATCTGCCAAACAATCACCTGGATTCAGAAGCAGACAGCTGCCAGGTTCTCTTCCAGTCCTCAGCTCCTGGGTCCTTGTACAATTCTCAGGGCAATCCCCCAGAACACACTGAAGTTCACAGGGTCCAGCACATCTCAAACCCTTCACCACTTCTCTTGCCTGGAACTCAAGGATCAGTCAGGCCATGAATAAACAAAGTCATATTCTGGTCATGCTTCTTCAGTCTTCAAGCAATTCAGCTGGCTCTAGGACCCAGAAGGAATATCAGCCTTCTGTTTGGCCTTCACAAGATTCTGGTCTCAGGAAAATTCCAATTCAGTTCTCAGTCAACTTCCAGATACTGGGAGAGAAACTCTCTCTCTCTCTCTCTCTCTCTCTTTCTCTCTCTCTCTCTCTCTCTCTCTCTCTCTCTCTCTCTCTCTCTCTCTCTCTCTCTCTCTCTCTCTCAGCTGGCTTCAATCTCCATGAATCTTCCTTCACAAGGAACAGATTCCAATTCTCTCTCTGTGTCTCTAGAATTCTTCTTTATATACAGCATGGGCTTCCTGTCTCAGCAAATAACCTTCTTCCACATCAACAGGGGAGTTCATGCCTTCTCAAAAATGGACAGGATTCACACTTTCCATACTTAGACCTAAGTTACTAGGTGCTACTTAACCCTAAGTTACTGAGTGCTAAATATCTGATAATGTCCAAAATATGGTTTGGTGGAGGGTACAAATACACTTCACTGATTTTTACCATATCTACCCTCCCCACTCCCAACAGAGGAGGGATAAAATCCCTCTGACAAGTGTGTGCTTATCTAGGGTTGAATGAATGGTCATTTCCATCCTCTTTGACACTCCCTTGTTACAAACTTGAGGCAGAAGCTCACACACCATCTACCAGATTCAGGATGGTTGGTGAATGCCTACATTCTAAGAAATTATGAATTCTCATAAATTTGAAGGAGTTAAAAATGTAAGATGCCTTAGAGTTCAGTAGCTTATAGTTACATTCAAATGTAAATATACCAAAGTGCAAAATATGAGGCTAGGAGGGCACCTCAGCAGCTTCTCTTAGAATTATGAATCTGGAGTAAAAAAGACCTAAATTCAGATCTACTCGCTGACACTTATGAGCTCTTTTGCCCTGGACAAATCACTTAAACTCCGTCTGCTTCAGTTTCCTCATCTTTAAAATGGGGGATAATAATAACACCTAGTTGCTAGGATTGTTATGGGGATCAAATGAGATAATATTTGTAAAGCACTTTACAAACTTTAAAGCACTTTAAACATATAAACATTGAGTGTTTGCTATTGTTTCCTCATGATCATGATCATCATTGGTTGTTGTTTTTTTGGGAATCAAATACCCAGAAGAAATCCTCCACTGTATCATACATGACCACGGTCATCTAGACTCTGGTTGAAGATCTTCAAGGAGAGGAAATATTACCCTTTTCAAAGAAATTCATTCTGTTCAAATTGTTAGAAAGTTTGCTTTGATTTCTGGGTTATTTTTTTTCCAAATATCAAGCTTAAATTTGCCTATTTGTCATTTTCACATATTGTTCCGGGTTCTGACCCCTCGAAACAAACAGAATAAGATTAATCTGTCTTCTGTATGACAGTCTCTCAAATATATAACAGCATTCATCTCCCTCTGGCCACTCATTGAGTCTTCTTATCTCTAGGTTAAACATCTAGAATTCCCTCAACTAATCCTCATATGGCATAAACTCGAGGCCTTTACCACCCTGGTTCTTCTCTTTTAAATGCTCTCCAGTTTATATGTGTCTGTCTTTCATTGGCTTAAAACCTAAGATAATATTGAAGACATGTCTGATGTGAGCATTAGACTTTCCAGAAGCGCTGACTAGAGAATTGCCTTGGAATAAATAAAGAGTTATCATAGAGAGAAAGGGTAGTGAAGAAAGAGGTCAAGACTAAGGGAAGGAATGTTGATAGTGTAATCAAATGGAAAGTTACTGGGATTTAGATTCCCAAAACACAGATTTTGATTCTGTCTCTACAACTCACTTTTTGTATAACTTTGGCCCATTCATCTAGTTTCTTTGGACTACAACCTCAAAGTCTATAAATGAGCAGGGTCGAATTGATCCAAATACCGTGATAGGCAAAATGCTGTTATAGCATTTTTAATTCCAAATTTAGTTGTAGAAGAATATGTACCCTAAAAGGAATTAGGAAACGGGAAGAGTTCATTTCCCAATTATTTTATCCTTTGATTGAGTTGTCTGTTTTCTCTTTATCAAACCTTACCTCAATGGAAAGCATTGAAAAACTTGGAAACTAATTTTCAATTGAGTACAAGACTGAGTGTACAAAATCTGTGACACATTTAAAGTGCCTTTGACTTTAAATTACTGTGATAGTTTCACCTTGGAAATGGAATTCTAAAAGTACCATTCTAAGCATTAGTTGATATAAGTGTGTGTATGTGTGGGCAACCTAACACCTTTTTAGGGATACTTTAAACCATACACGTAGACACCTTTGTGTGAGATTAGCCTCAAAGACTAACTACTTTTGTGAATTATTATGGATCTAATGAAGCAGCTTTCGCCTGGATATCAATGTTCTAGTGCTTGGGGTTTCATTGCTTAAAGGTCTAGCATATTGATGAGTTGGGGGCACAACTTTGTGTAGGAAGGAAAGACAAATAATCAACGATTCCATTCTAAATATACAAAAGCTTGCATCACATAGCTCTGAAAATGATAACAGAGAGTATAATCAAGTTTGGCTAACAATTAAAAGTCAAGCTGGCAGAATATGTAACATTTTAAGAACCTCACTCATAAAAACAACTTCTGGTGATTTATAGAAGAGAAAAAAATAATTTAGTTATGATATAAAGAGCATTGTGTATATGTATTTATGTGTGTGTGTGTGTACATGTGTAAATGCACAAAGATAATTTTATTTTGTGGCTTCAAGTGTGATTTTCAAAACTAAATATATCTTAGAAGTTACTTTATAATATCATACAAACACACACAGACACACACACACCTTAATTGATAAAAAAAAAACAATAGTCCAATATCTCATAATCACAGAGGATATATCTGCAGCATTCAGAGATTTAGAAAACTTGCATGAGCTGATATAAAAGAGAAATAAATGGTACCATTAAAAATTGCACACACAATGAGTACAATAGTTACAAGGCCAAAGCATAAAAGCCCAAAATGCAAAACACTCCCAAACCAGACTCGTTCACAAAGAACAGGTGAGAAAATGAACTCCTAGCAATCTTTACAGAATTAGATGACTTTGTGTGAAATATCACATACTGACAGATTTGTTTGATATATTTGGTGGTTTTGATGAACTGTTTTTTTCTTCTCTTATAAAATTTTTGATAAAAAGGATCATTCTCTAAGTAGAGTGAAAGGAATGGGGGGTATAAAAATAAAATAAATTCCAAAATATATTTCAATTAAAGTAATCTATTCACAGACTGAGAGATATTTTGTTTAAGGAATGGGAGGGGAAGGAATAAGCTCCACAGTTGATATCCCCCAATAAAAAGTTTCTTTACCGTCACACAACTGCCTATAAGACAGAAATACAAGGTGCCACTGTGCTTATTATTCATTTTTAAAATTGATTCTGCAAATCAGAAGCATTTGCTTAAAGGATCTCCTCCAGAAAAGTATATCCCATGCTTACGTGAAAAATCCTCTGATCACTAATAGCAAATGAAGCAAAAATCACAAACTATATGACAAGTAAATACAAAGTACAGAACTTTCAACAGAACCACTGATCCCTTTTTTATTCTTAGTAGTGAGTAGCAAATGTATATTTTCTTGGAAGAAATAGTCCAAAAACACTTCTAAAACCATAAAATTAAAAGAAAAGAAAACTAAAGAAACTTTAGCTTTACAGATAAAAAAATCTGCTTTTGTTTTGGCTGTGATGAGAAAATTCAACACAATTGCTAGTATTTGTGAACAACTAATTAGAAGTCTGTGATTTTCAGTTGAACTTCATGACTCCACAGGCCTGTCATTTACAATCCTACTAATTGTGTTTGCTCATTAGGGATACCAGGAACAGAATTTGAGGTTTTTTTCCCCCTTAATTTTGCTCACTATGGCACATGCTGTTGGCAGATTTTTCTTTTCCATTTTTACATTGTAATCAAATCTTAATTAATCGCCTCATTTGGAAAATGAATATTGACAATTTATGGGGAGCTTCTAATGCTTATTTTCACTTGTTCATTGATTTGGACTGAGTCTTGCATTTGTTTTATTAAGTATAGAGTCTCCTTTTAGTAACATGCAACATACGTATAAAGATGGCTATATTATATGCTTGATTCTTGAATATCTATCACCCTTGTAAATTTGGTAGACTGACATCCCTACCTTTCCAGATACATTTGATGGGATTCAAATTTCTAATGCTACATATGAATAAGAAACATTTATAAGAGTGAGGAACTGGATGGCATTTGATTAAATTGAATTGCAGTGGGTATATAATCTTACCAATACGTGACAATATTTTGATCTTATATCTCCTATAAAATGGAAATGTGCTTGTATTTACTGGATATATTAATAATACAAGATATTGATCTATTAGTTATATGAGAGGTGGCCTGGTTTCATAAATATCATGCTGGATACAACTTGAGAAAAGCCTTGGATCAAACCCTGTCTCTGATACCTTCTACATTTGTGACCATGCATAAATCATTTAACCACTGTTAATCTCAGGCAACTCTAAAAAAGTGTAAGATATAGTTAGACTATGATCTTTATCAGTATGATGCAGGGGTGAAATCACAAGTCCTTGCAATATTGATATATGTTGTTAATAAGTAGACTTAAAACAAATTTGTACTGTCAGAGTCAAATTATTTTATTAAAGAAATAAGATAGAGTAACAGAATGAATATGGAAAAGAAGAAATATCAATCAAGACAATTAACAAACCTTTATTAAGCAGTTACTATGTGCCAGGCACAGCAATAATCAGAAGATAAATACCATGTAATCTTCAAGGAATAGCATGCAGAACATTAACCTAGACCTTGAAGCGTCTTTAGGGAGGCATGAATTTAAGATTAGAAATGTGGGAAGGGTCAAGTTTTGAAGAACCTCATGTCAAACTGAAGACGATATCTGACCCTGATAGTAATAATTCCAGTCATTTGAATTTATTGATAAAGTGGAATGAGTGGTGAGATGATCAAACTTGAACTTTAGTGCAATTATTTTTGAAGCTGAGTTGAGTACAGATTAGAGTGGGAAAAGAATCGAGGTTGGAGGGCCAATTAGAAGACCATTATAATTGTCCAGGCAAAAGATGATGAGGTCCTGAGTTAGGACAGTAGAGGAGAAATGAAAGGTAAGGGGTGGAGAGAATAAGTTTTTATATAGGGACCTACCACATGCTGAGTACTGTACTAAATTCTTTGAGTTTTCAAATAAATATTATTTCATTTAATCCTAATAAGAGTCCTTCAAGTTTGGCATTATTAATATCTCCATTTTACAGTTAAGAAAATGGAGGCAAATAGTGGTTAATTGACTTACTCAGTGACAGCTAATAAGTGTCTGCAGTTGTATTTGAATACAGTTCTGGAAAGCTGTCTTTTCTGAATTTCTTGGTTGCTGCTGATGGCACCACCAAACTTCCAGTCTTTCAGGACAACTGCCATGTCAATCTAGACTTTTCAGAACTCTGCTTGGCAATGATACTAGTAAACCAAGGTGGGGAAGTAACTTGCTGCTTCTATGAATTTTTTATTATGCGAGGAGTTTTGCCTTTTACACAGAATCCTGGGAGAACAAACAGAAGAAAACCTAAGTATATCATTGTCTTTCTCAGTAGGAAAGGAGAATTTGACTGTTTGATTTCATTATAATATATATTAAGGCTGTAATGAATCTTTACTTCACTTTCTTTAATCATTTGAGAATAAGAAAATGGTCTGAGAAAACAAACTACATTGTAGGGTGGTGGCTACAACCAAAATATTATAGCAATTATTATTTTAATTATTGTATTTAATCTGAGGAGTATAGGTTATAGTGAATACAGAACTGACCTCTGAATCTGGTAGACATGGGCTCATTGGTATCCTCTGACATAAGCTGGCTTTGTAACCCAGGGTACTTAAGTCACTTAACTTCTCTGTGCCACAAACCCTATCTAAGATTACAAATTGCAGAGTAAGTTCAGATCTACATTAGTAGAGAAAATTCTGCCTCATATGTGTCCTTAAACTAAAAAAAAAAAATTATCCATCTCCTAAACTAGAATTCAAGAAGTGGTAGTTTATGTAAAGGAGGGATTTATTTCAACTATTCAATTTAACAAACGAGGCAGTTTAGTAGCTGGCAACATTACTATATTCTTTCAGGCATTGCTCTCCCTCTAATGGCCAGTGACGATATTACAGTTCCTTGGGAAAATGACTTATGTCACCTGTGTCTCCACCAATCCATAGAGTGGAGGCAGTTCAAATATTTCTGACTGGTTGATGACTCTGAGTTAGCTCATACTTGTTAAATTGATGCTGAGCTATGTGATAGCACAAATTAGACAAAGTCAAATACAGAGGCTGCATGTTTAAAGCACTTTGAAAACTGGAGGATTATATTAATGCAAGTAATTCACTGACATCATATGTAGCATGCTTAAATAGACACGATACTTTAACAATAACAAAAAAATAAACCCCTTGTATTCAGCACTAAATTATTAAGTAAGTGAGATGAAGGGTGATATGTTCAGACTCGAATTTTACTATGCCTCACATACTCAATACTAGATATTGAGTATCTCCTCAATTACTCAACATGAATGTGCTATTACTGCTACAGTTATATTATCTCTTTATAGATTTAAATGTTGTGTACTTCCTAGTAAGTCTCTTGGCTCTTACTGTTTCCCCATTTAGTAAGAAGAAGAAGAAGGATATGCAAAGCCTACTGATATTAGAACTAATTATACTTTGAAACATCCCTTCTTGTGGGGAACTTCAGCATACATATTGAGCTTCCCTCAAATGCCCCACCTATTCAGTTCCTCAATGCACTCATCTCTCATGAACTATTCTCCCACCCCACCTCAGCCATATCCAAGATGGTCACACCTTTGATCTTGCCATCACCCATGAATGCACTATCTCTTCAATTCAAGAATCCTGAAATCCAAACATAATCTATTGACTTTTCACAAGTCCCTCTTATCTTCTTTACCAAAACCTTACTCTGTATCCATAACACGGCCTCCATTCCCTTGAGACTTCAATTCTATCCCAGACTATCTCCCCTGCAGTAAACACTGCCTCCTCTTTTTTCCTATCTTTATCCCTTGATAAACCAATTCACTTCTAAATCTTCCCCTCTTGGATGCTTAGTTCTCTGATCATATTGTTGATTTGTCCCAGCAGATGCTCAGCCTTGAATAACTCTTTCCATTTGTCACTTTTACTTTTACACATATATAGATGAAGAAAGATGGAGAAAATCATGCAAGTTTTCTGACTGTGTCCACTACAAATTAATGTTATATAATCTCATTTGAGTCCTCTGTGTTGTTAGGCAATACTGTTATGGCTCCATCATTGGTTCACTCTTTCATTCTCAAACATAGGTCTTTTAACTATTTCATTCTTCAAAAGGGGTTGCTGCAAGTTAAATGATAGGGAAGAAAAGTAGCTCAGGCTGAGTCCAAGGTTCATTCTATGTTGTCATATGAACAGCACTGAGGCCCTGCTCAGCTCTCTGATTCTTTCTCTATTGTCTCCCCTTATGAGTTAGACTGAGATCACCATGGTTCTGTTATGTTCTTTGGGACTGGCTCCATTTTCCCATTCTATCCTTATGTCACAATTATTTCTTTAGTCATTTGCTTGTATTTGAGATTTTGTGCTGAATAAATTATACATTATGATTTCTCTTTAGGTACTACTCAATCAGTTACTTCACAATCTTGTGTTCTCTTGAGTTCTTTCTTGGACTAATTTTGCAATAAGTTGAGCAATGTTGCATCCTCATAGTCATTCATTGTACTTTGTCTTAAGAGAGTAAAGACCATAAGAAGGGAGGATACTAGGGGCAATCTGCCAGTAAATATGGAGAGGTATGTAATCGGTGACACAAGTGTGGAAGGGTACATGTAGATTGTTTGATCCTGGAGAGGAGAATCAATTCTACATCAGAGATAAGAATAAAGATGGAGATGGCTGTGGATGGTATCAAAGGATTTTGCCTTGTGAAGGGTAGAAGAATCAGTTCATATTGAATGGACTCTTGTGGTTTAGTATAAGGAGACATTCTCAGCTGTTAAGTGGTGGGGAGGGAATGGTGTGAAAAGTTTTAGGTTTGGAATAGTTATTATATTGGGTGGATAGAGGAAGTAAGGCAAAGTAATTTCCTTACAGCACTGACAGCCTAGCTGAGGTTAGATAACTTAGATTTGTAGTGAACTCAATAAGAGATTTTCTCTAGGACATTTCAGGTGCAGAAGAGTAGGAGCAGAGGAAGAAATTACACAAGCATGTCAAGGATGGGTTTTGAGACAGAGTAATATAAAAGAGAGAACAAGATTCCATAATAGAGCATATGGTGGCATTGATTGGATTATACAATAAAGCCTGGGAGAGAGCTCACTGCCCCAACTACATTCCTCCTGAAACCTCTCTCTAATTCACTGATGCAGTTATCTTCTTTTAGAAAATATAGAGCTCATGATACTTTAGAATAAATTTTGAGTAAAGAGAAATGGCAGTTGTTTCATTTAATTTTTAAAAACGTTTTGTGACTTAATAATCATAATCATATTTTATAGATGAAGAAAGTAAAAAATCAGAAAAAATGATGAATTTCCTTTTTGAAGATAAAAAACCTATTTACAATAATTTGATTTTTTTCTGATACATTAGGAGTTGCATAATGCTTTCCTTACAAGTACAATACTTGTAACCTCATTTTTTCAAATGAGAAAACAATAATCAGCGATATGACACGGGTCATACTGATAGTAAGTGTAATACCTGTGATTAAAACTCAGGTCCTCTCATTCTCATTTTAAGCTCAGTTTTCTTTGTATTTGTTTCCAAAAGTGTGTGTTTGTGCATGCATGTGTGTGTGTGTGTGTGTGTGTGTGATCGTACATGTTTGTATCCACCCTTAGCTCCCTTGGTTTTTTTCCTCAAGAGAATAGAAATAAAGAACTATACTTCAATGCAAATGGAGCACTTTAAGTCATGATTACTCTGAACAGTTATATCAGTCATGCTAGTTCTCTGTTTACCTTAGAAAGAAATAGTTTAGAACCACAGTCCCCACTTCCCTAGAAATACAAAGACAGAATACATTCAGTTAATCTGCATTCTAAATGGGCTTAATCAGAGGGAAATACACAGCATGCCAATTACAAGGGGGCTTCATTAATAGGGGAAAATTATTTGATTTATTTAACCTTATGTGAGTGTTTCACTTGCAAAATGTTAGGGTTACATTAGTAAACACCTGAAAGTCATCAATAAGGTCAGAAATTGGAAGAGGGACATACATGGTTATGAAACAAAAAAAGTGTTTCAAATGACTGGTTCTCTCTGTTTAGATTATGTGGGTGTCTTCTTTTTTTGTAGCCCCAATCTGGTTATCTTTTCTTATATTCACAACTTTTTTTTCTTTTACTGAAGCATTAATTTATAAATGTCCTCCTGAATCATTTTATTTTATTTTTCTCTTTCTCTTCTGGAGCAGTTCCCTCATCCCTCAGTTCATATCTCCTTGATTTTCTATCTAAAATACCTTGCTCTGATTTTGTTATCTCATTAACAACCACAAGTACTCTATTGGTTTGCCCTACTACCCACTTCCCAACAGTTTCCCCGCCTTTGGCTCCAGCAGAATCTTCCTTTGAGTAAGTCTACATAGAAGCCTATCAGATTGCTACTATCAAAATCGTCCACAGTGCTGGTATATATAAGCCCATTTTGTTGCTTTCATAGAGGGCAGCTGAATAGAACATCCTTATGAAATGTCATCTGCATGGTTGCCATCATTTGGCTACATTTCTGTCCTCTCTATATAAGTCTCTGGCTCCACTGGTTATGCTTAGCTGATAGGGATTGTTTCTAATGAATCTACTCCTGAGAGGTTTGCTTTTTTTTTCTGGCTGTGGGATGTAGAAGGGTCAGCTAAAAATTCATCATAACCTTGTTGCCTTTTCAATCCACTTACTGCATTATATTACCTGTGTCAAAAAACAGTTGGAAAACTCAGTATCAGAATTTACCACCTATAAAATATACTTACCTTGGAGAATAGCAAAGTGTCATAAGAGGTAACAAGCAACAAGAGAGTGAGAGATTTTAAAACAAAACATCTGAAAATGATTATAATTATGAGATCATAACTGTGGCAAGACATCCTATGGGAGCAACTATTCTAACTTTGCACAATTTAGCATTATATGAGTTTTATTGCTTTGCTGGAATAACCTGTTTTCCTCTCATAAATCCTGGCATTATATAATGACAAAAATTAACTTGAATAATACAAAACTTTTCTATTTAATCTTAATGTTCCTTTTGTCTCATTGTCAGCATTAGCATGCAAGGTCTTATTTGTAAGAATAAAAAGGTTTAAGTCTTGAAAATAACACAAAGTACTAAACAAGTCATGGTCAGGGGTTAAAACAAATCCTCAAGTTTTCTTATATCATTATGATAAATACTTTATATTCCAGAATTCAAGAGGCCCTTCTTTATTAGAAAATATGCTTTAGGAATGTGATCACCAATATCATTCTAGAGAATGTATTGAATACAATATGGGAGCCATTGTTCTCAAAGCTAAAAGACTAAAGAGATTCAAAATTTCAATGACAAAGACTAGAGTAGAGGTTATATTAGCTTCTAGGACATCAAAGAGAATAGTGCTTAGTGATTGTTATACTTAGCTCATTTCACTTTAGGAATATGCTATTGTGAATTTGTAATGTCAAGGACAGAAGGTAATTTAGAATTCCAAAGAAGGTTCCTTGGTCTCTTAGTTTGACACATGCACATTATTTACTAGACAGTGGAAGATAGTCACAAAAATGCCCCATGACTATTAGCAGTGAAGACAAGGTCAAGGTAACTAAAAGAAAAATTGAGATGTTGATATACACATGTAATATAACTCTTACTAAGTCAACAAAGGAAGAACAGTTGGAAAATACAAGCTATCATTTCAATGATTTTTAAATGGTTCTATCAGCATGCAGAATTCCTGTATTGATATAGATTTAAAACTAGAAAGCTAGTTCAGAACACTGATTTGTAACATCACTTGTCCATGGTCATAGAGGTAATATGTGGGAATCAATGTCTTCCTGACTCTACAGTTTACTATCATGCCATGATAGCAGCCAATGATTTCATAACAAGTATAAACACAACTCTAATATTAGAATGATGATTTTACATTTAAATTTGGAAGAAGTATCAGAAGCCATGGAGCCCAACTTTCTCATTGACATAGGGGAGACTGAGGAATACAGAGGCTAAGTGATCTGCCCAGTGTTATAAAAGCATTTTTTTGGGGGGTGAAGAAAATACATTTGAGAACTCATTGATGTGGTTATATCCTCCTAGATGCAGCTCTAAGCTGATTCATGCCTGCCTATCCCAAGTGACCCTTGTTCATGTTTTCTCATAAATCTGCCACAGGAGAACTATAGAACATTCTGGATGTCTTTCTTCATTTTTTTTAATATTTCATAGGTACCAAGTGAGCATGTGAACTATCCCTCAGTTAAATTTTACCTTCATCACATGACTCATCTTCTCTACAAACAGTATCTGTTTTTCTGGTGACATCTTTTTTACTATTTCATCAACATACATATACACATACATGTATACATGCACACATATGCACATACATACATGTGTAGCTATAGTTATACATATATGCATATCCAATAGAAGATTTTGCGTCATATTATATTACAGCATATATGACTGTAATGGTAATGTAACTCAAATTTGAAGATCCCTTTTTATTGGCAAAGGTAACATGTACTTAGCACTTA
>CM053596.1:119918436-119923765 GCA_028646575.1 Pseudocheirus occidentalis
ACTTTAGTGTCTGTCCTGCTCTACTGATTACTGAATGTCTGAAACGAGAGGAATTTCATGAGGTAATGGTCAGATGAGATGTAGGAGTTGTGATCAATTTCACACACTTACTACCTGTGTAGCTCTGGGCAAGGCACTTGACCTCAGCATGCTCAATGATAAAATAGTATCTGACAAATAGTATGGAATTATAAATATGTGTTCTTTTTACTGTCTGCTCAGGCATGCTCATTTCATTCCCTGCTCAGCACCATTCCACTTCATCAGCAGCCAGTCCCTTGCTTCAATGCCCTACTCTCTCTCCTCCAATTTATAAGTATTTTTTATATTCCATTTTCTCTTATTAGATATAAGGTCCTTAAGTATAAAGAGTGTTTTATAATGTCTTTTTTCTCCTTGAATCCCAAGTGCATAGCATATAATAAGAGCTTAATAAATATATTCTAGCTAGCTAGCTATCATCCATCTAATGAGGTTAGATGATTTTCACAAGAGCACACCTCTAGTTAATCCCAGAGTTCCCCTGATTCCTTTTCTTATGATCTTTCCACAATAGTATTCTGTCTTTTTACCAATTTATCAAAAAAAGATAAAGAATTATTATTACTACTATTAAAAATATTTTGCTAAGGGGACCTTAAAATGTCAATGTATTTAATTTGGAAGACTTCATCTATAAAATTATGTTGAGGGAGAGATATTTGTGGTGGAACCCTATCAGATATATCAATGAGATTGGTAGCAGATTGCAAAGTGTACCAGTGAGGATAGAAGGGAAAGAGGGGAATTATCCACACAGTTCAATTGCTTGAATCTCTTTCTATGGGAGTAAGATTAAACTGCATCTTTGGTCACTTGGCATATTGAATAGGATACTGATGAAAATTAATATTATGCTGCATCATTTGATAATTAATATCACTTTGCAATTCATCCTTTCCCCACTTTGTCCTAACACCTCTCTTAGTCTAACTCAAAAGAAGACCTCTCCCAGTATATAGTAAGGCATCAATGAGGAATGTGATCACTCATGGTCCCTAGGGTATCTGCTAATTGACCAGTTGAATGTAGGACAACCCCGCTTTTTTACACTGTAAATTGAGAATCAGTTTAGACTAGGCCTTCAGCAGGGAATAATTCTAATATCCTTGCTCTTTTCCCCAGAATTTAATGATGATTTGGCCTCCAAGGGGAAGATAACACAGGTGGAACCTGATTTTTTTTTCTAGCCACGATTGCTAGAGGCAGCTCGATCTCATAAAGCAATAGCTCTCCATTGACAGAGGAGAATGGTCAGCCATAAATGAAGGCCAACCTACTTTCCCTCAGCTGAAGACTAATCTTATCACCAGAGATTATTAAGTTATAGGAAGGAGTTGAGGTGATTCTCAAAGCACTCATTAAAATATCTTCCAGTTGGGATTGCATTGCCATTGCCAAGGGAGGTCCAAATGATGTATATGAGGCCAATCAGAAGGAAGATACACTTAAGTTTAAAAGACCATGTTGGTATTCACTCTGGATCTTTGGTCATCACGAGAAACAGTTTACCCAATTTATTGGTTACTGCTAACCTAAGCAATAAATTGATCATACTTAGGTCAACTGGCTTATTGCTGAGGTGCCAGTGTCATATTATTTTACATACGGTTCACTGTTAATAGCACTGTATCTTGCACTGGGAAAAAACTGTTTCAGCATCATTTTTACTAACTACAGATATTGGAGTTTCAGTCAAAAGGTCCTGGGTTCAAATAATCTCTTCCTAGCTATGTGACCAGGGGCAATTCATCAACCTCTCTGAGTCTCAATTTCCTCCTACAAACAGGCAATCATCTCTATAGGAACTATCTAAAGGGGTTATTAAGAGACTTAAATAACACACTACATGCCATTTGATTAGAAAACTTTAAGCCACTACCTAGAATGAATTATTTTATTGACTCTCTAGAAGGAAATTTCAGACACCTAAGAAACCAAACATCTCTACAGACTCATAGATAAAAGAAGGGTATAATATAATTTTGTTACTCAACTTTAGCCATGGCTAAAATTGGGAAACATTTAAAACTGTTACGAACTTCTTAGAGCAGGAAACTGGAGATAGATTGTTTAGTTCCAAAAGACTAAATAAACTGCAAATCTGTTTGCTCAGTCTGAAAAGTACTGCTTTCTTTGATAGCAATCTGTGAATTTAGGGAATCCTCTCTCTCTCTCTCTCTCTCTCTCTCTCTCTCTCTCTCTCTCTCTCACTCTCTCTCTCACTCTCTCTCTCACTCTGTCTCTCTCTGTATGAGTGTGTGTGTGTATGTGTGTATACAACAATAGTAAAAAAAATCCAGTCATTTGGACAAATCCTCATTCACTGAAGTTTGTCTACACAGAATTCAGTTAATTTCAATTGGATCAATCAATTACTGAAAAAAATTTCCTAAGGGATGTCTGGGTAATTGGAGATACCCTGTTTCACAGAGTGCTAAGGCCCAGCAAGAAGGTTGGGCCCTAAGCTCTGCATAACAACATGACTTTGTACTCTGGATGATCTTTCTGTTTGGCAAAGTGTACTGCTTTGACCAACACTAGGAATTCACAGAGGGATTTATGATTCTCATATCACTCAATGACTGTTTAGATTTGTTGGAGCACCCTTATTTCCCAGGGAACTGAGGGTCATTATGCTGCAGCACAAAGTCATCCATCACATCTCTTGATGGGATCAAAATCCCTATTTCTTGTAACAGCCAAGTGAATCAAACGAGGTACTGTACTCCTGTTCCTCCCATGCTAAATCTGGGCCTGTACCTTACTGAATAATCACAAAGCTCAATGACCCTGACTGAAGACAATTAATTTAAGATCTGTTCCTGTAGGACCCAGGAACACCTGCATTGTCCCCATATGAGCCTGCCATGGGAGCTGCTCAGAATGATTATGTCATGGTCCAGCCCACTTGGGTTGTTTTACTTATATAAGACCTGCCTTTGCACTAGCATGTTAAACCCTCCTTCTCAAGTGCAGGGTGTGGTGGGGATGACTTCTGCTTGTAAGCATTTTTCTCACTATGAAGTTAATTAAACCATTGTTTAATCCTTGACACATGTGCCTCTGCCCTATTCTGTTAGGTTCCAGCCATTCCCAGGTAGAAGGCTGGTTCTGGTCCAGTTGACAGGGGAAAAGGTTTCATACCTATAATACCTTCTTAACTTCTTTTGTTATTGGTCATAATTTTTTTCCATTCTTGTGATGTCCCTAGATGACCTCCTCTAACTTCCTTTCCCAAACTGAGTGTTTCCTGGTCATTTCTAGGCTCATTCATATTCTCTGTGCCTGTGGAGAATATGTATACAGTGAATTCTCCTTGAAATCAGTGGGAGGTCTTTACTTTACTATAGCTTCAGGGGCATGAAGGAACCTCTCTTCTGGTTAAGCCTAATACCCACATATCCTTTTTCTTACATTGAATAAAATTTCCTCAAAATTAAAAAAAATGTTGACTTTCTTAGTAAAATGATGTTGATAGATAGTGGGATGGAAGGACTTACAGATGAAAGACCAATCAATGAACTCATTTGAGACTGTTTTCAAATAGGTTACTAAAGGTGAGAAGACTGGTACTAGAGCTCTTTTAGGAAGATGGGCAAAGGCAGCTTTAAACTTGTAATTTTGTCAGTTTTAAGGATTAACATATAATGGTCTCTAGTGCTGGCTGAATGAATGAATGAAAAAATGAATGAATGACTGAATGAATTGAAGGGAAAAAAGTTCAACACAACTACTTGACAAGCAACATGACATGTACTGAAGGCAAAATGACAAGAATGAAGATACTCCTAGGAACTTAAATTATTGTTTGGTTTTTTTAAAATGTGTTTTCTTGTTTACATCATTCATTTTCATGACATTTTTGGATTACAAATTTTCTCCCCATTTTTCCCCTGCCCCAACCCTAAAATAGCAATCCCATTGTAAAGTCCCTCCCCTGCTCTGCTCTCTTACTTTCTGGTAGGGGAGGGAGGGTCTCTCTATCCCAGCCCCTGTATATCTTAATTCCTAGTTGCAGGTATTGCAGAACTTTAAATTCTAGATTCTTTTGATTCCTCCCTTGTCACCCACCCCCCACTGGAAGGACAATCAATTCAATACAGGCTGTGGATGTGTGATTATACAGGACATCTTCATGGTGGACATGTTGTGACAGGGATCATCTCTCTCTCCTTCCTATCCCTCCCCTCCTTGTTCTGTTCTCTACCCTATCCCTGTCCCTTTACTGAAGTGTGTGCTTCCAGCATCCCACCCCCAGACCCTGCCCTCCCCTCCATCATCCCACATTTAATCCCCATGCCCCCTATTCTCCTGTGTGGCATGATGCACAGTTTAGAGTTTATGCCATTTCTTAGCTAAACCAGATTCAATGAGAGTAATTGAAACTAAAGTTGTAATAGTTATCCCTTGCCTCTTCCACGTGGGATGATTAACCCCATTTTGTCTCTCCCTGTCTCCTCTCATTCTAGTCCTCCAACCTCAGAATTTCACCTTTTAAAGTATCATCCCTTCGTATTCAATTCATCCTATACCCTCTATATACACATATGCACACATGCTCAGATATGTATTCATACACATATATAGCCTTCTATATGGACATATGTGTAAGTATACATACATACATACATACATACGTATGTGTGTGTATATATATATATATATATATACATATACATTTGTATTCCTTTCACCTACCCTCTTGCTAAGAAAAGTTTCATAAGTTACTATTATGATTTTTCCATATTGGCATGTAAATAATTCAAATTTGACAAGTTCCTTATGATTTCTTTCCCATGTTTACCTTCTCGTGCTTCTTATGTTTGATTGACAATTTTCTGTTCAGCCCTGGTTTTTTCAGCAAGAATGCTTGAAAGTCCTCCACCTCATTGAATGACCATATTTTCCCCTGGAATAGTATGCTCAATTCTGCTGGATAGTTGATTCTTTGTTTCAATCCCAGTTCCCTTAATCTTTGAAATATCGTATTCCAGGCCGTGCGATCCTTCAGTGTAGAAGCTGCCAGATCCTGGGTTATCCTGATAGTGCTTCTACAGTATTCAAATGGTTTTCTCTTGGAAGCCTGTAATATTTTCTCCTTTAACTGGGTATTCTGGAACCTGGCAATAACATTTCTAGGAGTTTTCTTTTGGGGACCTTTTTGAAGAGGTGATTGGTGAATTCTTTCAAGTTGTATTTTGCCTTCTGATTCTAAAACATCAGGGCAATTTTCTTTGAAGATTTCTTGAAGGATGCTTTCCAAGTTCTTTTTTTGGTCATGCATTTC
>CM053596.1:119924265-119971683 GCA_028646575.1 Pseudocheirus occidentalis
CAATTTTTTAAGGCATTCTTCTCTTCATTGGCTTTCTGGGCCTCTTTTGCCATTTCAGTTAATCTATTCTTTAAAGCGTTGTTTTCTTCACTCAGGTTGTTGACTCTCTTTTCATGTTTTTCTTGCATCATTCTCATTTCTCTTCCCATTTTTTCCTCTACTTCTCTTATTTGGTTTTCAAAGTCCTTTTTCAGTTGTTGTATAACTTCTAGGCATTCTTCAATTGTCTTGGAAGCATTTTGTGTGGGAGTTCTGACTGGGTTTTCATCCTCCCATTCCATGCTTGATCCTTTTTGTCCACAAAAAAGGATTCTAGAGTTTTATTGCTGTTCTTATTTTGCTTCCTTTTCCTCATGTTGGCCAGTCAGTTAATTGGTTGGTTTTTTTTTTAGCTCCGTGAAACTCTGCTTCCAGGGGGGAAAGCTCTGTTCCAAATTGCTGGGGTTTTCCTAGCTGCCGGAGCTGTTAGGGGGGTGTTGCTAGTCCCCCCAGCTTTGCCTTGCTGAAAGCGCACCCCAGGGCCACCACCCAAATCCACGATCTGTATCTAGGATGCTCAATGCAAGAGCACTTGGCCATGATCAAGCAATTCAGACACCTGTGGAGTCTGCAGGCCAGGGGCTCTGAAGCATCCAGTGGGGGCCATCACGCGGCTTCCAGCAGTTCCCTTCCCCCACTGCTTCCTTGCCCCAGGGCAGATTGGCCAAACTGCTCTTCCTTCCCCAAATTAAGTTTCAAAGTTTCACTTTCATTAACCATCTCTGATCCTGGTTTGCTGGATTTGCAGTTCCCCTCAGGTGATTTAGATCTTCTCTGAAGTAGACTCATGCTGCGGCTTGGGAGGCTAGTCTCCTCCTGGAAGCCCTGAGGCCTGCCCTGGCTGTGGCTGCGTTTTGGGGCTGGGCTGGTCTTTGCTCCCGGCCTGCAGGCGTGCTGGATGAGCCCCTCCCACTGAACTGCCCCTCTCCAGTCCCTGTTTTTCATGCCTTGGTAGATGTTGAGGTGCTGGAGGCTATAGATCTACTCTCCTGAAGACTGGCTATTGTGTGGCTTGGCTCAGCTCAGCTCAGCTCCTTCTTACTGCTCCAGGCCTGGCCACAGTCTCGGCTTTAGGCTGGGCCAGCCTCTGCTCCCGGCCATCCACGATGAGCCCCTGCTGCTGAGCTGCCTTCAGCAAGAGATGTGTTTTTTGTATTTTTGTGAGCTTGAGAGTGCTAGACTTTGTCTAGTGTCATATTTTATGAGTGTTTAGGGTGGTTGTGTGGGAGCTGCCAAGCCGTGCTGCTTCTACACTGCCATCTTTGCTCCTCCCCTGATTATTGAACTTAAATTATTGTAAAGATATTTTATTGGCAATTTTTTTACTTTATATATCATCTAGATTGTCCTCATATCCTCCCTGTAAGAAATCTATACTTTGAAACAAATGAAATTATAAAGAGGAAGATGAGGAGTAAAACAAATCTGATCAACATATCACATCACATTACCTTATATGCCTTAAATATTTTGCACACAATATATTACAATATATTTCATTATGTACAATATCAATATGTATGTATTCATACCTTTGCAGAGGAATGGGGGGAGAGGCTTTTCATGTTTCTTTGGGACAAACATGGTTATATTAGAGAAAACAGCATTGCATATAGGAAGTGATGGACAGGGTGGGTTATCATTGTTTGTAAAGTTATAGAAATATGTTTGGAGGCAAAGAGGGATAGATTGGCATATTCTTTCCAGTAGCAGTCTCAGTATTAGCATTGAAAGAACTAGATGGCCCAGTGGATAGAGTGCTGTGCCTGGAATTTGGAAGAACTGAGTTCCGATCTGTCTTCACATACTTAATATTTATGTGACCCTGAATAATTCACTTAACATCTGTTTTCCTAATTTTTCTCATCTGTAAAATTGGAGTCATCATAATACCTACTTCTCATGATCAAATGGGATAATATAATGTAAAACTCAATACTTAGAACACAGTAGGTATTATATAAAAGTTATCTAGTATTATAACTAAGGGGTTGGAGGCCATTAAGCCTGTATTCTGGATGATAGACCAGAAAGCAAAATAAATCATGGATATAACCAGCAAACACACACATACACATATATGTGTGTGTGTGTGTGTGTGTGTGTGTATGTGTGTGTGTGTGTGTGTGTGTGTGTGTGTATGTTTGGGCAGATAAAGAAGAGCAGCAGGACCCTAAGATAAAGGTTCTGAATGTCATGGTGGCTAATGGCAACACAGCTGACTGAGGAATAAAGGGAAAGTGAAATATAGGTAACCAAGTCACCCTACCTCCAGATATAGTAAAAATGCCTCAGGTAAGTACCATTTAGGACAATGAATGCCACAGGCTGCAGACTAAAGAGCTGAAAGGTTTAAATCCTCCAGGATAAGATCTCTGGACTAAGTAGCAAGGCAGCTATAAATTTAATTAAACAATGTAACAGTCCTTTCATAAATGCCTAATTATGAAAATATCTATATAATTGCCTAGGTCAGATTTAAGGTCAGGTATATTTCCCTGCCTTGTGGCATGTACCACATAGTAGAATCATTTAGTTAACAAATACTTATTAAGCACTTAGCTCTGTGTCAGGTACTGTTCTAAGCACTAGGGTTACCAAAAAGGGCAGAAATCAGTATTGCCTTCAAGGTATTAAAATACCTTCAAGGTATTCAAATTCTAATAGACTGGGGAATCCAGACAGGACTAGTTAGCCAGAGTGCCAAGGAGGGTTATGGAGTATGGAAGGAGGATTAGCACTTCTGGGTGTGAGGACTTGCTGAACTCTTTTTTTTTGTCTGTTCATCCATCTTTGGTATCTAAGAGTCACCCAAACTGTGGTTCCAAGAAGCCTTTACATTCTCAGTTGCCAAATACAACTGTCTCAGCAAACATGTTAAACCAGGTTGAAGGTAATCAACAAGCCTCAAACCTGTCAGTGAGTTGGAGCAATATATTTCCCAAACACGTGATGACTGGGCAGATTAGAACATTGTTTTTTCTAATTGCCCAGAAGACAGCTGAAGCAGTAGCTGTGGGGTTCTTAGACATCAAAGACACCAAACTCATCTACTCTATCTCAGGCAATCACCAGTCACTTTGACTTTTTTCTTGCCACTGGAGTCTGGAAGAGATGACACCAATGACTTTGTGCAATTCTGCTTCACTTAAATCCAATTCATGATCAAGTTAAGACATCACCCATGATGTCATTGGTCCTTTTTTGAAATGAAGACAAACAACAACAATTTTTAATAAGAGGGAGATAATATACAAATATTTATATCCAAATAAAATATATATGGTGCAAGTGGAAAGTAATCTGAAGGAGAAAAAACTAGTGGCAGATACTTAAAGCATGGAGAGACCAAGTGGAGAAAGAAAATTATAGGCCACTTTCCCTTATGAATATAGATGCAAAAATTTTAAATAAAATATTAGCGAAAAGACTTCAGCAACTTATCACAAGAATAATACATTTTGATCACTTTGGATTTATTCCAAGAATGTAAGGATGGTTCAGTATTAGAAAAGCCATCAATATTGTTGATCATATCAACAATAAAACTAGCAGAAACCATATGATTATCTCAATAGATGCAGAAAAAACTTTTGACAAAATGCAACATCCAAAATACAACATTCCTATTAAAAACACTAGAAAGTATAGGAATAAATGGAGTTTACCTTAGAATAATACTTAAAGCCATTAGCAACTATTATATATAATGGGGATAAACTAGAAGCATTTCCAATGAGATCAGGGGTGAAACAAGGATGTCCACTATCACCCCTCTTATTCAGTCTGGTACTAGAAATGTTAGCAGTAGCAAATTAGAGAAGAAAAGGAAATCAAAGGAATAAAATTAGGCAAAGAAGAGACTAAATTATCACTCTTTGCAGAGGATATGATGATATACTTGGAGAATCATAGAGAATCAAGTGAAAAACTTCTTGAGACAGTAAATGAGTTTAGCAAAGTTGCAAGATATAAAATAAACCCATACAAATCCTCAGCATTCCTTCCAACAAAGGCCAACAGCAAGAGATAGTAAGAGAAACCCCATTTAAAGTTACTGTATACATTATTAAATATTTGGGAATCTACCTGCCAAAACAAACCCAGTACCTTTATGACCACAACTACAAAGTACTTTCCACACAAATAAAATCATATCTAACTAACTGGAAAAAACATCAATTTTTTTGTACCTGGGTTGAGCTAATATAATAAAAATGACAATTTTACTTAAATTAAATTACATATTTCATGCCACAACAATCAATCTACCAAAAATTACTTTGTACAACAAGAAAAAAGAGTGACAAAATTCATTTGGAAGAACAAAAGGTCCAGAATATGAAAGCAGTTAATGAAAAGAAATGCTAAGGAAGGGAGCCTAGCCATACCAGATTTTAATCTCAATGATAAAGCAGCAATCATCAAAATTGCTTGGTTCTGGTTAAAGAATAGAGTAGTGGATCAATGGAATATATTGGGTACAAAAGACAGTAGTCAATGATGACTATAATACACTGTTTGATAAGCCCAAAGACTCCAGTTTGGGGATAAGAACTCACTATTTGACAAAAACTGCTAGGAAAATTGGAATATACTCTCTAACACCATACACCAAAGTCAAGCCTAAATGGGTCCATGATGTAGGTATAAAGGCTGATACTGTAAGTAATCTGAGGAAGCAAGGAACAGTTTACATGCCAGATTTATGGAGTAGAGAAGACTTTATGACCAAAGAAGAGTTGGAGAGCACCATAAAATGCAATATGGATAATCTCAATAGCATTAAATTGAAAAGTTTCTCTACAAACAAGGCCAATGTAAATAAGATTAAGAGAGAAGTGGGAAATTGGGAAAGAATTTTTATAACCAGTGTCTCTGATAAAGGCCTTATTCCCCAACTGATAAATGGGCAAAGGATATGAACAGGCAATTTTCAGAGTCAGAAATTAAAGATATCTATAATCATATGAAAAAGTGTTCTAAATCACTATTGATTTGCAAAATGCAAATCAAAACAACTGTGAGGTAATAGTCTCTCAGTCAGATTGGCTAAGATGGAAAAACAGGAAAATGACAAATGCTAGAGAGGACGTGGAAAAATTGGAATACTAATTCATTGTTGTTGGAGCTGTGAACTGACACAAGCATTCCGGAGAGCAAACTGGAACTATGCCCAAAGGTCTATAAATAATTGCATACCCTTTGATCCAGTGATACCATTTCTGGGGTTGTATCCCAAAGAGATCATAGAAGTGACCCATATGTACAAAAACATTTATTGCAGCTCTCTTTGTGATGGCAAAAGAACTGGAAATTAGGGGGATGCCCATCATGGGGCATCCCAACTGGGGAATAGCTATATAAGTTGTGGTATATGAATGGAATGGAATAGCATTGTGCTATAAGAAATGAGGACGAGACAGTCTTCATCTTCAACTGGAGAGACATACAAACTGATGCTAAGTAAGAAGAGCAGAACTAGGGAAAATTTGTACACAATCACAGACATATCGTATGTGTGACGACCAACTTTGATAAACTGGACTCTTCTCAGCAATGTACAGGTATAAGACAACTCTACAAATCTTAGGATGGAAGGTGATATCTACATTCACAGAAAGATCTAGAAAGAACAGAGTTTAAAAGGAGGCAGAAGCAATCTACATGCCATTTTTCTTTTTCATGTTTGGTTCTCTTTCTTTTTCCCCATTGATCACTGCATTTGTTACAACCCTTCTATACAACTAGACTAATGTCCAATATGAACGTATTTGCAGATCTTATACTTTATTGTATATGGCCATGGGGGTGGGGGAAAGAGGGAGAGAGAAAATCTGAAACTCAAGGACTGTGGAACTGAATCTTATAAACTAAAAGCAAATAAATAAATCAATTTTAAAAAACTAGTGGCAGTTGGGGGCAGGAATATGCTGGCAAATGGTTAATGATTATCTTTCCATTAAGTTTTCATTTTAATCTACATTGTTAATTTTTCCATTGTATGACTAGCAAATCAACAAAACAATAAATCAAGATCTGATTTGTAGCTCAGGCTAATTTATATACTGAAAGAAACCAGAGGAGTCAGAAGGAATATTTAAACATGGGGAGATTCCAGGCATGGCAAAAATGTGAAAAGCCAAAGTCAGGAGATGGAGTGTCATGTGTGAGGAATAGCAAGAAGGCTAGTGTAACTGGATCATAATGTCAAATCTAAGAAGATTGGAAAGCTAGAAAGGGACAAGGTTGTGAAGGGTTTTAAAAAGTGAGAGGATAAACTCATTAACAAATAACAACTTCAAAAATCAGTAGGCTCTCTCCAGAGCTATTGCAGGGTCATGTATTACACTGCTTCTCCCCAGTGCCTTTGTAAGACTATCCTATAGCCCCTGAGGCTGTTCAACCAAAGGTCCCCTACCAGGGTAGTTCTAATTGAAGAGAAGAAGAGACACGTATAGCACATCTTAGATGAAACAAGTTCAAGGATTTCATATGAAACTCAGAAACACATAATGCATATAGGAAGATAAAGCTGAAATACTTCTTTGGGAAAATAGTGTTCATGATCTTTTGTAAAACTCGAAAGAAAAAAAAAATCAAGCCTATTTGGGAATTGTAAAAGCTGAGCAGCAGGGTAGTATTGTTTGAAAAGTCCATGTAAGGGTGCACATACAATTGCCAAAAAAGATAAAGCACTGACACCTCTTTAGGAAGGATAAGTGGGGCAAGTTTTACTCTCACAGCTGATATGGCAGAAATAAAACACATCCAATAAGCATTGGAATATGCTGAAGGGATCAGACAAAAAATGAGGGTTCCAGAAAAAAGTCAGCTTCACCACCTTCTGAGTTGGAGACAAGGTTCCAAGAAGGAGTCCCAAATGAGAGTTTAATGGTGTAGTTCCAGAGAGGATTGTCATAGCAAGTAATAATGAAGACATTCCATTTTCAACAAGACCAGACAATTACTTTATCCAGTTAGCAGCCTCCAAGCTCTTGCACTAAAAACACTTCCCCATGTTCTGACGTTAAGTGAGAAACAACTCAGTTTTCTGAACTTAGAAAGGGTCCTCACCCCAATCCCTGAAAATGAAGATAAAAAGACACATTCAGAGGAACAACCAACTCTTCACCAAGTCTGTACAGTTGGCAGGCTTAAAAGAGAGAGGTTTCTTAGTAGAAAATGTTTCAGAACAAAACAATTAGTCAGAAGTGATTCCACTGGGCACAGATCAGATGCTGTCTCCAGAAATAAAATTTCAACGTTCCAGTCATCATTTTCAGTACTGTAATAAATACAATCTTTAAACTTAGGACACAGCTGAAGAAACACCAGATAATGTTACTGTTATAGGAGCTATTTTTCTAATTAATCAATATTGCCAATTTCTGGATGAAGAAAAGAAAGAATGTGTGAAAAGAGAAATGGTCATATATTCAATTACTGTAGCTTTCTGGTTGTATAATTTGCTGGGTTTTGGTTTCAGTGCTTTGAAGGACAGGATATACATGTACAATCATATTAAACATATTTCCATATTAGTCATGTTGTAAAGAAGAATCAGAACCAAAGGGAAAAATCATGAGAAAAAAAGGAAAAAAAATATGCTTTAATCTGCATTCAGACACCATAGTTCTTTCTCTGGATGTGTAAAGCATTTTCCATCATGAGTCCTTCAGAATTATTTTAGATCTTTGTATTGCTGAGAAGAGCTAAGTTTATCAAAGTTAGTCATCTCTCAATGTGGCTGTTACTGTGAACAGTTTCCTAGTTCTGCTCACTTGATTCAGTACAAGTTCTTTTAAATCTTTCATGCGTTTTCTGAAGTCTGCCTTCTCATCATTTCTTATAGAAAAATAGTATTCCATCACATTCATATACCACAACTTGTTCAGTCATTTCCCAATTGATGAGCATCCCCTGAGTGATGGGCATCTCCCCACTTTCTAATTCTTTGACACCACAAGAAGAGCTGTTATAAAGATTTTTGTAGGGAGCAGAGCTAAGATGGCAGAAAGGAAGCAGTAGCTTTTCCAAGCTCCTCCATCAATTCTATCCCTAAAACTACAAAGTGAATTTGAATGGATCTTAGAGTGACTGAACCCATTGGGAGATGTAGTGTGGCAGTTTCCCAGCCCAGGAAAGTGCCTACTCAGGTCTGGGCAGGGAGAACACAGAGCACACAGGAGCTGCACCAGTACAGATCTGAGAGCAGAGTATGGAAGATTGAGAAAAAGCCCCAGCAAGCAGGCAGAGTCACTCACTCCACTGTGGTGAGATTTGCAGCCATCTCACCACAGGACAGAGAATCCTTGGAGCTGGGTAAGAGAAAACATAAGGCCCACCCTAGGGTCATCACCTTCTCCTTGGGATGCCAGCCTGGGTGTTTAAAAATTACATACCTGAAATTCCAAAGGTAAAGATGGAGGAATAAAACTTAGTTCCTCCGATCCCTCCACCCTGACCCAGAAAAGTCAGGAGTTAAATGACCCACCCAGAGTAAAATCCTGAATTAACATAAATAGCATTAGGCTTGGGTGTCACTGAGGAAGGGAGAAGTGAGGAGTGAGTCTAAGCCCAGGAGGGTGGAGCCAGCAAACATTAACAAAAAAAGTCCAGGTGTGCTTTAGTACCACCTGGTCAATCAGAAGACTGCAGCCCTGTCCTGCCATTGGCCTCCTGCTACTGAGACTGCAGGAGCTGTAGTACAGAGACACAGAGTGGAAACCTGAAGGGGCCAGACCACCCCACCCCCATAGGTTACTTTGTAAGCCTCAGGGTAACTCAGAGGAAACATTGAGAGTCCTGGCCTTGGCCTCAGTCTAGTCACTCAGAGGCTACAGGTCACTAAGTGAACAACTAAACCCCTACCTCCCAGCCTCAGAAGTTCAATACCTCTACACCCCAGAAGCAGAAAGCCACTTTAAAAATCCAGGACATAGACAATGACAATGGGAAAGGAGGAATCTATGAAGGCTAGGAGAAAAAAATCTTTTTATGGTTAGGAAGAACAACCAAATTCAGAAGGAAATATGGACTCTATATTCACACTGGAGACCATAGAAGGAAATGTGAATCAGCCTCAAGCCCAAAAAGCATTCTTAGAGGACCTAAAGAGAGATTTTTTTAAAATGAAATTTTATGGTCAGCTATGGTAGGCGATAAGTTTAAATCTACAGTGACCAAATTAAAAAAAAATTCACTGAAGAAAATAAAGCTTTAAAAAATAAAATTGGAGAACTAGGACTGGAGGTCCAAAATCTAACTGGAGAAAATACCTCCTTTAAAAATGAAAACTGAACATATAGAAAAGGAGCTTCAAAAATTAATTGAGGAAAATAATTCACTAAAAATTAGAATCAGTCAAACTGAAGCTAAGGACTCTATTATGATGCAGCAAGAGTTGGTCAAACACTATTTAAAGACTGAAAAATTAGAAGAAAGTGCAAAATATCTCACTGGAAAAAAAAAGTGACCTGGAAACCAGATCTAGGAGAGATACCCTAAGAATTATTGGCCTACCAGAAAGCCATGATGAAAAAAAGCAGCCTGGACAGCATCGTCAAAGAGACTGTCAAAAAAAAACTATCCTGAGTTTCTAGAAGCAGAATCAGAATTAAAATAGTTATTGAAAGAATTCACTGATTTCCTCCTGAAAGGGATCCAAAATTCAAAACTCCAAGAAATATAGTAGCCAAATTCCAGACCTACAAGGTCAAGGAGAAAATACTGAATGTAGCCAAAAATAAATAATTCAGATATCATGGAGCTATGGTCAGGATTAAACAGGACTTAGCAGCTGCTACATTAAAAGACAGGAGGGATTGGAATATGATATTTCATAAAGCGAAAGAGCTAGGACTGCAACCAAGGATCAAATACACAGCAAAATTGAGCAAAATATTACAGGCAAGGAGATGATCATTTATTTAAATAAAGGACTTCCAGGCTTTCCTTATGAAAAAAAACAGGGCTTGATGGAAAATTTGATCTCCACTTACAAGACCCAAGGAAGACACAAAGAGGTAAACAAAGAAAACACACACTCACACATACACATAAACACACAGATGCTCACACATGAACATAACTTGGGACTCAATAAGAGCTAACTGTTTATATTCCTATACAAGAAGCAGATACCTGTCAATATCAAAATTTGTATAAGGATTGCAACATTTAAACAGGATGAAAATAGAGAGTGTGGGTATAAGGGAACTAATCTGAAGATTAAAAAACTATTAAGGGGAAGAAAGGGACTGTAATGGGAGAAAAGGAAAGTTTGAGGCAGAAAATGGTAAATTATCCCACAAGAAGAGGCATAAAAACGTACTAAAGTGAAGGGGAAGGAAGGAAAAAGATGGGATATATATATATATATATATGATCATTACTGTCATTGGTTCTGATTTAAAGAGGGATCAATACACACAGTTAAGTTTATATTCTAACATGAAAAGACACAAAAACTCGTAACAATAGAGGGAAAAGAGGGAGGGAGAGGAGCACTGTATGACATTTACTAGTATTGGTTTGGGTTAAATGAGGGAATAACATATTCTGTTAAGAATAAAAATCTATTGTGTCCTATAGCCAGTAGGAGGGATAAAGGGGGGGGGTTGTAAGAAAGGGCAAGGTGGTCAGAAGGGAGGGAAAGAGTAGTAAAGGGAAAGTGTAGCTAAAGGGGGGGGCACAGGGAGGAAATGTTGAGGGAGGTGGTGGTCAAAAGTAAAGCTCTTGAGGGGAAGGGAAAAGGAAGATACAAAGATATAAACAGGGGAGGGAATAAGATGGAGGGAAAGTCACAGATAGTAATCAGAGCTGTGAATGTGAAGGGGATGATCTCTCCCATAAAAGAGAGGCAGATAGCAGAATGAATTAAAAAACCACAATCTTACGATATGCTCTCTACAAGAAACACTTTTGAAACAAGGGGATACACACATGGTAAAGGTAAAAGGATGGAGTAGAATATATTCTGCTTCAGCTAAAGTTAAAAAAAAGCAGGAGTTACAATCTTGATCTCAGATAAAGCAAAAGTAAAAATTGATCTAATTAAAAGAGATAAGGAAGGAAACTATATCCTGCTAAAAGGCACCATTGAGAATGAAGCAATATGATTACTTAAAATATATACACCAAGTGGTATAGTATCCAAATTCCTAGAGGAAAAGTCAAGGGAATTAGAGGAAGAAATAGATGGCAAAACAATACTAGTAGGGGACCACAATCTCTTCCTCTCTGAACTTGATAAATCTAAACTCAAAATAAACAAGGAAGAAGTTAAGTAGGCAAAGAGAATTTTAGAGAGTCTAGACAGGACAGATCTCTGGAGAAAAATGAATGAGAATAAAAAGGCATATAACTTCTTGTCTGTGGTACGTGTCACATACACAAAAATTGACCATTTACTAGGGCATAAAACCTCACAATTCAGTGCAGAAAGGTAGAAATATTAAATGCATAATTCTCAGATCATGATGTAATAGAAGTTATATACAATAAAGGGCCGTGGAAAGGTAGGTAAAAACCTAAATGGAAACTAAATAATTTAATCCTAAAGAATGAGTGGGTAAAACAAGAAATTATAGAAACAATCAGTAACTTCATTCAGGAGAATGACAATAATGAGACAAAATACCAAAATGTGTGGGATGCTGCAAAGGCAAGTACTTAGAGGAAGTTTTATATCCTTGAATGCATACATGAAAAAATTAGAGAAAATAGGAGGTCAATGAATTGAGCATGCAAGTGAAAAAACTAGAAAAAGTACAAATTGAAAATCTCCAATTAAATACTAAATTAGAAATAATGAAAACCAAAGGAGACATTAATAAAACTGAAGTAAGAAAACTTTTGAATTTAAGAGTTCATTTTATGAAAAAAAACCAATGAAATTGATAGACCCTTAGTCAATATGATAAAAAAAAGAAAGAAGAAAACCAAATTCTGAGTCTCAAAGATGAAAACGGTGAATGTACCTCCAATGAAGATGAAATTAAAACAACAATTAGGAATCATTTTGCCCAACTGTACACACATAAATTTGAACAATCTTAGTAAAATGGATGAATATTTACAAAAATATACGTTGCCCAGACTAACTGAAGAGGAAGTAAATTACTTAAACAACCCCATCTCAGAAAAAGAAATAGAACAAGCTATCAGAGAACTCCCTAGGAAAAAATTTCCAGGGCCAGACTGATTTACTAGTGAATTCTATCAAACATTTAAAGATCAAATGATCCCAATACTCTACAAACTATTTGGGAAAATTGGTGAGGAAGGAGTCCTTGCAAATTCTTTTTATGACACAAATATGGTACTGATACCTAAATCAGGGAGAGACAAAATGGAGAAAGAAAATTATAAACCAATCTCCCTCATGAATATAGATGCAAAAATCTTAAACAAAATATTAGCAAAAAAGCTACAGAAACTTATAACTAGAATAATACATTTTGACCATGTTGGATTTATTCCAGAAATACAAGGATGGTTCAATATTAGGAAAACCATCAGTATCTTTGATCATATCAACAATAATACTAACAGAAACCATCTGATTATTTCCATAGATGCAGAAAAAGCCTTTAACAAAATACAGCATCCATTCTTATTAAAAACACTAGAAAGTGTAATAGAATCTACTTAAAGCCATCAGCAAGTATTATATATAATGGGGATAAATTAGAAACATTTCCAAAAAGATCAGGGGTAAAACAAAGATGTCCACTATCATCCCCCCCCCATTCAATCTGGTATGGGGGTGGGGGGAGAGGGAAGGGAGAAAAATTGAAACTCAAGGGATTGTGGAACTAAATCTTGTAAACTAAAAGCAAATATACAAATCAATTTTAAAAAGAAAAGAAAAGATCCATGTAAAAAAACAAATAAATTAAAACTTTTCTAAGTGTCATTCCTTTCTCATTTGTATGATCTCATTAGGGATATAGACCTAGAAGTGGTCTTGTTGAGTTAAAGGGTATGCACAAATTAAGAGCCCTTTGGGCATAGTTCCAAATTATTCTCTGTAATGGTATTGGGAATTGAAGCTCTTCCTTGTCCCTTATTAGACCTAAGAGAATTTGAAGATCTACCTTACTTTGAAGATCTTCCCTGTCCCCTAATAGATTGAATGTAATCACATGATGTCTGTGGTGGGAATAGTTTGCTGAAAGGTGGAACAGTGTCCATGGGAAACTGGAAGTCAGAGGAGTTAGAGTTGGAGGGAGGAGAGGACACACTCAAGGAGACAGCTAGGCTTGTGAGTGTTTGTTTGTGGGAAAGTGTAATGGGAATGGGAATTTGAAGATTTGTTCTCCCCCTTAAAAGACCTAGGGAGGAGTTTGAAGACCTCCCCTGCTTTGACAATAAACTGACCCCTAATAGGCTGGATGTAGTCACATGAAGCTTAGGTGAAGGGTAGAACAAAGTTCATAGGAAGCTTCCCTGCTTTGAAGATAAACTTTTCCACCTATAGACTGAATGTAGTGACATGGAACCTGTGGTGGAAGGAGCAGAGCCCACAGGAAGCTAGAAGTCAGAGACAGAGAGATCGTGGGAGAGGAGGTTCAGACAAGGAGGCAGATAGGCTTGTGACTAGATATTGATTTAATATTGGTTTGTTTGTAGGCTGAAGGATACTATGGCTCTCAGTGTTATTATGGCTTCTTTATATCTTTGGTACTATGGTAGAATTGGCTCACTGGTCTGGGGATTTAGTTTTCTGCTGTCTAGACAAATGCTTTGGTTTTGTCCAATATAGGGAGAGATTGTTATATTTTGCAATTGAACATCTTGCAATTTTATAGCCATGGTCTTTCTTGTAATTGCTGTAAATATTGCACTGGCACTACAGAAAACTGAAGGATGATGTGGCTGCTTGCTGTGGTATGGTGTATTGACTTCTTTGTTGCTATACTAGATTTAGTTTCCTGATTTGGGATTTTGTTTTCTGGTATCTAAATAAATGTTTTGCTTCTATCCTCTATGTGGAACGTCTGTTTTATTTTGCATTTCGGAATTGTGCAAGCATATTCGTAGTTGCTGTTGGTGCTGTGAATATTGCATTGGCACTACACTCTCCAGGATGGTTGGATCAGTTCAAAACTCCACCAACAATGCATTAGTCTTCCAATTTTCCCACATCTTCTCCAGCATTTATAATTTTTCTGTTTTGTCATTTTAGCCAATCTGATAAGTGTGATGTGGGACCTAAGAGCTGTTTAGATTTGCATTTCTCCAATCAATAGTGATTTAGAGCATTTTTTCATATGACTATAGATAGCTTTTTCATATACTTTGGTCATCTTTCAATTGGGGAATGATTTTTATTCTTATATTTTTATAAATTTTATTCTTATATTGTTATAAATTTGACCCAGTTTTTGATATATTTTATAAATGAGATTTAAGAAATGTTATTATCATTCTCTTCAATGAAATTATTGATTACTTCTACAAACCATTCCTTGGCCCATTCCTGTTTTGGGGGTCAGATCATTTGGTTTCCAGATAATGTAATCTCTCTTTTTTTTTTACAGACTTTTATCGAATCCATTTTATTGGATTAGGCACTTATGTGGATGCATTTAATATTTCTGCTTTTCTGAATTTCATTACTAGTTTTTATTTCATGATATATTTTGCGTGTAGATGCCATGAACTGGTGAGAGAAAAAGGTATGCTTCTTTCTATTACCATTAAATTTTCTCCAGAGGTTTATCATATTTAACTTTTCTAAAATTATATTGAACTCTTTAAGTTCCTTCTTATTTAGTTTTAGTTAGATTTTTCTAGTTAAGTGAGGGAAAATTTATGGTTTCTGCACTAATATTATTTAACTATTTACTCCTGTAACTTGTTTAATTTCTCCTTTGAAAATTTGCTATGCCATTTGGTGCATATATGTTTAGTATTGCTATTATTTCATTGTCTATGGTATCTTTTGGTAAAATGTAATTTCCTCACTTATCTCTTTTAACTAGATCTGTTTTTGCTTTTGTTTTGTCTGAGATCATGATTGCTACCTCTGATTTTTTTTCAGCTGAAGCATTATAGATTCTGCTCCAGCCCCTTACCTTTAGTATGGGAGTGTCTCTACTTCAAATGTATTGCTTGTAAACAACATATTGTACGACTGTGAATTTAATCTACTATGCTCCCTACTTCTGTTTTATGGGTGAATTCATCCCATACACATTCACAATTATAATTAATGTTTATTTCCCTTCATAAATTTTCCCCCATGTTTATCCTTCTCTTTCTCTCTCTTCACCCAGTGACTCTTCATAAGTGCTTATTGTTTTGACCACTAGCTTCTCAAATTGACCCACCTTACTGTGCCCACTTCTTTCATCCCTCTCTTATCCTAGTATCCTATAGAGTAACAGAAATATCTGTACTCAACTGAGAATTTATGTTATCTCTTCTTTGAGCCAATTTTGATGAGAATAAGATGCAAGTAGGGCCATCCCCCCCATCCTACACTCCACTGAAAAATCATTCACAGATCTTTTGATATGAGATAATTTATTCTATTCTACTTCTCCCTTCCCTCTACTTCCAGTATACGACTCTCCTGATTTTTCATTTTTTTATGTTATCACATAATAATCAACCCATACTCATATTATAAATATACTCCTTCTTACTGTCCTAATGATGATAAATTTATTAGTATTTATAAGTATTATCTTCCCATGTAGAAATATAAACAACTTTATTGAATCCCTTAGATTTCTCTTTTTAAGTGCTTTTCTTGAGTCTTGTATTTAAGAATCATATACTGTATGCAGATCTTGTCTTTTCATTAGAATTCTTCAAAGTCCTGCATATATCCAAACACCCCACCTCCTCTATTTCCCTTTCTTTCTCCCTTTCCCTCTCCCTCTCTCCTCTCCTCTCTGTCTCTGTCTCCCTGTCTCTCCTTATATCTGTCTTTTACTCTGTTTCTCTCTGTCTCATTTGTTTTGCTTTATTTCAAGACCTGCCTTATTTGACTAATATTAATTTTCCTTTGACCTTTTTTAGATTTCTAAACAACTTTCTGGAAGAAATTGGAAGGAAAAAAAACTTCTATATGAAAATTTTGTTTTATGTAATATATTGACTTCTTTTTTTTAAATTTTTTTGAAGGGCAGTTGGGATTAAGTGACTTGCCCAAGGTCACATGGCTAGTTTTGTGTATGTGTGTGTTAAGTGTCTGAGGCCGGATTTGAACTCAGGTATTCCTGACTCCAGGGCCGGTGCTCTCTGCATTGTGCCACCCAGCTGCCCCAATATATTGATTTCCAAAAAGTGGGATTGCTCATTGCTTCTATGCTAATAAATCCAAAGTATTGCATTATTATTCTTTGCATTTGGATTTTCCACTTAATTTCATTATTTCTTGTCTAGCTTTCATTTTTGTTCAGGAGCTATATTTTCATAAGTTTTTGAAATTTCTAATGTAGGAACCTTCTCTAAGAAAAGTATCTCATTTGATAATATTCTTAAAGAAAAAAAGGATGAAAAAATTTAAATGCCTTCAAAAAGTGTGAAATTGTTTGTTATAACACAAAACTGTGTACCTCCCACCTATGCAAAGGAGCCAGGAGAGGTGTGCTGTCATGTATCTTTTAGGGGCAGCTTGATCTTTTTTTTCATTCTGTAACATTCATTTTCACTTGTTTTGTGATTTCTATTTACATTACTTCCGTCAAGTATATTGGCTTCTTGGTTCTCCTTCACTCTGCATAAATTCATGTCTTTCCACAGTTCTTTGTATTCAATACATTCATTATTTCTTGCAAAATAGTATATTCCCATTATTACACTTATGTGCCATAATTCATTAGTTATTCCCTAATCAATAGATATCTACATTGCTTCTAATTCTTCTACCAAAAACAAAAGTGCTGCCATTAAAATTTTGGTTGTGTTGGGACTTTATATCAGCTACCTCCTCCTCTTGGCTTATTCTTGAGTCCAAGACTCTACTTGTTATCTTTGTAATCTAATCTAAACTAATTCCATGGATTCAACTATAATCTTTATTGGAATCATTGAATCATTGCTCATTCCAATTCTACATCTCCAGTTGCTTTACAGACATCAACAACAGATGTTCCGTTGGCATCTCAAATTCAACATTTGCAAAACAGAATACATTATCTTCCCTTCTAAGTCTATTCTACCTCCAAATTTTCCTAACGATGTTTATCCTTGAAGTCATCTCAGCTCCTCACCTCAGAATCAATTTTTGACTGTCTTCTTCGCACTTTCTCTTTCTACTTAATATGCTGCCAGCCTCTTCCAGACCTATATACCCTATTGCTTGACTTTGTATACTTGTTACAAGTCTCTTCCTTTTTAAATAGCAACTTAGGAAAGTTATCAAAATGCTTTACTAAAGGCATAAACCTGGACACACCATTCCCCTGCTCAAGAACTTTTGATGGTTCTCAGTTGACTTTAGCATGAAATAAAAATGCTTTAGACTGGAATTTAAGGCACTTAGAAATTTGCTTCCAACATATATACCCAGAAATTCCATCTAATTCTGTATCCCGACTAAATGTCACAAAGAAAATTAAACGTTTCATACTATCCACTTCCTCAAAGAGGCATAATTTTTCTTCACCTAAGCATTTTCCCATTTGCACAAGCTTTCAGAGTTCTTATCTCTCTTTAAAGTTCAGATAGGTACCATGTTTTATGTGAAATCTTTGTTGTAATCTCCCAAATATTAATATTTCCTCATATATGTATTTTGTTTTTTATTTAATCCTGTTGAGTACTAGATTAATATTAAAATAATTTATTTCCCAATAACATATAAAATAATTTTAATGCTCTTTTTAAAATTTAAGTTCCAAATTCTATTCCTTCTTATTTAGTAGTCAAAGAATCTGATATACACGAGCAGTTCTGCATTAGTTACGTGGTAAAAGAAAACACAAACCAAAATAAAGAACAACAACAAAAAACAGTGTTTTAAAAAGTATCCTTAGCTCTTCATTCAGACTCCATGAGTTCTCTGTTTGGAGATTGATAGAATTTTTCACCAAAAGTCATTTGGAATTGTCTTTGATCTTTGTATTGCTGTTACTATGTACAATGTTAGACTAGTTCTGCTCATTTTACTTGGCATCAGTGCATGTAAGTCTCTCCAGGTTTTTCTTCAAAGATCCTGCTCATCATTCTTTATAAGACAATACTCTCATTCACAACAGTTCATTCAGCCATTCTCCAATTGTAGGCTTCCCTTCAATTTCCAATGCTCTGTTACCACAAAAAGCAGTGATAAATATTTTTTGTTCAGATAGGTCTTTTTTACCTTTTTTGACCTGTTTGAGATACAGCTCTAGAAATGGTATTGCTGGGTCAAAGGGTATGCAGAGTTTGAAAACAATTTAGGCAGAGTTCCAAATCACTATCCAGAATGGTTGAATCATTTCAAAACTCCAGTAACATTTGATTAGTTTCCAAAGTTTCCCACATACCTTTCAACATTTATCATGTTCTTTTTCAGTCATATTAGCCAATCAAATAAGCATGAGGTGGCACCTCTGAATTGTTTTAATTTTATTGAATGATTTAGAACATTTTTTCATATGACTATAGATAGCTTTGATTTCCTCATCTGAAAAGTGTCTGTGCATACCTTTTGACCATTTATCATTGTGGAATTACTGTATTCTTATACATTCTACTTTTGAGAAATGATACCTTTATCAAAGGTATCAAAGAAATTTGCTTTAATTCCCCCCCCCAGTTTTCTGATTCCCTTCTTTAAAAACATTCAATACTTTATTTTACTCCAATTACATGTTAAAAACAAATTGTAGAATTCGGTTTTATTTCAAATTTTGAGTTCTAAATTCTCCTACTCCCTTCTACCCATCCCCCACCTCATTGAGAATTCAAGCAATTTTACATAGATCATACATGTGTCATCTTGAAAAATGCATTGCCATATTCATCATGTTTTGAAGGAAATCTCAGACAAAAAAAGAAAGTAAAAAAAAGTATACTTCACTTTTCATTCAGATTCCATCAGCTTTTTATCTGGGGATGGATAGCATTTTTCATCATAAGTAATTCAGAATTTTCTTGGATCATCATATTGCAAAGAAAAGTTATTAATGTATGTGCTTCTCTCCCTCCCTCTTTTCCCTCTATTGTTATGAGTTGTGTCTTTCATGTTAGGATCTAAACTTAACTGTTTATATTGATCCCTCTTTGAAACAGAACCAGTGAGAATAACACTCATATGATGCTCTTCTCCTTCCTTCCTTCCTCTCCACTTTAGTATGTTTTTATGCCTATTTGTGTGGCATAATTCATCATTTTCTTCTTCATCCTTTCATTTTGTCCCATTACAAACCATTTATTCCCCTTAATACTTTTTTTTAATTTTCCAATTAGTTCATTTATACCCACACCCTCTATCTATATACATCCCTTTTAAATGTCACAATGCTTACACAAATTTCAATATTGAGAGATATCTGCCTCTTGTATAGGGATGTAAACAGTGGTAGCCCCACGAGAAGCTGCTGTCCCTGCTGTGGGTCCTATGTTTTCTCTTACTAAGCTCCAACAATCCTCTGTACTGTGGTGAGAGGGCTGCAAATCACCCATGGAATGGGTGGGTCCATTGGCTGGGGCTCCTCACTTGGCTGTAGTTTGCTCTCAGATCTGTGCTGGTACGGCTCCTGTGTGCTCTGTGTTCCCCCTGTCCAGTCCTATATGGGAATGTTGTCCCTATACAAACCTTTCCTGGGCTGGGAATCCACCACACTCCCTGCAGTGACCCTTAAGAAAAGTGAGATGTGCAAATTTAGAGCCACTGTCACAGATAATCACTGGACACTTTGTTCACAGCCTGGAATAGAGCCTTCTGAGCTTAGATTGGTCTGATCAGCCATAGGCAGACAACAGGAACCTTGGTCAATACTTTTTAAAGCATTCTTCTCTTTATTGGATTTTTGTGCTTCTTTCACCATTTTGTGTATTCTGTTTTTTAATGTGTTATTTTCTTCACAATTTGTGTGTGTGTGTGTGTGTGTGTGTGTGTGTGTGTGGTTCCTTTAATATGCTGTGGACACCTTTTTGCATGATTTTCTTGTGATCTTCTCTTTTTCTCCAATTTTCCCTCTATATCCCTTATATTATTTTTCAAATCTTTTCTTGAGCTCTTCCATGGACTGAAACAGATTCCCATTTTTCTTTGAGGCTTTATATCTAACAGGTTGATTTTGTTGTTTTCATCTGAGTTTGTGTTTTGGTCTTCCCAGATGGTAAATTGCTATGGTAAAGATTTTGTTTGTTTGTTTGTTTGATCATTTTTCCAGTGTATTTTCTTTTACTTTTAACTTGATATTGAAGTTGGCCTATTATGCTCTAAAGCACTAAAAAAATTTTTTTATTTTTTTTTGGGGGGAGAAGGCAACTTATTTCTACACTGTAGATAACAGGGTATTATTTTTTGCAATATGAGAGATTTATGCCTACCCACATAAAGTAATAATGATGATGTTAAAATACTTCATATTATTTTCTTTTTCCTTATATCACCAATGTGATACCCATTGTAACTGCTATGAATATGCAGATGTATTTTTAGGGTTGAATAGCAAATATAACAAACTCCCTTCCTCAAAGACAAATCCAAGATATTTATTCAGATACTAGAAAGCCAATTCCACTGTGGTAATGAAGAAGTTTACAAAAATCACCAATCCAGGGAACACTAACATCCCCAAGCCTTCCCTTTGCTAGGTTTCTCCAAAAACCAACTTCCCTAGGCAACATTCCTCCCTCTCTCCTGCATGGTAGCTGCAATGTCTTAGCTCTGCGTCACTCGCTCTTCCTGCTCCACCTGTTGAGCAAGCTCCTCTTACTATGGGCTCCATGTGAAAAGCTGTGGTTGGGCCACAGCTTAAAGGAGGTCATATGAGCCTATTAAAGAGCAGGGAAGATCTTCAATTTTCCTTAACATTACATTCCTTTAACTAACATTTTTAGTAAAATTTTGTATAATAGTGGTGATAATGGGCATCTGGATTCCAATTTTTAAAGAATTATTTTCTTCTTCAGCTTTAATATCTCCTTTTCCATTAGGTAAATTCTATTTTTTAAGCATTTCTTTTCAGTGACTTTTCAGTGACAATTTTGCCCATTTATTAATGTATAATTTTTTTATGTATTTTTGGATTTCCTTTACCAAATTGTTGATTTTTTCATGATTTTCTTCTAGCACTCTCATTTCTTTTCCCATTTTTCCCACTACTTCTCTTATTTGATTTTTTGAGTTCTTTCAGGAATTCTTTTTGACCCTGAGGTCAATTTACATTTTTCTCTGAGGCTTTGGATGTAACAGTTTTGAGTTTGTTGTCTTCTAATTTTGTATTTTGATCCTCTTTGTCACCATAGTAACTTTTTCTGGTTATGTACTTTTGATGTCATTTCTGAATTTTTCAGGCTATTTTTTTGACTTTCCACTTTTCATTAAAGTCAGGTACAAATCTAGTTGGGAGGGGGCACTGCTTCAAGCTTTAGGTTTTTGGTTCAGTTTTTTCACAACTAGTTGTGGTGTTGCCTAAATTTTCAGCTCTTCTTAAGTGGTTTGATCTAAGGGGAAGTTTGTGCTTTGGCCTATTCTCTGGTCTATGAGTGATCACAAGCAGTATTTTCTGCCCTGGAACTGTGATCAGATTCCCTGTTTCTCTATGGCCACAACACTGGTGCATTGATGCTGCGCCTCACTCTAGGACTGCAACCTATATCCACATATAGACAATGTAGCAGTATATTTTACCTACTTCCAGCAATGGACCCTTTTAGTCTCCTTCAGACCAGTTGTCCTATCCTCTTCTTGACTGTGGGCTAAGAATAGTGGAATCTGCTGACACTAATTCACTTGTCTCCAAGGCCTGCTATTCACTTTTGCCCAGGATGGTCTACTGCTAGATCACTTGATCGGGGTTATGGGACCTTACTGAAACTACAGATAAGGTTCTGCCTGATGTTGTCTTGATGGGGACCTTGCCCATGCTGGACTGCATTCCATTCCCTTCCCAGTGGGATAGATCTTTCCTGTCAACCTTCTAAGTTCTCTTGGGCTGAAAATTATTTTAATTCATCTTTTTATGGGTTCTGCTCTTATAGAATATATTTTGATGTCTTATTTAAGGTTATTTGTGGTTCAATTGGGGAGAGCTTAGATGAGCTTCTCTCTTGTCTGTACCATCTTGGCTTTGCCCCCCCTTTTAGCTTTCCTTTGTGGTTTCTATTTCCTAAGAATAATAGTCTTTTTTTTCTTGCATAGGTGTGTAAGCCACAGAAATGGGAAGAGTCCCCAACTTTATCTTTATGAATAGTCTGCTGGCTATCTGCTCATGAGGGCATTAAACTTTCTAAGGGACTGAGACTGAAAGTTGTCTTGTCAGTTCAGAGAAGGGATCACAATCTCACATATTCTCTCTTTTTTAAAAGGAGATTATTTTTGGACAAACTCTTCTCTTTAACCTTTTCATTGTTTTAGAACTCATTATTGGGGAATTTTGGAGTTGGAATCAATAATATAGCCCATCCAATCCTCTCTGTTTTTAAACAGAAATTTCATCAGCTGTATTTGTGATAGAAAGGGTACTGCATCTGGAGTTAAAAAACTCAAGTTTAAATTTCTTTTCTGACACATAGTATCTATGTAAACTTAGGCAAGTTTTTTTTTAAATTGCTCCACTGTCAAATGAAGGGTTATATTATATAACTTCCTTCCTCAAAGGCACTTTCCAGGTCTATATCTCTCCTTCTGTTACTTGAGTTCAAATGTTGCCTCTCATACTGTATGACTTTGGTCAAATCATTTGTTCATTATTTGATCTCAATTTCCTCTTATATTATTTGAACAGCTAGATTCTTATGTCTCTCCCATCTCTACATTTTTGGTGCTATTATACCTGACTAGGCCTGAGAAATCATCAAATTAAAATGATGAACTGGATTAGATGGACACTACGGTCCATTCTAGGTCTAAATTGTTAATCCTATCTTCTCTGAAGTAGAATGTCACCTCCTTGGGTCATTTTTTTGTTGGTTTTTGTATACCACAAAATAGCACATATGGGGTGCCTAAGAAATATTGTTTAAATTGTCACATTGTTTTGAATGAAATTATTGTGGAATTTTAGTGACTAATTTATAGTCACAGAGCTTGTAAGACTCAGAGTCAGACTGAACTGGAAGCCAACTGGCTGTATAAATAATTTAGTGTCCTTTCCAGTATGTCACACTATCATATAACATGGACTAAATTATTATCTCCTGAAGTGATCTTGGTACATGAAAAGAGCAAATCAACTATTTAAAACCTATTTCAGCCTATAAGAATCTTGTGAACTACAAAAGTTGACACAGACAAGATTTGTGAATTATTTTAACACATTTATTAGTCTATTGCAGGGGTGGGGAAACTGCAACAAGGTTACATGTGATCCTCTAGGTCCTTAAGTGTGGCCCTTTGACTGAATCCAAACTTCACAGAACAAAGTTCCTTACTAAAAGGACTTTTTCTACAAAATCTGGACTCAGAAGGCTATACTCAAGTTCTAGAAGGCCACATGTGACCTCAAGGCTACAGGTTGCCCACCCCTGGTCTATTGCATACAGAATATGCTCCCTCAAAAAGAGAAAAAAAACACATAAAGTTTCTAATTATAAAGGAATATCTAGAAACTATTACTATATCCTTTTCATTACATTTATTTTTGAATGTGTGTGGTTTATTTATGAATGCAACCCATGGTGATGGGGAAAAGTTACTGGTTTGGGAGGCCAAAGACTTGAACTCAAATTCCAGGTTTGCTTATTACTTAATTCATGACCTTGGGGAAATCACTTCTCTGGGCTTTAGTTTCCTAATCTATCAGATAACAAAGATTTGCTGAATATTTGTTTCCCTCCTGCTCTAAATACCACGATTATATGAAATGATTTGCACTTCCCAGCTTATGTGGTTTGTTCATCTCCCTGCTATTGGGAAGTTGGGAATCTCCACAAACAGCATTAACAGGCGCCCTGGCAGAGGCATCAGCCACAGCCATCCCCAGGGAGTTCTGAGCTTAGACCAAGAGGCTCCAATATTTCTATCAGACTCCAGAGAGACTACTGCTGCTATTGTATAAAGTTCATTGCCGGCTCCAGCAGTGCTGATTATGCCAAGTATTCTCACTCCCAGCCCACCGTATCTTAGGCATGGTTCCAGAAGCCATGATCATAACCAGTTTCTGACTTCTGAAAATATTCTCTTCCTACAACAGAAGTGAAGAGCAATACTTTATATTTTATTATTGCTAAACATTGCTAAATTGAGGAGGAACATGATTTATAAAAATGAGTAAAACTGTTAGGTAATTGTGGTATTTCTTTTTCATTTTCTTTTCTTATTACAGTGGCAGGAGCTCTGCAGTCGGAATCCCATGGCTCATATAGCAATTTGCTTAATGTCACCCGACCAATCCAATCTTTCGCATTTATTATGAGACCTTATTTAGGTAAATTTTGGCTTTTCTAACATCCTTAACTACGTGATCTACAAAGTGGGAATAAGACTGACTTTCCCTGTTTCAAAAGGTTGTGTCAGTAAAGCTTTAAGTACATTATAGAGTGAAATATAAATACGACCTTTTATTAGTGCTATGACTATTATTATTATTACAACTGACATTGAACTACACAAAGGATTTAACAAATAGTATAGATGAAAAGTCATTGTATTATTGTTTTTTGTTTTGTTTTGTTTATTTTTATAAAACAAGAACAGACTTACGTGTCCACACAAAAATATAGAAGTAAACTGGAACAAAATAAAGGGATTTGTATGGTGCCAATCTCCAAAATCCTTCTATTGCTATAACTCAAACATGTCTTTCCAAGGAAAGCTACATCAGGATAATGTCAGTGCAGCAGACAGTTGTCTCAGTCATACTAAGGTAACTATTACATTGTGCATTTCTAAGGATGCCACTATTAAAAGAGAGCTGATAAATGAAAGGCACCAGTAGTAGGTGGGCGTTAAGCTACAAAGGAAACCGTCAAGTTCCTCTCTATAAATCTTAGACAAAAGTCTCTGCAGCAAACCACAGCTAGCGTGGGGTTTGACTGGTTTTTCGTGAGAGAAGGAAAGAAGTTGGAGGTCAGAGAGTGATGGGGGTAGTGGTGGTGGTGTTGGATGTTTCACATGTGAAAGAAAGTTACAAATCCCCTCCTTCATTCCTCTCCTGCCAGTTTGCCTTTGGAAAACTTCTCATTTCATGTCATTCATTTTGCCAATGCAGAAATAATTCAAGGTCAGGTCTGAACAGCTATAATTAGCAGATCATTTAAAAAAATTGATTCTACACTATCTGTACTTGCCTCAATTATCTATGTAACCAGATGTAGATGGGTGGTGAAATGGATGCCAATGTTCTTCTGCAACTCTTGCTCTCTACTTCCGTTAAAAATAAAATAGACTAACTTTTCAGACACAACTGGTACCAGGTAATCATTTAGTCAGAAAATGTGGAAATGAATAGAGGAGAGAAATTTTGGAGATTTTCTATCTACCAATTGGTATTGGCCAACAGCAGAGAAAGCTAGGAAAGAAATAAAATGTATCTCTTGTAACATCCAAATGTTCTTAACCTGGGATTCAGGAAGATAGATAGGTAGATAGATAGGTAGGTAGGTAGGTATATAGATAGATAGATAGATAGATAGATAGATAGATAGATAGATAGATAGATAGATAGATATGTAGATAGATAGATAGATAGATAGATAGATAGATAGATAGATAGATAGATAGATAGATAGATAGATTTGTAGATAGATAGATAGATAGATAGATAGATAGATAGATAGATAGATAGATAGATAGATAGATAGATAGATAGATAGAAACCATTTTCTGGAATTCGTAAACATATTTCTGCTGCTGCTTTCTCATCCTGAGATTTCCCTCAACACCTAAGGTAGGCTCTAGAATATCTAACCAGTGTGGCATTCTCTATCTGAAAAACACTTTCACAAAGCCCACTGTCTTCTGCATTTGTGAATTCTCCTGGGACCTCCATTTTGTGGAGAGAACCAGGATGGCCAGCCTTCATTTACCTCCTGGCTCTATTCCTGATGATTCAGATTACAAAACTATTCTGAGAAAAAGCTCCTTTCATCTTGCTTTCCTTCTCCCTTCTTTCAGCTAGATGGTCTAGGGATAGTATTTTGACTGTTCATTTACTTACCTGTATGACTCTGGGCAAATCATTTAACATTTATCTGCCTTAGTTTCCTTATCTGTAAAACAGGGATAGCAATAGCACATACCTTGTAAGGTTGCTATGAGTTTAAATTGAGGTAATATTTATAAAGTGCAAAGCAAATCTTTTTTTTGGTACATATTCAAAAATGAAACATCAGGTTTAATCACAGTAAAAAAATAAAAAAATAAAAACAAAGAACTGTGGAAATGAGTGAGTTAAATATTTCCTATCTTTGTTAAACTTCTTATAAATACATACATGCATATATATATACATATATATATATATAATTTTCAAGAGAAGAACAGCTTTATACTTACATATAAACAGAAAGTAAATTATTTAAATTTTTCCCTCATATTTTTAAAAGAATGACTTGGTTGGCAGTAGTGATTGAGCCCTTCATCTTTTAAAAAAATAAAGATAGAAATAATTGTTCTAATAAAATTAGTCATGATGACATTTTTCATTGTAACACTATTATTATATTATTGTAAATAATATGGTAAACCAAGGATTAATACCCAGCGGTGCTTGCCATTCAGTGATATCACTAGCTCATCACGAAGAAACAAAAGGATTTTTTCTCTCCAAAGTGTTTTATCAGTTTTTGGGGGGGAGCCAAGTAAGTTAAGGTTTCCCTCTAGTCAACAAAAAGGAAATGTAAATAGGCTTAGTTAAGGCATGGTGGGGGTGGGGGGAGAGGGAGAAAGGAGAGAATACAGCTAAGTCACTTTTCCCCTAGTTTTTCTAATCTCCAGCTTGAAAAAAAAAGGGCAGAATAAACTATAAAATAAACAAACTAACTAATTAACTGGATCTTTAACTTTAGTAAAATAATTAACATAATATACAAATATAGCATGGATGCAACTAGTTATTCTTGAATTTAACATATATATTTACTATCTTCTGATGACAATTCAAAATGGCTTTTTTTGGGAGGTTTTATCACTTAAACCCAACAATTAGTTTCTTAAAATTGACAAGATAAAGTTCCATTAAAGTTAAAGTTCAATTAAAGTTCCTTACATAAGTTGCAACATATATTTCCTTTTAGTTGACAGATTTGGACTTGATCCACCTATTTGTACTTCAAACTTCAAAGAATGTCTCTGGATCAACTATAGCAAACTGAACAACATCTTCAATCTCTTTCCTTAATTCAACATTAATTTCCTTTAATTCCTAAATACTGGCAAGGTTGTTGTTCACCATTCCATCCTTGAGAAACATGCCAAGATCACTCTTCTTCCTCATTTCCTGAAATTTCTTCCTGATAAATGAAATATGGGTATCTCAGGCTTTGTCCAGGGTAACTCATGCTGTGTCCATGATAACAATATGTCCATCAGCATGGGACCTTTCTTGATCTACTTAGGTGGTGACAAATTTTTTGCCTCAGGGACATACAAACCATCCATACCCATTTACTTTTATTCTAGGAATAGTCTCTTCTTTTTTAAGTCAGTGCTGGCTCCTGCTCTCTCTATAAGTTCCCATTCCATAACAATTACTCTCACAAAAGAAAATACAAGGCAATTTCCACAAAGCTGCCATATTGTAAGTTTCAAATATCTGACCCTGATTAGCAGCACCATCTCCATAAAGAGTCAAACAGATCTCACATTTTTCATTGTTCTTATAGACTAGGGCATTACCATCTCCCAAAGGTACCTGATTTCCAACAATGCCATTGCCACCATAAAAGTTGTTATACATGCACATAGATCTTCCATTTCCTTTAACACATCCCCCTTTTCATTCAGTAAGCTGTGCCAGAACCTCTCAAACATGACATGCATGAGTATATGTAAAGTCACAAACTTGAAAGGCTATAATTACACGATCTGTAGGATTTATACCAGTTTTAAATGCTGTACAACAAGCGTCCTGACCATCATACAAATGGCAGAAACTATTGATGATATTTTGCTTCTACAGTTAATCTGTTTTCAATTTCACCAAAAGAAGAGTCTGCATGATCTTATAATACTTGAAAATTGTTTAGTGAAATTTGTCTAGTGAAAATTGTCATGGCGGGAGGGCCTTCCTTAAACTGATGAACCTTACATTTATTAATATCAAATGAAGCATCATTTGTAAAGTCACAGACTAGCAATAGCACTCGTCTATCCTCACTAGATAGTCTGGGATTCTGGGAGGTGCGTATCAGCATCCATGAAAGGACTGCCAGCATTTTCCACATGTGGCAGGGACAGCAAGGGAGAGACTGTTGACCAGCTGCAGACAGAGTCTTAAGGGACAGTTTCCATGCTCTGAGACTTCTTCAGAAGCAAGCAGAAGACTTGATGGTCTTTTCCAATTTGCAGATCTTAAAGCACAGTATAATGTTGGATACTGCTTTCTGTGTTGTCTTCTTCATTACAATGTAAGTCCCTGCATCAGAGATTGTTCTTTGAAGAAAAATATCTCAATCTATCATCTATCTATCTATCTATCTATCTATCTATCTATCTATCTATCTATCTATCTATCTATCTATCATCTGTCTATCTATCTATCTTTATTTTTTTTTGCTTTCTTTTTTTTTGATTTTTGGAGGGGGAAGTCAGGGCCACTGGGGTAAAGGGACTTGCCCAAGGACACAAGGCTTGTTTTTTGTGTTAAGTGTTGGAGGCTGGATTTGAACTCAGGTCCTCCTGACTCCAGGGCAGGTGCTCTATTCACTGTGTCACCTAGCCACCCCTATCTATATATATTTAGTTTTCAACATTAACTTTAAAAGATTTTGAGTCTTAATTTTTTCTCATTCCCTCTACTACCCCTCCCCAAGACATCATGCAATCTGATATAGGTCATACATAGATGATCACATTAAACACATTTCCATATTGGTTATACTGTGAAAGAAGAATCAGAACAAAGGGGGGGAAAGTATGAGAAAAAATAACAACCGCAAAAGAGAAAATAGTATGCTACCATCTGCATTCAGACTCCATAGTTCTTTCTCTAGATATGGACAGTACCATCCATCATAAGTCCCTTAGAACTGTCCTAGAACACCACATTGTTCAAAAGAGCCAAGTCTGATAAAGTGGAAAATCACACAGTGTTACTGTTACTGTGTACAGTGTTATAATTCGTCTCACTTTCCTCAGCTTCAGTTAATGCAAGTCTTTCTAGGTTTTTCCCAAAATCTACCTGCTCACCATTTCTTATGGAATAATAGTATTTCATTACATCCATATACCACTACTTGTTCAGCCATTCCCCAATTGATGAGCATCCCGTCACTTTACAATTACTGGACACCACAAAAAGAGCTGCAATAAATATTGATCCCATTTTTATGATCTCTTTTGGATACAGGCCTAGTAGTGGTATTGCTGGTTCAAAGGTTATGCACAGTTTTATAACACATTAGTCATAGTTCCAAATTGTTTTCTATAATGACTGAATCAGTTCACAACTCCATCAACAATGCCTTAGTGTTCCAAATTTCCCATATCTTCTGCCATATTTATTATTTTCTGGTTATGTCATGTTAGCCAATCTTTTGTCAAATCTATTAGATTACAGACCATTCCCCATTGATAAATGATTAAAGGATATGAATAGGTAGTTTGTGGATGAAGAAATTAAAGCTATCTATAGTCATAAGAAAAATGTTCTAAATCACCATTGATTGGAGAAATACATATTAAAACCACTCTGAGGGGGCGGCTAGGTGGTGCAGTGAGTAGAGCACCGGCCCTGGAGTCAGGAGTACCTGAGTTCAAATCCGGCCTCAGACACTTAACACAAAAACTAGCAGTGTGACCTTGGGCAAGTCACTTAACCCCAACTGCCCTCCAAAAAGCAAAAAAAAAACCACTCTGAGGTACCAACTCAGAGTTATTAGATTGGTGTAGTGTCTCATTATTGTCATTTGCTTGAATGAAGTTCTTGACTGTTTCTATGATTTGTTGTTTTACCCACTCATTTTTAAGGATCAGATTATTTAGTTTCTACTTATTATTTAGTCTATTTTTCCATGGCCCTTTAGTGCATGTAATTTTTATGGCATCATGTTCTAAAAGGACACATTTAATATTTTAGTCTTTCTGCATTGGATTGTAAGGTTTTTATATTGTAGTACATGTTAAATTTTTGTGTAGATGTCATGTACCACAGAGGAAAAAGGTATGTTTGAGAGGATTCGGCGAAGATGGTGCAGTAGGTCAGAAAATTCCAAGAGCCCAAGATTTTCCTCCACAAAAGAGTTAAAATAGTACCATCGAGTGAACAAGATGTGGGTGGAGATAAATAAGAATAAGGGCACAACTGAGGTCTTCCTGGGACAATTTGAGAAAGTCAGAAGAAAAATCCCAAAATTTTTTTTGGTCCCAGTGAAGAGTAAACACCTCCAGACTAGGTTCTATTTTAACACCAAGAGAACTCACTTAAATAACAAGCAGCAAGTCCTGGTATTAATTGGTTTGAGAGGCTGTCTTGGCAAACCCACAGGATCTTTAACCCCAGAATAGTGGGGAGAGTTGGGCATCTGAGCCCAGAAAGATGAAAGGAACCTTTGCTGACAAGGAATGCCAAACCCACAAGTGCTGTGAAGAGCAGTGGGGGTAAGAAGGAACCAGCACACACTCAGTGAGTGCAGAAGCAGTGGGGAAGAAAATCCCTGTATGTGGGCAGTTACAATAGATTGGAGGTTTGTCTTTAGTTCCAAGCTAAAGGGGAGAACTGAAGATATGGGGCAAGAGGCACCATTTCTTTTTCCCCAGGGCTAGAGGTAATTAAAAAATTATGCTACAACCACAAAAAAAAATCACAGGCAAAGGAGAAAGAATATGAACAAATAAAACTATTAGAGTAATAGAGGTGACCAGGGTTCATCTTCAGAGGAGGAGATTAAAGTAAAGGAACTCCCAAAGAGTAATGTCAAATGAATACCTTCCCCAAAAGAATTCATACAAGATCTTTTAAAAGACTTTAAAAACCAAATGACAGAGATGGAAGAAAAAAAAACAAGGAAAAACAAGAAGGGTATGAAAGAGAAAGTCAACCAATTAGAAAAGGAGATCTAGAATCTTAAGGAAGAAAGGGACATCTGTAAAATTGGAACTGGGCAAAGTGAAGCCATCAAAACTATAAGAGATTGAGAAACAAGCAAAATATAAATAATGAAAAAATAGGAGAGAAAATGAAACATCTTATAATAGACATGATAGATTTGGAGAATATATCAAAAGAAAATATGAAAATAATCAGACTAATAGAAAGTTATTATAAAAAGTATATTGATACAATAATACAAAAATCATTAAAGAAAATTTTACTGAAGCATTAGAACAAGGGGTAGAGGGGAAATAGCAACAGCAAAAATTTCATTGATCACTACATAAAAGAGTTTCTATGAGGAAAACATGTAGGAATATCATAATCAAATACTGAAATCCTCAGGAAAAAATCTTAAAAGCCTCAAGATTGAGCAAAGTCCCAATGGTGATGGAGAAGCAGGAAAACTCTCTGGCTCCCCCCATAACCACCTAAAATACCTATAAAATATGCCTCTAAACAAATTCTAGAGCTCCAGAATCCACAAAGTTGCAAAGAAACTCCCACTAAAGGCAGCCCAGCAGGTGGACAGGAAGGGCTCATCACAGGTTGCTGGGAACAGAGCAAAGCCCAGTGTGAACCCCTTGTTTTAGGCCCAAGGAGTCTGGGACCAGCTGGGGATGGAGCATTTGGGAGAGTGGAGCACCAGCAGCTGTGGTGGTTTCCAGAAATATCAATCCATAAATGCCAAAGACAAAGTGAAAGGTCAGTGGAATTTGGCTGAATTTGGGGGAAACAGAGCAGGAGTTCTGACCCTCTTCCTACAGATGCAGAAGTGGTAGAAATGGTGGCCATGCACCCTCATCCATGTGGCTGCTTCAAAGCTCTTGGACTGCAGATTGCAGCAGGGCCAAATGACCATTCAGAGGCTAAGTGCTCGTGCCTTAACCTGCCAGGATTAGGATCATGGTCTTTGGTGGTGGTCCTGAGGTGTGTGACCAGTGAACCAAAGCTGGTGGGGGCTGGAGACATGGCAGCCTCCTAATAGCTCTGGCAGTTGCAAAAATCTCAGCCATTTAGGACAAAACTTTCCCCTAAGGAAGCAAAGTTTGACTGTGGCAAAGACCTCAAAAGTCAAGTTAATTGATGGGCAAAATGAGCAGGCAAAGGAAGCAAAGCAAGCATAGCAATCCAACTTTAGATTAATTTTGGGGGGACAGAAATGATCAAAGCATGGAATGGGAGGAAGACAATACAGTCAGAACTCCTGTACCAAAAGCTTCCAAGAAACATGAAGACTGCCTACAAGTCATAGATGAGCTTAAGAAGGATTTTGAAAATCAAATAAGAGAAGTGGAGGAAAAATTGGGAAGAGAAATGAGATGAAGCAAGAAAATCATGAAAAAAGAGTCAACAACCTGACTGAAGAAAATAACACCTTAAAAATAGATTAACTCAAATTGCAAAAGAGACCCAAAAAGCCAATGAGGAGAAGAATGCCTTAAAACGTCAAATTTCCCAGGTGGAAAAAGAATCCCAAAAGCTTAAAGAAGAGAATAATTCCTTCAGAATTAGAGGGGAGCAAATGGAAGCAAATGACTTTATGAGAAATCAAGATACTATTAAACAGATCCAAACAAATGAAAAAATAGAAGGCGATGTGAAAAATCTCGTTGAAAAAATCACTGACCTGAAAAACAGATCCAGGAGAGAGAACTTAAAATTTATTGGGCTATCTGGAAGCCATGATCAGAAAAATAATCTAGAAATCACCCTTCAAGAAATTCTCAAAGAAAATTACCCTGATGTTTTAGAACCACAGCACATAATGGAAATTGAAAGAATCTATCAAATACCTCTTGAAAAAGATCCCAAGAAGAAAACTCCTAGAAATGTTACACCCAGGTTCCAGAGTTCCCAAATAAAGGAGAAAATATTACACAGCAAAGAAGAAACAATTTGAATATTGTGAAAACACAATGAGGATAACACAGTATCTAGCAGCTTCCACATTAAGGGATTGAAGGGCCTACTCATTCAATGAGGTGGAGGATTTACAAGCATTATTGATGAAAAAACCAGAACTGAATGAAAGTTTTGACATCCAAATACAAGAAGCATGAGAAGGTAAACTGAGAAAAGAAATCATAAGGAACTTATCAAAGTTGAACCCTCCTATATAGAAAGGTGATTTCTAGGTGGAATCACTTTTTTCATGTGATGGGTAGGAGAAAGACAGGGAGAAGATTTATAACTCAAAATCTTGTGGAAATGAATGATGTAAACCAAAAATAAACAAAAGTTACTTTTTTTAAAAAGGTATTAAAAAGCCTCAAGATTAAAATAAATTAAATATGATGGTAACACAATTAGAATTACATAAGACCCGGCAGCAGAGATCTTAAAGGACCACAGGTCTTGGAACACAACATATCAAACAGCAAAAGAACTGGAGCTGCAGCTGAAAGTATCATAGCCTGAAAAGTTAAGTATTACCCTGAATAAAAAAAAGAGCATTTGATAACCTCTCAGATTTCCAAGACTTTATTTTTTTAAAATCCTGAACTTAACAGAAAATTCTACATTCAAAAATGGAGAAATATAAGATACATAACAAAGACTGATTATAAGGGATCTATAAGGACAGACTACTTTTTATATATGTAAAATGGATGTCTAAGATTCTTATTAATAATAGACTAGCTCATAAGAAAGAGAATAATATGAATTTTAAAAGTAAATCTCTTTGGGAACTTCTAAAAACAGTATTTTATACAAATGAAGTGCAAGAGGAAGAATCAATACGGAGCAATTAGATGGGGGAGGAGGGCTGGTAGTCTTGGTAACCCACTTTCATCAGGAATGAGTTTAAGAAGAGAACAATATATATATTTAGAAGAGTATAAAAGTCTTCTAAATTCAGAAGAAATAAAATGCTAGATGTATTGGGAGGGGAGAAGATAAGGGAGGGATCTTTAGATGGGAGGGTGAGAGAGTAGGTAAAATAGGGGTATAAAATGGTGTTTAGATTTGTGAGAATGGGAAGACAAGAAATTCTTGAAGTGGAACAGGAAAGTAATAGGAGGGAGTAGAAATAAAGTAGAGGAGGAAGAAGGGCTATGCACAAACATAAAAACAAAGATCAGAAATACACTATCTTTGGAAAAGTATATGTGTATATATGTATATATGTATGTGTATATATCTATAGCTATAGAGAAACTTAACTGAATTTTTTTATAGCCTTCTGGGGGTAAGGGGGTGGGGAAGGAACAAAGTAAAAAAAAAAGTACACAGCAGAGAATAAAAGAAAAACTCAAAAGAAAACAAAGATGGACAAGTATAAATACAACATGCATTATTTATCACACAGACTTTCTTGAAATGAAAATTTATTGTTAAATATTTTCAATCTTCTCTTACGTTCTGCTATGTACCCAGTATGTCTTTTTTCCTTTCTAACTTTGGAATTAAGTTCCAACATCTAAGTTTATAATATGTTTTTGTTTCTTTTCTCTATTCTATGTGTGTGTTCTGGAATTTGAGTCTAAAATAAAATTTAAAAAAAATAGGTATATTCCTCTCTATCCTCATTCAATTTTCTCTGGAGGTCTAAAACTCTAACTTTTATAAAATTCTATTCACTTTTTAAACTTCATTCTTGTTTATTTTGTGACTAAATTTATCTGGTTCTGAGAGGGAGAGGCTGAGGTCCCCCTAGAATCATTTTGCTGTCTATTTCTTCCTAAAACTCACTTAACTTCTCCTCTAGGAATTTGGATGCAATATTACTTGGTGCATGTATATTTAGTCTGGATACTATTTCATTGTATTTGGTTCCTTTTAGCAAGATGTAGTTTCCTTCCTTATCTCTTTTATTTAGATCTAATTTTGCTTTTGCTTTGTCTGAGATCAGGAGTGCTACCCTTGTTTTCTTTTCTTTTTTAACTTCAGCTGAAGCATAATATATTCTGCTTCCTATAGGGTAAGATAGATTTCTATGCCCAACTGAGTATATTTGTTATTTCCCCTTTGAGCTAAGTTCAATGACAGTTGGGTTCAAACAATGCTTGCCTTCCTCCATTCTTTCCCACTACTGTAAAAAGGTCTTTGTCTCTCTTCATGTGATGTAATTTAACCTTTTCTGCCTCTTCCTTTCCTCTTCTCCCAGTACAATCCTTTCCCCTCCCAATTATTTTTTTTATCATCACATCAAAGTCAACTTATATCCATACCTCCGTTTGTGTACATCCCTTGTAAATGTCATAATAAATATACAGTTCTCAAGAGTTACAAGTATCATTTTCCCATTTAGAGATGTAACAGTTTGCTCTTATTGAATAACATTTTTTCTTTTCATTTCCTGTTTACCTTTTTATGTTTCTCTTGAGTCTTGTATTTGAAGACTGAATTTTCTCTTCAGCTCTGGTCTTTTAATCAGGAAAGTTTGAAAGTTCCCTATTTCATTGACTTTCCATCTTTTCCCCTGAAAGATTATGCTCAGTTTTGCTTGGTAGTTGATTCTCAGGTGTAATCACAACTCATTTGCTTTCTGAAATATCATATTTCCAGACCTCTGATCCTTTACTTGTATAAGCTGCTAGGTCCTATGTAATCATGAATGTGGCTCCTTGATATTTGAATTGTTGCTTTCTGTCAGCTTACAATATTTTTTTTTCTCTTGACCTTATAATTACTTGATGATTCTTTGAAAGATACCTTCCAGGTCATTTTTTATCATGGTTTTCAAGTAGGCCAATGATTCTTAAATTATCTCTCTTGGATCTATTTTCCAGTCCAGTTGTTATTCCAGTGAGTTATATAACATAACATTTTCTTCTATGTTTTTCTTTTTGTTTTGTTACATTTGACTTATTCTTGAAGTCTCATAAAGTCATTAGCTTCCACTTGCCTGATTCGGATTTTTAAGGAATTATTTTCTTCAGTTAGCTTTTGTACTTCCTTTCTCCATTTGGCAAATTCTACTTTTAAGGAGTTGTTTTCTTCAGTGGATTTTCCCCCCTATTTTGCCGGTACTATTATTAGGAGTTGTTTTCTCCAGTCAATTTATTATGATACTTTTTTCAAGCTATTGTCTCTTTTCTCATACTTCTCTTTCATAACTCTCATTTACTTTCCAGGTTTTTTTTTCAAACTCTCACTTTATTTTTAACATTCTTCTTAAGGTCTTCCAACAGGACGTTTTGGCCTTGAGAACAATTCATATCCCTATCTGAGGCTTTACATATAGGCATTTTGACATTGTCCTCTTCTGAATTTGTGTTTTTATCTTCCCTGCCACCATAACAGCTTTCTATGGTCAGGCCTTTCTTCTGTTTCTTAATATTTTTTAGTCCATTTCACAACTTATAAAGCTGAACTCTGCTATTGGGTCACAAGTGGCACTACTCCAGACTTCTTATGTTGGGGGTCAGGGACTTGGTCACTGTCTTTCAACACCTGGGGATCTGGTATTTGTGGCTTACCCACTGCACTGATTGTTGCCCTGACTATTCATACCTGTTTATTTCAGAGTTCTGGAGCCTGCAAATTTGCATTTTGCGCTGAGGTTGAGGGCCTCTCTATCTCTGCTGTTTTATTGAGTCATGAGTGAGGGGCTGTGGTTGCTGAAATGTGATGAGGTTAAGAGTCTTCCCTCCTGGCATCACAGACCTCTCTTGCTGACTGCTTAAGTTGTCATAGGCTTGAAGAAAAAGTCTTGTCCTGCCCTTTTGCACTCTATTGCTCCAAATTTGATTTGAGGCATTTTAAAAAATTATTTAGTGAGAAATCTTGAGAGAATTTAATTCTTTTTGTTTGTATGTTTTCTTTTACTGGGTTTTTTTTTGGCCTCTCATATGATATCTTGGCTTTGCCTTCTATTCTCTAGTTTTGATCTTATGTTAGCTCCTCCTTTCCCCAATTGGGAATAAATGTACATTGCAGTGTCTTTTTCAAGACTCCTTTAATTTAGGTACCTACTCTACTCCTACACATCTCCCCAAATAAAAAGTACTAGGCCACTCTCAGTTACCGCTTTTCTTTCCTCATTTGCCTTTTTAATCTTCTATTATTATCCAACATTGATTAGACCAGGGAAAATTCAAGTTTAAAAGGGCCTTATCAACAGTGTGTATAGGTCAGTTTTTAAGGAGGATGATGGGGATTTTCTGGTAGTAAAGCTCTAACAGTCTTTCATAACATAGGAACACACAAAATGTCAAATACACAATTATAGGTTGTCCATGAGATGAAAAGTTGCTTCACTGAATTTGAATAATTTTCTTTGAGATTTCCAAATTTTTGAGGAACAATATCAAAAAAGTATTCATGATATCCATTCAAGGTTTATATTTTAATTTTACAGAATTCTTTTAGCCTGGTTTGGTTTTATAGATGCTAAGAAAATCTTGATTTTATCAATTCTGGGGAGTAAAAAGAAAAAAAAACAATGGAAATTGTGTTGAAATGAGAAAAAATACCTTTAACCACGATATTTTCATCAGTCAGGTGGGTTTTTTTGCTTTTTTGTTTTGTTTTGTTTTTAACTCAAACAAAAATAAATTTATATATCACTAAACCTGGTGTGATTATATCACTAAAAGGTAGATCAATGACTCTTCCTTCCTGGATAATCTTTTGAACACTTAGATGTTATGCCTTGTGCTAGTCAGCTCATTTCCCCATGTAGGACATAATAAGGTCTGATGGTCTATAAACTTATGTTCTGATGAAGTTTTCTATTATGTACAAAATTATACAATAACCACTCACTAGAGAAGAACCTAATAAAAGTATTTGAAATGGTAAAGCTAATACTCTATCTTACTAAGTTTGTATACAATGTCATTTGTTTTCTTCCACCATGATGTTGTCTGGACTTTATTCCTAAATAGATGGAAATGGGAGGGGACAGTTTTCTTGATCAAAATTTATTTATTTGGATTCGATAGATAATTTTTAAATATGTAGAGCTGCAATAGTTAATTTGTACTTTCATGACATATGCTTAATGTGTCTATGGAGGATTAATGGAATATAACAGTCTTCCCTCTATATTTATAGATATGTGTGTCTCCTTTTTTCTTATTGGAACAGGGATTGTGTTCCCAGGTCTAAAGTTACACAGGTATTTTGCCTTATCAATCATGGATGTCTTGCTCCTTTGAACTCTGACCCAGTTCATGGCCATGGCACCTCCTATGCTTAGTCACATAGAGAAAATAAGGCACTGAGTCACATGGGCTTTCATGCCTTTCTGCACTGAACCAATCAGGTGCCAAGTCTGTGTTTAAAAACTGTATATTCTGCAAGACTGATGCTGCTTTGGGGAGAATCTCTCATGGGAGGCTCATGGGAAAGACTTTTGCAGATGCAGTTCTATTGCTCTGCTAAGCTTTGGTTTTCTATATTTCTATAATAATGTCTTCTCTTGTCCTAGTGGGCAGAATAAGCGTTATGCTGGTTTAGTTTTAAGTAAAGAGTGCTTATTATACTATGTGATTCAATCCTTAAAATATATCTGTATATTCATAGCAGCTGTTCATATCACATTAACCATAAAATCTACTTAGGGGAAGATTAAAACTTTAAGGTGTCAAGAACTTATTGAATTGTGACTCTGTTGCCCAATGTGTGAGCTAGTCCTGCAAGCTCCATGCTGTTTGAAAATCAAACAAGGATAAATGTTTGCCTTTTCCTAAGTCATTGATCAGAATAGTACAAATCCAAAGAACATCCGTAGATTGCTGATATATTGCCCTAAACATGTTCCAATATGACAGACTCACTCTTAGACCCAACCAATCAATGACTTGTGAGGCAGTCTAATTTGGCTATAATCTATACCTGGTATTTATATACCACTTTAAAATTTTCAAAGTGCAATTACAAAAATAATCTTTTTTAAAAAAATTAAACCTCACAACAACCCTTAGAGGTATGTGATATTATTATCCTTATTTTTAGAGATAAAGGAACTGGAGCAGACAACAGTTAAATGATTTATCCAGCATTACACAGCTTAGTAACACCTGAGGCCAGATTTGAACTCAGGTCTGCTCTGATTCCAGCCTCAGCATTCTCTCCACAGCACCCCTTATTGGCTTTTCCTGTTAAGTACAACAATGGGATGACACTTTGCTAAATGCATGGTTGTCATTCTTTGCTTAAAAGCCTTTAGTGATCCCCCTTGTTCATATTATAAAATAAAAATTCTTCGTACACTTTACTTGGAAGGTTCTTCACAATTGTAAGTTAACCACACTTTCCTCCCTTATTTCCCTCTATTGACGGATTTTATGGTCCAGGCATACTAGACTACCAGCTACACTTTCATGTCCTTTGGTCTTTTTCACTTTGCATGTAATTTCCTAGGCTGCCCTAAAGCCTAGTATACATACTTTCTTTATCTGTTACTCTTGAATCTTTCTTCCTTAAGGGCTTTTTAGGCACAGCCTCTCTCATAACCCTTTCATTTATTAGCCAGACTAGCCCTCTCCTTTCAGTTTTTAATAACACTTTGCTTGAAACACATCTTTACTCTTATCATATCCTATCTATTAAAATGCTATTTTATTCACATTTTATGTATCCAATTAAATAATAATCAACAACATCCTTGAAAACAAGATCTACTTTTGGGGGGTCTTTTCGTGCCCTTAGTACATTGCATATCATATGGGTGTATAATAATAAATCTTTGTAGAGATGAATTTCAAGTAAAAGGCAAATTCTCCCTTCATAAAGCTGTAAAAAATGATGCAATTAAGAAATGTGGAAATTTAGGGTGAAATCAAAGTTACCAGCATAGCATCTTTTTAGCTTATTTACTAACAAGTATAACACAAATTATATCTGACCTCTTGTGATTTAGTATTTTGGACAAGGTAGAAATTTTATTCACTGCTTCTCTTTGTTTTGGAAAATAGAGAATGGACTCAATGTTTGGTTTTTGGGGAGAAAGTGTTTAGCCATCTAAAACTATTATTCCACTTTTCTTTTATTGCTTTCTATGTTTTATAATAAGAGAAACTTAGATTTAGGTGGTGTTAAGAGGTCAGTTACTAAAACTGCAACTTGAAGCTTGAATCTCCCAAATAGCATGTTTGACAAGTTGTCATACATTCTCTGCTTAAATACTTCTTGTGATGGGCAACTAACATTCTTATGAAGCAGTGTATTGCCATTTTATTGCAGTTTTAGATAGTTCTAATTGTTACATAGATCTTACACTGAGATCTCTCAGTCCTAGTTCTATGCATTGAACCCAGAGTATTTCCTTCAACATGACCTTCAAATATTCAAAGACATTTTTAGAGGCTATACATCCTCAATTCCTTCCACTGACTTTCATTTTACATTATTTTCCAGTCTTTTCTTCATCTTATGACTGACATTTTTAGAAACTACTACAACTTTTCAGTGGCCTTTCTAATTTTAGACCCAGAATTGAACATAACATTTCTCGTATGTTCAGATCAATCCAGAGTGCAACTTATTAACCCTTATGTGTAACAAAATTTTAATAGCAGCACTTTTGTGGCAACAAAAATTGGATACCAAGTTGGTGACAATTAACTAGAGGAAGGATGTACAAATTGAGGTATATAAATGCAATATTAGATGACAGTAAAATATAATCAATAGGTATGACTAATTCCTAGAAACATGGTATGTACTGATAGAGAGTATAGAAAAAAGGAATGAAGAACAGTACACGTAGCTGCAATCATATAAATTAGGTATGACTAAAAGAATCCCAGTTATTTTCAATGACCAGTCTTGCTTCTGGAGGACAGCTAATGAAAAACATCTTTCTCTTCTTTGTAAAGATACAGGTTTCTGTCATTTCAGAACAGTGTATATAGCAACAGGTATTGTGAATGTGGGGCTAAATTTTACTTAACTCTTTTGTAATTTTCAAAAAGGTTTTATAAAGAGGATGGGAGTAATATCAAGCAAATGCCTGTAACATAGTAGGAACCTAACAAGTGCTTGTTACCTTTATTCATACTCTCCAGTTAAGTGTGTCAACTGAGAAACTATTAAAGTAAAACTCCTTTGAGGGGGCTCAGAGTTATAGTTTTAGTTTTTCAGATAAACAGAGTACCTGAACTCTGGAATAATAGTTATTGTCGTTTTTTTTTTTCAGAATGGGTGTTAGAGAATCATGACAAACTGATTTAAAATTAATTTTATATAGGTACTTGAATTTATTTATTTATTTATTTCACTTGAAATATGCATTCAATGGCCCAAGACTCTTAAAAAGTTATCTAGGTTATTATAAATTGATGAGGTTTCTTTCCCTCTTAAGCAGTGGCATCACAGACATCAGATGTATTCAGAATTTTCATACTGAATTTTCCTGTTCCCAATGAGTTCATATCTTTTATCATAAACAAACTAGGCAGAAAACTTTTCTTTCCTCAGCCTACAAGGTGTGTGACTTTAGGGTGAGTTGGGCTGTAATGATCCCTAGAATACTTCTAAAATCCCAACCACTTTTCTTCTTTTTTTAAAATTTCCTTTAAATGTCATAATACGGAGGGATTTTAATCCTTATTTCTAGAAACCTATGAATCTTTTAAAGTGTCATGAAATTACAGTAAGTTCTTTGGCTTCTATATTATACTGCTAGTTCATATAAAGCTTACAGTTCACTAAAACCAGAGTATCTTTTTTTCATAACAAAGTGTGGTTTAACAATTCTTTCCTAATTGGGAAGCCAATTAATTTGGTTTATCAGGTAAACTTGGACAAATGCAATAGAATAATATTTTATTATGTGAAATGATGAAATGTATACTTTCACAGGAAATTTAGAAAATCTGTATGGACTAATAGAGGGTTGTGAGTAGCAGAAGAACAATTTATACAATGAGAACACTGCAAAAAATTCTGAAAAATTTTAGATCAATGCAGTAATGAACTTCAGTTGCAGAGCATGGAAGATGAAGGAACTACCTCCTGGCAATAAATTCAATTATAAATGATAAAATATGAACATTTACATATAATATCAATATCTATTTCTATCTATCCATATCTCTCTCTGTCTCTGTCTTTGTCTGTCTCTCTCTGTCTCTGTCTCTGTCTCTCTCACTCTTTCTCTCTCTGTCTCCCTCTCCCTTTCTCTCTTTCTCTACTTATTTAACTCCCTCCCTCCCTATCTACCTACTTACCTGTCTACATATCTATCTATTGAAATGATCAATAAGGGAATTTGTTTTACTTTGCTTACCTAAGCATAATTATTATGAAGATTTTATGTTTTCTTTTCTTTTCTTTTTCCCTTTCTTCTTTCTTAAATTTCTTTTCAATTTGTATATTGGGAGTGAGAGAATATATGTTTGCTAGAAAAAGTAATAACATTAATTTTAAAAATCTATTCAAAACACTCCTGTTCTTTTTTTTGGGGCGGGGGTTGGGATATATCCTCAGAAAACCTTTCATCCTGTCTCCCTAACCCTTGAATGCCATTACTTATCAGAATACAAGACCTAGTTTTATTTTTAACTTTCATGTTTAGAAGGAAAAAATAAGTTTAAACTTGTGCAATGTCTAATGTAAGTTCAGTGTCTGTAAAAAGTAAATTTCAGATTTTTAGAAGAATAAAAGCCTAGTTCATCACAATGCCTTAGCTGTCTGTAAGTATGGATAGGAGAGAAAGAAAAGCTCCCCCAAAGCTCCAAATTAATGGCATTCTTTCATTTCATCCAGTGGTATGGGGGGGGCGGAGCATGATATCACCTTCAGAAATGAAAAATCTTTCTTTTATAATGGAGATGTCTTTGATTTGGAGATTTAGTGAAATCTATATTTATACTGAACTTATACAAACTATTATTTAAATCAAATGATGAAAAATTAATAAGAAAGCAAGCAACACAGGATAGGCATCAATTCATTATTTTTGTATTTTTGCTGTTGAGTTAATAAGATTTCACATTTAGTGTTTAAAAAAAAAAGAGTTCAGAGACAATCTAGTCCAGTCACTTCATTTTAACAAATGAAGAAAGTGTAAGGCCAGATAGTCCATGTCACTTACATGGTAACATCACACAAGTAGTGAAGTGGCAAAACCAGGATTTGAATCAAGGAGCTCTGTCTCTAAATCTTTCTATTACACTATGCTCTTATATAACTTATTAAAAACAAAGCACTATAAAACACCATGAAATAATGTATTAAATAAAGGTGAATGTATCCTGTGAAAGGCTAAATTCATTTCCATCTTCACTAAGTCTAGTTGCACAGTGGTGCCAACCAGAAAATCACAATTCTGGAAAATATGTCAAGTCAAAAAAACAAGTTCTGGGGCCCCTTAACAGTGAGCTGGAGAAAGACTGTACTTTTTAGTGAAGAAACTATTCTTTTACAGCACCGAACATTCATGTTATTTTAATGTGTCACCTATTTAATGTGTCATAGGTTCAAGTTTTCTACCCTTGATTCAGTAGGAATGAGAATTGTACTGGGGATCATCCAAAATCATTAACTTTGCTTAATGGACCATGAATGGTTGATATAAAGAAATGTTTAGAACATGAATGAATAAAACATTCTAGCACTTACTGTGAGTTCAACACTGAGGATAGAAATAGAAAGTAGAACAATCCCTATTCTCAAGAAATTAAAAAGAAAAAAATTCTTAAAAATTGGACTCAGAGAAATTCTGGTTTAACATCCCAGAATTCAGTTTCAGGACAGGAACATTCTAAGCTTTATGGGTTTGTGACTAGCATGATGACATTTACTTTGGTTCAATCATTATAGCTGTCATTTTTGCTGACTTACACTGAGCAGAGAATTGTCTCTGGGTCAGTGCCATCTTTAGACAAATTGAAACTATTATGTGCTGCTTGATGAATTCTAAATAGTTTGCAGTATATAGTAAATTTCCAATAACTTGAAGTTTCCAAACATTTAATGGAACATATAGCTATATTAGGAAAAGGCATTTTCCAGCTCGATGAATAACAAAATAATATGGAATACAAAAATGTGGATTTCAGAAACAGAGCTTAATAAAAGCAACCATGAGGCTAAGGCATAGATGTCAGCAAACTATGAGTGCAAGGCAGGTATTGGTGAGTAAAATCCAAGAGAGAATTATTTCATTGAACACATACTACTATACTATCTTTGCTTTTCTTGTTAGAGGAAATAATGGGCTCTAGATGTATCAAATGTAACTGATCACCCTAATTGAGTAGAAGATGATTAACGAATTTTGTGAAGTTTTTTTTTCCAGAGGATGAAGAGGCCTTTGCCTAGATAGAATTGATCCAGTATTGAAGAAATTAATGACTTGGACAGAGATTTATCTATTTTAAGCTTTATTTCAACTCAAAGGTTCTATGATTATATAACTCTGACAGTACCTCTAAGATATAGATGAGGCAAAGAGGTAAAAATTCTCAGAGTCTGACTGAAGACAGATGCCTGGTAAGACTTGTCTCCATGATGTGAACTGAAAGAGAGGAAACTGTGATTACAATTTAGGATACGGAGAAAGGGATATTGTTTAGGCATCCCCAAATCAACTCTATCATTCATTTATTTGTGGCTAATTTATTATGAGTATAGAAACAAATTAATATACAATGCTCTGTTCATAGAAATTTTTCAAAAAAGATAATGAACAAGTCAATTTAGATTTTTAGTTATTGTATTGCAAATTAAAAAGGTTTTTTTGTTGTTGTTGTTGAATTTTTTCATGAAATAATGTCCACAACAAAATAATCAAGATAGAGTCAATGATAAAGCATGTGCAAAATGTGGTCAATGATGTGTGAGTGCTGTGAATATGTCAAAAGAGGCAAAAATAAAGCCCAAAGTTGAGTCTGTTAGAGATTTCTTATACATCAGAGCTTCCTTAATTTATTGCATTTGTATGTCTAGCAAAAAACATGGTACCTGCAAGGTACTTTACAACTGCGTGTTGAAGTGTTATTCATTTATGAAAGTGGAACAGATTTAGAGCCAGAAGGAATCTTTGAGGTCATTTAGTCTAACATCACATTCATTTTACAAATTAAGTACCTAAATCCCAGAAAAATGAATACCTTACCACAAGTTACATAAGAAGTAAATGTCAGAGACCAAATTTAAGCCCAGGTCCTCTTACTCAAAACCCAGAATGAAATTTTAAATAAATTATCTCTTAGAAAAATATAAAACTGGAATTTAAATCCATTTTATAGCTAAGTTTCCCATACTGACTTACTGAGCCTTTCAGAAATAACTGAATTCCTGGCTCCTATTTATGTCTGGTTTTTTTTTCAATGAATGCTAAATCTATGTAGTGCTCTTGTATGTCCAAAGATTAAGCTAAATATATCTCCCCCAAATTTAGTAAAATCCACTGACCTTTCTCTTAGCCTTTTTTTCTTCTGGCCTGATAAATGTGGTAACTGTGCCTCCAATGCAGCTGATCTGCTCTCCTGCAGACTCGGCTCCACCTGATGCCCTGGGGCCTGGCCAGCCAGGTTTCAGGCTGGGCTGTCCACAGTTCCCAGACTGCTGTGAAGAGCCACACCTCCTGAGCTGCCTGCAGCAACAGATGTGTTTTCTGTCTTTTGGAGAGTTTTGGAGCTCAAAAATCTGTTTAGAGTCCCATTTTATGAGTTTTCAGTGTGGTTGTATGGGAGCTGCAATGCTTTACGGCTTCTATGCCGTCATCTTGGCTCTGCCCCTCAAGGTAAATATAGCGTTAGAGATTTGGACAAGATAAGTTTTCACTTTTCTTGGCCAAGACTACATTCACAAATTTGTGTAATAACTACTGCCCTTCTTGATATTATAGAAGGATGTTCCAATAGTGCTCTAGAGCAGGAAATGCAGATGTAAATAGTAAATCTATGGGTGATTTGATAGATATTCATGGATATAGAATTTCTTTCTCCATCAATGTGAAATGTGACGTGCACTGGACAGGAAGGGAAATGATTGCACCTAGAATGGAATTAACTCACACAGATTCAAGAAATACTCAACTCTAATAAATATAGATATCCACCTGGCTGGTCTTATTTTAAATATTGCATTGTTGTACCAGTGCATTCATTAACAGACCTCTTCCATTTGTACTTATTAATATACCTGTCAATGAGTGGTTTTCTTTTACTTATTTCATTTATAATTTGTTTCTTTTATGCATTTCATTAGTAATTAAATTTCTTTTTATGTATATTTCTCTTAATAAATTGATTTATTGCTTGATTGTTGTTCATCCTGATTCTTTTTATTTCTCTGTAAATGCCTCAGAGCCTGGGCTTATATGTCACTTAAAAAGAAACTTACAATTAAACAGAAATGTTCCCTAAGTAAAACTGTGAAATTAGTTTTTTTTCCTTTAATCAATCTCTCCAAATCTTTTCTGATACTCTCCCAGTTTTAGTGATGCTTCAATTCATGTTCCCAGTGCCATTACCTCATGAAAACTCTTTATCATAAAGGCTCAATTATCAATCATTTACAGATTTGTACATATTACATAAATAAATACTTTCCATATCCCAGGAGAACATGCATTTTATTTTTATCTTTAATTGCAGAATTAACTGGCAGTTCTTTGGTAGATAGATTCCAAGAAATATATAAAAGCATAGGGTACACAAACAATAATATTGGGAACTGGAGGGGAGGGGAAAGGAGGCAAAGGCAGGGCAGTTGATATTATGACCACTTCTCAGGGATACTGAAGAGATAAGTTTATTTATTTATTTTTTGAAGTATCATGTATTTGAAGTATCTGTATTCCCTTCACCTGTCCACCTCCTGAGAAAAGTTTCATAAGTTACAGTTATTGTTTTTCCATGTAGGCATGTAAATACATCAACTTTGGTAAATTCCTTATGATTTCTTTTCCAGGTTTACCTTCTCATGCTTCTTGTATTTGAGTGTCACATTTTCTTTTCAGTTCTGTTTTTTTTTTCAGCAAGAATGGTTGAAATTCCTCCCTTTCATTGAATGACCATATTTTCCGCTGAAACATAATGCTCCATTTTGCTGGGTAGGTGATTCTTGGTTTTAATCCTAGCTCCCTTGATCTCTGGAA
>CM053596.1:119971783-119987253 GCA_028646575.1 Pseudocheirus occidentalis
AGTATAGAAGCTGCTAGATCCTAGGTTATCCTAATTGTGTTTCTACATTATTCAAATTGTTTCTTCTTGGCAGCTTGTAATATTTTCTCCTTGATCTGGGAATTCTGGAACCTGGCTGTAACATTCCTAGGAGTTTTCCTTTGGGAATCTTTTTCAAGAGGTGATTGGTGAATTCTTTCAATTTCTATTTTGCCCTCTGGTTCTAAAAACTGGGAAATTTCCTTTGGGAATTTCTTGAAGGATGCTTTCTAGGTTCTTTTTTTGATCATGGCTTTCAGGTAGTACAATAATTTTTAAATTGTCTCTCCTGGATCTATTTTCCAGGTCAGTGGTTTTTTTTCAAGGAGATATTTCACATTGTCTTCCATTTTTTTTAAATTTGTTTGGATCTGTTTAATAGTATGCTGATTTCTCATAAAGTCATGTCCTTCCATTTGCTCCACTCTAATTCTGAAGGAATTATTCTCTTTAGAAAGCTTTTGAGATTCTTTTTCCATCTGGCAAATTCTAATTTTTAAGGCATTCTTCTCTTTATTGGCTTTTTGGGCCTCTTTTGTCATTTGAGTTAATCTATTTTTTAAGGTGTTATTTTCTTCAGTCAAGTTGTTGACTCTCTTTTGCTGATTATGTTGCATCATTCTAATTTCTCTTCCAAATTTTTCCTCCACTTCTCTTATTTGGTTTTCAAAATCCTTCTTAAGTTGCTCTATGCGATACCAGCCTACACTTTTCTGGGAAGCTTTTGATGTGGAAGTTCTGACTGTGTTGTCTTCCATCCATTCCATGCTTTGATCCTTTTTGTCCCCAAAAAAGGAATCCAAAGTTGCATTGCTGGGTTTGCTTGGTTTCTTTTGCCTACTCATGTTGCCAGTCAATTACTTGACTTTTGGGCTCAGTAGAACTCTGCTTCCAGAGGGGAAAGCTCTGTTTCAAATTCCGCAGCTGCTGGGACTATTTGGAGGCCGCTGCAGTTCCCATTAGTTTTTGCTCCCTTGAAACACACTCCAGGACCACCACCCAAAACCACAATCTGGATCCAGGAAAATCAAGGCAAGAGGATTTAGCCTCTTAATGATTACTTGGCTCCCCTGCAATCTGCAGGCTGGGAGCTTCTGAAGTATCCAAGTGGAAGCAGCTGCAGGGCTGCTGCTTTTGAAGCTCCCTTTCCCTGGAGAAAGTTCTGCCAGACCCACTTTTCTCACCTGAACTTAGCCAAGTTCCACTGATCTTTCACTTTGTTCTTATTTCTTATGGGTTGATAATTCTGGAATTTGTGGCAGCTGCCGCTAATCTACTCTCCTGAAGGCACAACCTGCAACTTGTCCTGGCAGCCATGTTGCCAAGCAGGGTTTCAGGCCAGGCTAGTTTAGGCTCCCAGAGTGCTGCAATGAGCCCTTCCTTTCCCACCTGCTGAGCTGCCTTCAGTGGGAGATGTGTTTTGCTGTAATCTTGTGAGTTCTGGAGGCCCTAAAATCTGTTTAGAGTCATGTTTTATGGGTATCTGAGGTAGTTGTGGGGGAGCTGCAGAATTTTCCTGCTTCTATGCAGCCATGTTGCCTCTGCCCCCCTAGTCATTTATTTTGGCATAGCTTGAATTGGTGGTCTCTGAAGGCCCTTTCCTCACTCAAATTTTATCATCCTATGCCTTAAAACATCACCCATGATGTAACTCTGACTCCCCTGTAGTTCTCATTGGCATCAAGAAAATGTTTACAGCCTTCATTTCATAATAATAAAGGATATATCCTCAGGATTGCTTCAGATAACTTCGGTGATTTTTTTTTTGCCATTAGGGGACACTGTTGAAAATGAGGCTACTGGGGAGGGAGTTTGATTATAAGGAAAGTTGACTCACCACTATTTTAGAGATCCAAAACACTTCTTCTAGAAATGAGAAACTGGAGCCCCAGAGAAGTTTAGTGACTAGATATAGGTCAAATAGATAATAAGAGCAGGTCTAGTTATTCAAACCCAGGTCCTCTTACTCCATATCAAATATTTTTTTCTATCCGCCATAGAATGTGTCATACTGCCTGATATCAAATTATAAAGCTTGACTCTTTTATTGGAAATTTAGTATGGGAAGAAAAGTGGTAGATATGGAATTAGAGGACCTGGGTTTGAAACCCAACTCTGGTTCCCAAAAAATCTGGGCTTTTTTGTAAGTGTCTTTCCCTCTCTGGTATTCAGTCTCCAAAAATGCAAAGTAAGGCAGTTGGATTGGATGACACCTAAGGCTCCTTTCAAACTTGAAATTAAAAATCCTTTTTCTTTGTCCTTGATCAACTTATTTAAACATACTGGATCTCAATTTCTTCATCTGTAAAATAAGGAGGTAGGGCTGATTGATATCTAACTTCTTTCTGTATCTAAATTTATAATCCTACGATACTATTGTTTCCTATTATAGCCGCGTCTACCTAGTAAACTATGTACATGTGTGCAATTTGTGTGTGTTTTTTTCTTTTCATAGATAATATGGAAATATTATTGTACCAAGCAGAGTAATGGCTGTGCTTTAGTGGGAATAGTCTTGAATTTGAAGTCAAGAGACTTGGGTGTGAATGCTAGCTCAAGCAATTTGCAGTAGTGTGCCCTAGTATGGGTTACATAATTTTCTTAAGCCTCAATTTTTATATTTGAAAAATGTGAATTCATAGTACCTAGAGACTAGATAATTCATATGTTGAGGAAAGTGCATAGTTTAAATGACATAAACAATGATGACAAAGTAGGGTATAGCTTACTGGACATGCTTAATATTATTTTAAGAAGACAAGTACTTTATATCACCTTTTATACCATAATTTAAAATCATTGAGCCTCATTTTCCTCATCTGTAAAATGAGGTGGTTGGACTAGATAGCTTCTGCAGTCCCTTGAGTCCTAGATCTATGTCACTTCTTATATCCATGAGGTATGTTATCCCTGAACTCTTTTTTATTTTTTATCTCCTTTCCCTGCTTACCTTTACTCAAATACCAGTATGTGCATGTTTGATGTATTTTCTTTTGACTCCTAATACTTTGTGTTGTGTGGGAGAGCCCACCCAAATGAAAACATAGATGGGGACTGGGATGTAGCTGCCCCTGTTGCACCTGTTACATTGTTGTCTATTTTGTTATACTTACGAGATAGATATGCTTTATGGTGTCTTGATTCCTCATGAAGTCATTAGCTTCCACTTGCTCATATCTAATAATTCTCTTCAGTTAGTTTTTGAAATTCCTTTTTTCCATCTTTCCAATTTTTCTTTTTAAGGCATTCTTTTCCTCATTGGATTTTTAGGCCTCTTTTGCCAATTGGATTAGTCTACTTTTCAAGGTGTTATTTTCTTTAATATTTTGACAGGTCTCCTTTAGCAGGCTGTTGACTCACTTTTCATTATTTTCTTGCATCGTTCTTATTTCTCTTCCCAATTTTTCCTCCACTTCTCTTACTTGGTTTCCAAAATCCTTCTTGAGTTTCTCCATGCCCTGTAACCAGTTCATATTTTTCTTGGAATCTTTTGATGCAAGAGTTCTGACTTTGTTGTCTTCCTCCTGCCCCATGCTTTAATCCTTTTTGTCCCGAAAAAAGGTTTCTATGGTCTATTTGTGTTTCCTCTGCTTGCTCATCTTGCTAGCCGATTACTTGACTTTTGAGTTCTTTGCCAAAGCAGAACTCTGCTTCCAGGTTGCAGAGTTATGCCTCAAATTGCTGCTGGAGCTATTAGAAGGCTGCCCTCCCTGCAGCCCCCATTAATTCTGGCACACTGGCCACACACCCCAGGACAACCACCCAAGACCTCTATCCAGATCCAAGAAGGTTAAAGCAAGAGTGATTACCCTCTGAATGGTCACTTGATACCCCTACAATATGCAGGCCAGGAGCTCTGGAAGCAGCCAAGTGGCAGCAATTGCAGTCACCTCTGACACCTGCCCTGGGGGTAGGGGCCAGGCCCTGTTCTTCTCCATCCAATTCATGACTAACATTTTACTTTCTTTTTACCATTTATGGGTTGAAAAGTCTGGTAAAAGTCACAGCTGCTGGTGATTCACTCTGATGAAGTCTGCTCTGGCCAGTCTGGTCAGCTGCCTTGGGCTGCAACTGCATGGCTCACATGGCACTGTGCTCAGTTCCCAGTTTCATGTGATAGACCCTCCCTGTCAGCCTGCTGGGATGACTTCAGTTTGATTTGTTTCTCTTTGTTACTTTGTGGGTTTGGTAGCATTAAATTTGTCCATAGCAATTGGCTTTTTTTACATGATTGAAGGTGGTGGGACCTGGAGACTTGCACAGGTCCTGTTTTTACTCTGCCATTTTGGCTCTGCTACAATTATATCTTTCAGGTATTTGGAAGGGTTTAGGGAAGAGAGCTCAAGCAAGTCTCTGCTCTTACTCTGCCATCTTGTCTCTGCCCCCTCCCCACTTTTTCTGTACTTTTAATGTGGGAATAGAGTCTGAGAACCTTCTTCCTGATTTGAACAATTTATATTGTTTTCTACTATCAAACCATTGAGAGATTATGACAGATTTAGTTACTATATTCAAGTTTCCTCCCTCATCTCAGCTCTTGTTGTGTCCTTCTCGCATTGGTAACTCTTCCTAGAAACTCAAATCTGTGGAAGGGTCCCAGACTTGCCTTCCCCTATTCTCTGAACTTAGCCACAATTACTAGTCCCATATTGCCTCCTCTCTCCTTCTTCCTATGCTTTTCAGTTCCCCATTTATGTGTTGTCTTTATTATAATGTAAGTTACTTTCATTGGCTCAGTGAAGCATATTTTCTTCTCTTTTTAAAACATGACTAATGTGGCAATTTGTTTTGCATAATTATAGATGTTTACAATATATTCTGTTTTGTTTTTTTCTTGCCTTTCAAAGATTGGAGAAAGGTAAGAATTTGTAACTGATTATAAAATGAAATTGAATTTCACTTCTTGATGGTGGGGACTTTTTGTTTCTTTGTTTGTTTTGCATAGTACCTGATATGTAGTAAGCACCTGAATAATCTTTACTGACTGAACACTGACTGACTAGTGCTTAGAGAGCAAAAGTAAGAATAAAGAAATTTTGGGTTCCCCAAATGATAAATTGTCAAATTATATTAACAGGAAGTTTTTAGAGGAAGAAAGTAAAGGTATCTATAGTCATATGAAAAATGCTCTAAATCACTATTGATTAGAGAAATACAAATCAAAATAGCTCTGAGGTACCATATCACACATGTTAGATTGGCTAACATGATAAAACAGGAAAAATTATAAATGCCAGAGAAGATGTGGGAAAACTATTGCATTGTTGGTGGAGTTGTGAGCTGAACCAACCATTTTGGAGAGCAATTTGGAACTATGCCTGAAAGGTAAAAATTGTGCATACCTTTTTACCCTGTAGTACCACTTCTAGGGTTGTATCCCAAATAGATCATATGAGTGGGAAAAGAACCCAAATGTGCAAAAATATTTATAGCACCTCTTTTTGTGGTGGCCAAGAACTGGAAATTCATGGAATGCCCATCCATTGGGGAATGGCTGAACAAGTTCTGGTATATGAATCTAATGGAATAATACTATTGTGCTCTAAGAAATGATGAGCAGGCCAACTTCAGAAAAACCTGGACTTATATGAACTGATGCTTTGTGAGAGGAGCAGAATCAGGAGAAATTTGTACACAGTTATGGCTACATTGTGTGATGACTAACTTTGATATACTTGATTCTTCTCAGCAATGCAAGATTAAAAGACAACTTCAAACGTCTCATGATAGAAAATGCTATCCACATCCAGAGAAAGAATTATGGAGTCTGAAAGCAGATCACAACATACTATTTGCTCTCTCTTCTTTGTTTTGTTTTGTTTTTTCATTCTTATTGTTCATTCCATTGATTATAATTCTTCTTTGCAATGTGAATAATGTGAAAAATATGTTTAATGTGAATATATATGTACAGCCTATATCAGATTATATGCGGTCTTGTCAAATTATATTAATTTGAGGAGTATAATATTGAATTATTATTCATTCAATTATACCATTCATTTATATTGAATTATATTGAATTATTATTATACATTAAATTGAGGGAGTGACAGAGAGAGGGTGAGAAAACTTGGAACTCAAAAGCTTGTGAAACTGAATGTTGTAAACCTAAAATAAACAAACACATTATTTTAAAAGAAAGGGAAAAAAGAAAATTAAGAATGAACAATTACAGCAACAACAAAAAAATAAATTCCGGGTTCAAGTTTTGCCTTGTATACCTATGGGAAAGTCTCTCAGTGGCCTAAGGCAGGTCAGTGTAAGACTGTAAATTGAAAAGTAGGTAATGATCTTAACTAATTAATTGGTGAAGTTTCCTCTTTGATAGTTCCTCTACCAATTAAACACACACACACACACACACAAACACATACAAATAAAAAATAAAGGAACTATGTTTATCAATTTGTATATCTGATACTGGATAAATTAATGCAGAATATAGAGACATGGGATATTCATAACAGAAGCTTATGTGGGGTATCTAGGGTGAAATACTATAAGATGTATGAAATAGTTCTAAATAAAGCAATGGTTATTTATATTTTGAACACCATTTTTACGTGATGGGTATTGCAGTGGCCTATTACATAGATGAATTTGAAATCAGTCTAATAAATCTAGTTATATTTCACTCTCCACCTGGATAATTTTTCCGACTTTAAAATCACAGTGGAATATTTATTCCCACATTACAGTGCGGAAGAATGAATTGAATCCTTGCCTTGAGATGTGTACATAAATTCCTCACTCAGAGACCTGAAAAATCTGTTTCACTATGGCACACACTTTGTAATGGACCTATATTTTCCCAAATGAGGTTTTAGTGAATCTAGTCCAAAGCAGCCAGCTTTACTTATCATTTATCCATCAGCATATTCAGTGAGAAAGGATATTTGCTAAAAGTAGAACTGTTACTACAAATATGTTTATAAAAGAGTAGCATCTGTTAAACATAACAGAATTGGCCAAAAATAATGCATTGATCAACAAACATTTATTAAATGGTTACAGTACCTGTTACATACCTGTTACATAGTAATCATTTAATAAATGTTTAGCCATATATCTTCCTTCTTTCCTTCCTTCCTTCCTTCCTCTCTCTCTCTCTCTCTCTCTCTCTCTCTCTCTCTCTCTCTCTCTCTCCCTACCTACTTGCCCACCCACAAATCTATATATCTACTATTTATCAGGAACTATATCACATGCTGGGATTGAAAATTCAATGAATGAAACAATTATTACTTATAATGAGTTTACTCTGATACACTGAAATGGAGAAGAAAACAAGTGTGTGTGTGTGTGTGTGTATAAAATAAAGTTATTAAATATAAATATTTACAAAGTGCTTAAGTCAAAAGAAGTTTGGGAAGGAGGGCACTAGCCCTTGTTGAGTTCAGGAAAGTTTCTGAGAATAAGAGTAGAGTAATTCAACCCAGAGGAGAATACTAGGGCTACACACATATCTAGCAGACTTGCTCTGTTTACAATGTTATTTATTATTAATTTATTTATTGTAGCCTTGTTGTTATTTTCCAGTTTTTGCAACAGTGACAGTGTGTCACATGGCTCATGTGGAAAGTATTCAGAAAGTAAAGCTCAGAAAATTTTAAAAATTTTCTCATGTCTTCAGATTTTTCTCTCTGACCTTACTTGTCTTCCTTTTTCTCCCTGTTCTTATGTGTATCTCTGATTAGCAGAGTTCCTGGAAAGACTTCTGGGAAACCATATGCCATTTTGTCACCTCCCCAGATTTCTTGTATGACCCAAGGCCATGTTCTGTATTACTTGAGAGTCAATAACTTAGATAGATCCAAGAGGGGTATTATGCCCTACAAGTTTGTCCTAAGTACTGAGTGTGAGTTGAAGTCTCTGCTTTGGAGGGTGATTGACCTGTAGTGGGCATCTTCATGACAGAAAATGATTGATGCACCAGCTATAGTGAAAATATCTTCTGCTCTCTCATGAATCTGGAAAGAGTAGCACAGGTAGCGAGCAGTTTGGGGGAGAAGTTTAAAAAATTGCATGCATTAATCATCTAGGAATGCATCAGAAAGAAAAATCTTTGCATGTGGTTGGGCACTTGTATCAATTACTCTTAACCAGATACCACAGTAGTTGAGATCCTTCATTTCCTTATCAATGCAGGAAAAATAGATACTGGGGTTTATGTATCAATCAAGAACTGTCTAGCTAAAATATGCTACTTCACCTATTTGCAAGATTTAGGTACACATAACCTTCATAAATGGGGGATTAAGGATACCACACTTGATTGAACAGTACCACAAAAAAGAAAGTTTGTTGTTAGGAAGTGTCTATGCTTTGAAAGTACATTGAATGAATGAATGGTTGAATGAAGGAATTCATGATAATATTTCAGTTCATGCAGAAATAGATGGATGCTAAAACCTCAATCTTAGAATTAAGGCAGGGAGTACACTGTTAATTGAATGCATTAAAAACTTTTGAAGTCTTTGTGATACTTTAGATTGTAAGGATAATGATGGAGATAGACAGGATAAAGCTAGATGATCATTAATAAGATAGATAATCAGGTTCCATGGGACAACAAGATTTAACAGGGCTAATTAGAATAGTGCTGTATTGTAGTGACAGATTGACAGCACAGAGACTGGATCCTAGTTTCATCCAAAAATAAGAGATCATTCAGAGAAAGTGACAGGAATTCTGAAAGAGATACAACTGAGGACCCTCCAAAATCAGAATTTCTTGAAGGGGGCTGGTGGGAGGGGGCGTAAGTATAGAGCAACGTATGGTATTTAATTTAGGTGTAGGGAGCCAAAGTATTCAGTATAACATTATAGTCCAAAAGGTATCTAATAGAGCACCAGCCTGTAGTCAGAAAAAATTGTCTTCCCTAGTTCAAATCTGGCCTCAGACATTTACTAGTTGGGTGAAACTAGATAAGTCCCTTAACCCTGTTTGCTTCAATTCCTTCCTTCATTAAATGATCAAGAATAGGAAATGGCAAATCACTCCAATATCTTTGCCAAGAAAACACCAACCAGAGTAACACAGAGTCAAATGTGATTAATGGACTAAACAACAGCAAGTAGTATGAATTAGAGACAGGCACTGGCCTAGAATAAAGGGATATGTTGGTGAGGATCTTACAGTTACCTGGGGATTAAAAACCTCTTTTATTATCCTGTCATACATATTCTTGCAGTGGAAAAGCTTTTTGTGTCCACGAAAGAAATTAAAAGGGGGGGGGCAGAAAAGTGCTGAGAGTCTTGGTTATCAAATTTTATTACCTGAGGACTGATGAGAAAATGTAGCAATGACAGAACATAAATGAGTATGTGGAAATGGTTGAAGGCATAAATTTTCAGGAGGGAGCAGACCCCTCTTAACTTTTTTCCCTCGTTTTGCAAATGATGGTGATTCAGAATAGAGCGATCTCAAAGTGCCATGAAGATGATGAGATGGAGTACATGTTGTGTTCCATTTCACAGAGAAAACCCAAGCAAAAGTCATTGGGCATGATGCAGCTCACATTACTCTAGTTTATATCTTTGAGTATTAATAGATTTTTGTGAGAGTTCTGCTTCCAACCTTAAACCATAAGACCACCTCCACAGCAGTAGACTCAATACTTCATGTGATCCCACATCCAGGTTTATTCTATTTCCCAAATAGGTAGGTTCTTTTGGTAGCTTTCTGTAGTAGTATAAGAATTGCAATAAATTAAAACTTTTGGCAGTGGGACAAACCTCTTCTTGATATCATCTATATATCTGGTAGATATTTCAGAGACATAACATTTACTCTCTTTGGAAGTGTGGAGATGGTCATTAGAAATATCAACGCATAAGACAATTGGCTCTGGTCTCATCATGAGAGTAATCCAAAGGAAGTAGTACAGATTCAAGCAATCAAAGCATTTATTAAGCTCCTACCATGTGCCAGGTTCTGACAGGCCTTAAGGATACAAATACAAACAATGAAACAAATACAAAGAATGAAACAACCCAATTCAATGTGCTGGGAGGAAGAAAAAAAGGTCAAATTGTACTATAAATATGAACACAAACCAAGTCAATAATTACACCCTACAGTTAAATTTAGCAACATATTCAATAGGAATACACAAAGACCTGAAAAATGGATACTATAGTCTCCATAGTGTCATGAAATTCAGAGTGAGAAGGGTTTTAAAGAGTATACACTCCAAATATCATGTGTATGTTTTTAACTTATATGTATATATGCATGTATGTTTGTGTGTATACATACACACATATAATACATGCAACCGAGCATTTTTTATAACATAAGCATTTTAATTCTCGATCTAAGCCTCTTTCTACTACTTTCCACTGATAAATACAGAATTATCAAGAAAAACATTAAAAGGTAGAAATAATAGATAAGAGGGCTAACTAGAAAAAATTGGCACAATGACTTTAATTCAAAATGATCTGTGAGTAAATGAACTATAAAGTATGAAAGATCAATATGCTTAACCAACCCATGACTTTGTGCTTTTTAGAAGAAAATTATAATACTGCTTTCTTTTTACTTAAGGTTTGCAGGGAGATTTCTATATTAAAAATTATTTGACCCTAACATTCATGAATTGTTCCTATATTATACCCATTTTACAAATGAGAAAACTAATGACCATAAAAATAAAATTATATGTCTATAATTACACAGGTAATAATTGTTGGAAGCAAGATTCCAACTGTCAACCCAAATGATTACTCTTTAGTTCATGACATTAGGGATGGGGAGTAAGAATTTTGATCACATAAAATTGGTTCCTTTGTTAGATGAAGAAAGAATATCAATTGGAGTCAGGTCTACAGATAAGAGGAAAGCCAAATATCTAAAGTAAAAGGGAAATACATGTCCAAGGACTAGAGAAGACAATTCTAACTTAGGTTCTATATCACACCAACCTACCGTGCCTGTCTCTCTTGATTATGACAATGAGAATAGTCTCTTATGCCTCTTATAACTGTTTTTTTAAAAAAAAATACATTACAGGTGAAATATTTGACAGTAGACTCTGTTGAGGGAATGGACCATAGTGAATATCAATTCTAATGTCCTTATATTACCAGCATTGTTCTGTTTTTATGTCACCACCATCACTGTCGCCGGTTCCTCATACGAACTTAATAAATATTTATTGATTGATTTTATAGATGTGGAAATTGAGTTTTGTAGGGTATTCTTTGAGGGGCTTCTGGGTAAACATTATAATTCATTCACAAAATTATAGGGTATTATATCTAAAATATACTTTGTATAAATTGGTATATTTCCATCTTTTTATAGATGATGAAAATGGAGACCCAAAACTACAGAAATTTTACTGAAGTCACAGATGAGTGAGAAGCAAAGCTAGATTTTTTTCTATACCTTGCTTTTTGCTTGTGTTCTCTGTGTCTCTCATTCTACTCCTGTCTCTTTTTCTACACATGAAACATACACATATACACACACATATGTAAATGTGTGTATGAACAATACATTTCATGATATCAAATCAATCCATATAGACTAGAAAGAACATGACAAAGTCATTTGAACATAAAGTCATTAGTAATTGACATCTCATACAGCTTTCTTATTTTACAAAAAGTAAAACTGTTAAATGAATTTCTAATGATCACTGACTCCAAATTCAGGGTTATTTGCATTGAAACCTTATAAGTGAAAGGAGTTACGAAAATTCTATTCTCACTCCATTCTTTTGCAGAACCCTCTCTACTTTAAAAGAGCACTTTATCTTACTTGACACTGAAATTATTACATATATATGTATATATATATACATATATATATATTTCTATCCTCTGTCTCTGTCTCTTTCTCTCCATCTTATCTTTATGAAAAAATTACGTTTAACTCAAGAACTGACTGTGGATATTGAACTAGAAATAATTTTAAGGATTTTAAAATTAATTTCCATTTTTTAAGATCAACTAACATAACAGCATAGTAAAAGGAAAAACAAAACAAAGGAAGCAAAAATGGGAAAAATAGAAGGAAACAAGGCAGAACACCAGATTGCATATCCCAAAGGTATCAGATGGGAAAAATCCAGGTTTTTGTTTGTTTATTTGTTCATTTTTTCTGATTCCATGTGAGATAGTAGGCTTTTCTCCTGGTTTAAAGTTTTCCTGCATCAAAGAAGACATATCAAAAGCATGGTTATGTTGTTATATTTCAAAGATACACTGTTCATTGCTCTTTTCACTGAAGTTCATATTACTTAGAGCAAAACCATAGAGGAATTTTAAACCCAATGAATGGTTTCTTAGGTGATTATTCAATGACAACCATTATGTTAGATTCTGGGATACCACACATGCACACATGCACACACACAGAGTATCAATGTTTGCAGTCAGATGGATGTATCAATTAATGTTATCAAACTTTCAAAGAGCAATTAAATCCTGTATGACATAAATTGTTTACAAAAATAGAGAGGCACCTTACTAAAATTTCTGTGAAAGTAATAGTCCTGATCTTAATACCAGGGCTATGTTAACCAGAGGAAGACATCTTTAAGCCAGTATTACTGATGAACATTGAAGCAAAAATACAGAATGAAATATTAGTATAATTTTACAATAATATATTAAAAACATTATTCATTATGATGAGACTTGATTTGTCCTCAGGAATATAGAGATTCTTCAACATTATGAAAATAAAATGTAAATCATATTAACCACAAAATTCACAGAAATCACATGATTTTTGGAATAGTTCAGGGGGAAAAGCCCTTAATAAAATACAGCATTTATTTCTTATGATAACACTAAAAATCTAGGAAAGCATGATTTTTCCTCAATAGGACAAACATTCATTTAAAATGCAAAAATACTTTTTGAGTACAGAAGACTACTAGAAGCTTTTCCAATTAAATGACTTAAAAATCAAGAATTTCCATTACTATGTATATTATTTGTTAGTCTTAGAATTTCCTAACTCATAATATAAGCAATAGTATTTTGAAGGAACATAGTTAAATAGGAAGAGTGCTTTCAGGAGTCTTCTGCGGAACATTGAATTACAAAATCTCAGTATCCACCATGAGGTCAAATGCCATTTAATCCATTTTGTGCCAGAATGTAAAGTCCTTTTAAATAATACTTGACAAGAAAGACATAATATTATATAACATATAATATCCCTTCCTATTAAGGAAACCAATACTTGATAAAAGTCATGTATTGATTGGAGGATCTCATACTTTCAAAGGTAAGCCTATTCCACTTTCACATAGCTCTAACTGTAAAGCTTTTTTTTCTGATAATAAACTGTATTGGTTTTTGTTGTTGCTACAGCATAAAACAGTGTAAGAGTAATGTAATTTGATCCCTTTTTATTGGCAAAGGTAACAGGTAATTAGCACTTAGTCACTAATCAAAACTCTGTCAAAGAAACAGAAGGTATGATCCCCTGTTGCTGATGTAACAGGAAGGTGTTGAAACAGGAAATGGCTGAAACAGGAAGGATCTAATGTGTGTATTTATAAGAAGAAGCCCCTGCACGGTCAGACAGATATCTTTGGAGACAAGTTCTGGAGGCTGAGGAAGAGAGGCTGGAGAGAATGATTTTCATTTTGAGAAGCTGGATGAAGTGATTTTTGATTCTCTGAACCAGCTGAAACTTCTGCTGAATCTGAGGGCCAGCCACAGCTGCTGAGGATTTCCTAGTCCCAGCCAGAGCTGCAGAAGACTGAGGAAGCATGACTGTGATGTCAGTACTTGGTCTGTTTGTGGCTTTGTTAAGCCTTGACTTCCAGGGAATGGACACTATCAAGGATTTAAGGTGAATTGGACACTGTGAGCTTCAGCATGGAAGAGGAACTGCATGGAGAGATGGACAAGGAACTGGGAGCTGTCTGCCTTTGAACCCAGGTGACAGTTTTGTGAATCCAGTTGGGATCTGAGATGTAACAGGAAGGGGATGAAACAGGAAATGGCTGAAACAGGAATGAGTTAATGCTGTGCATTTATCCAGGGCATCCAGGGAATTTGAGAGACCACCCCAAGTCAAGCTGAAAGAAGACTTTACTTGGAAACTGTGTATTGATTGAGAACATTGTGATTTACTTGTCACCAAGGGGTGGATGGCCTGTGTATTTTCTGATGATTGAATAGTGAATGATGACTGAATGGTGACAGATTTGTTACTTAGTGTGCCCCATCAGTGGAAAACTTGAATGATTGAGTTGATTGAATGATTGAGTTACTAAGTAACTGATGGACTACATGATTGTACTTTGTTCAAAACTATGTGACCACTGTGATGAAACCTATGTAGCCATTTTAGGGATGAGTTGTTGTAAATGCTGTATTCTGATTTTCTGTGATACATTTTAACATTGTGAATGATATATTTTGATTTTCTGTGAATGTTTTGCCTGATATGTTATTGAATGAATAGAGTGTACACTATGCAGTGTAATCAGAACCTTGGAAGGCTATTCACAGCAGCATTCTTCTGGAAAACTGCTCATGCTTGCCTTTACAGATATTAACTGAGTGATTTTATGTATATGGAATTTTACAGCAATTGAATGGTCAGGATTTGGTATTAGCCTAGTCTAGGTCTTAACTAATAAATATCTCAGAATTCCATTTCTTTTTCAACATAGAGATAAAGGATAATGAGATAGGACCTATTCCCTTAGTACTGTTTCTATATTTCTAGTTAATATGTATGGGACACAAGAAGAACATTTGAAGTCTTGTTCAATGCTCTGCATACAATGAGAATTCAGCAAATAATGCTGACAGAATTTTATAACCCTGTGTCCCTCATTGACTAACCAAGTACTTTAATCATAACCAGTTCTTCCCTAGGAACGTTTAATCCTCTTTCTTCATTCATCCTATGAAGTCACTCTGCTTATGGAGACACAAGATAGAATAGCAATGCAAATTGTACTTGAAGGAAAAGCAGGCTGCTTCTGTCATTTATGTCTAGTAAATTAGTTAATATTAAGAAAAATTTTGACAATAGATTAATTAATTAGTAAAAATTCTAATATTAAGTAAGCTTTTTATTTTCTAATTATTATATTAATTATTTACTATGGTTATACATTATTGTTTTTCTGGTAGAAATGATATTACACCAATACATCTATACAGATGTTTATTTCTTCACAATGAATTATTTATTTCATTTATTTAACTAAAATCTTGTGTTTTTACTTCATCTTAAAATGGATATATACTGTTCAAAAACACAAAAGTTTACATGCCCCATGAAACATGACAACACTTTTAAAATCTACCAATATATCTTTTTTTTTTATTTTAATTTATTTTCTTGGTTACATCATTCATTTCCACAAGGTTTTGAGTTACAAATTTTCTCCCCTTTTTGTCCCTACCTCCCAGCCCAGAACATTGATCCCACTGTAAGACCCCTCCCACAATCTGTTCCCT
>CM053596.1:120000972-120012549 GCA_028646575.1 Pseudocheirus occidentalis
CCCCATTCTGTCTCTGCCTGTCTCCTCTCATCCCACCTCTTAATTTCATCTTTTAAAATATCATATCTTCGTATTTAATTAATCCTGTGTCCTCTGTCTATGTACACATGTATGCACATACTCACATATGTATTCATATACATATATACCGTCCTATATAGATATATGTGTATATATATGTATATATAATATATATATACACATTTATATTCCCTTCACCTATCCTCATACTCAGAAAAGTTTCATAAGTTACAATTCTAATTTTTTAATGTGGGTATGTAAATAGTTAAACTTTGATAAGTTCCTTATGATTTCTTTCCCAGTTTTTCTTTCTCATGTTTCTTGTGTCTCAATGGAAAATTTTCTATTCACTTCTGTTTCAAATTGTTTCTTCTTGGCAGCTTGTAATATTTTCTCCTTGATCTGGGGTCTCTGGAACCTGGCAGTAAAATTCCTAGGAGTTTTCTTTTGGGGATCTTTTCAAGAGGTGATTGGTTAATTCTTTTAAGTTCTATTTTGTCTTCTGGTTCTAACATATCTGGGCAATTTTCCTTGAGTATTCTTGAAGGATGATTTCTAGGTTCTCTTATTGATCATGGCTTTAATGTAGTCCAGCTCCTGGATCTATTTTCCAGGTCAGTGGTTTTTTTCAATGAAATATTTCACATTGCCTTCTATTTTTCATTTATTTGGATCTGTTTAATAGTATCTGGTGCTTGAATTTGCTCCACTCTAACTCTGAAGGAATTATTCTCTTCAGTAACTTTTGAGATTCTTTTTCCATCTGGTAGTTAGACTTTTTAAGGCATTATTCTTCTCATTGGCTATTTGGACTTTACTTGCCATTTGAGTTAGTCGATTTTTAAGGTGTTATTTTCTTCAGTCAGGTTGTTGACTCTCTTTTCCTTATTTTCTTGTATCATTCTCATTTCTCTCCTCAATTTTTCCTCCACTCTTCTTATTTGGTTTTCAAAATCCTTCTTAATCTCCTCCATGACCTTTAACCAGTTTACATTTTTCTTGGAAGTTTTTGGTGCAGTAATTCTTACTGTGTTGTCTTCCTCCCGTTCCATTCTTTGTTCCTTGTTTGTTCCCAAAAAGGGAATCTAAAGTTGGATTGCTGTGCTTTCTTTGCTTCCTTTGCCTGCTTATGTTGCCAGTCAGTTACTTGACTTTTGAGCTCAGTAGAACTCTGTTTTCAGAGGGGATAGCTCTGTTCCAAATTGCAGAGATTTTCACAGCTGTTGGAGCTATTAGGAGGCCACAGTCTCTGTAGCCCCCACCAGCTTTGGCTCACTGAAAACACCTCCAGACCACCACCCAAGACCCCAATCTGATCCAGGCACCTCAAGGCAAGAGCACTTAGCCTCTGAATAAATGCTTGGCCCCCCTGCCTTCAGCAGACTGGGAGCTCTGGAGTAGCCATGTGGAGGCAGCTGCAGGGCCACAACTTCAGACTGCTTCTAGCTCTGGAGGCAGTTGGTCGAACCCTCTCCCCCAAATCTAGACAAGTTCCACTAACATTTCCCTTTGTCCTTGGCTCTTATGGGTGTGTAATTCTGGAAACTACCACAGCTGCCAGTGATCTGCTTTCCTGAAAGCTCCAGCTAGGGGCTTCTCCTGGATGGCCTGGTGCTAAAACCACATGGGGCTGATCTCTGCTCCCCACGTGCTGTGATGAACCCCTTCCCATCTTCCTTCTAGTCTGCCTTCAGTGGGAGCTTTGTTACTCTGTTATTTTATGAGTTCTGGAGCTCTAAAATTTGTTTAGAGTCATATTTTATAGGTATTTGACGTGGTTGCTAAGTTCTCCCTCTACCTACAATACTTTTCTTGGTCCTGCTCATTTCACCCTTCATGTTTTTGTGCAAATTTATCTATGCTTTTCTAAGATCACCAAATTCATCATTTCTTACAGCACTGTAGTATTTCATTAACTTTTTATATGCAAGAATGGTTATGCTTTACGTATCTTTGTTATAAGTAACACATTTTTTAATGTTACTTTCTCATCTATTGTGCAATTCATGTATTTTTAACTAGGAAATACAGCCTTTTAATATTTAAGGTATACTTTGAAATTTTTGGTATCCCTTTGTTGTTATTGGACTGTAATTGACCATGTGTGTTGATGGATAAGGAAATCAAGGAGAATCTGAAGATATATGAAAATAAGAACATATTAATTATATTCATATCTCAGAAGAACTGTAAACCAAATCAAACCAAAAAATAAGTCTACCTCCTCCTCTTAGGCAAAAAGGAAGGAAAAGAAAAGACAAGTTCTTGTGAGTTTTAATGAATTGTGTATGGGAGTTAAGGGAGTTTGTATTGAATATCCTTAATAGGAAAGGATACTCAGTTATCTGTGTTAAGAAAGGTACATACCAATGATGGAATAATCATAACCTCTTACGGTTGATTCGTAAAGCAAATCTGAGAGAACTCAGTAGCAAAAATATCATACTGAGAGGCACCCAATAATTATATATGAAATAATTCATAATAGAGAAGGGATACATTTTTTATGGGCCAGGGCTAGTCTACTCTCTTCCATTGCCAACCTACAGTATCACCCTGGAATCTACAAGTTTTTAATCCAAAAGTACTACAATAATGCAGCGGTTATATACCAGCATGAATAAAGTTTCTGTCCCTGGACATAACTCAAAGACTTAAGTATCAGGACTGTCACCTATAAGATAAGAACCCTAAAAACAAGGCACCTATCTCCACAATCAAGGCCACAACTTCTCTTGACAATGGGGACTTGTCAAGTAGCCTAAATCCAGGGCAACAGATGACAGACCATATGATATTAGGTTCTAATTTGGAAATGTATCTTCTGACAAAAGATCTCCCTTCTTCCCTAGTACCTAATTGAAAACTGGTCTTCTCTATCATCACACAAATTTTGGGTTCCTCAGTTAAAGGTTATATTTCTAACCTATGGATAGAAAATCCCTACCTTTTCATTTTTTATTCCCAGTACTTCAGAATTGCTAATCACCTAAGTTAAAACGACTGCCATCATGTGCTTGCCATCACCGTAAAAAATCTCCAAACTTCATATAAATCATATTATTGAGGGGACATAAGACTCCAGTATGAAGTGTAAATTATGAAGAGCCCTTGATTATTGGGCCTATTTCCCATTGCCCTCTTTCTTGAAGCTCTCTTCCTTCCAAGTCCTTAAACAGCTCTTTTGTTTCTTCTGTTGCACTGATTAATATCACGACAACCTTGGTCCCATCTTGGAACTTTTCTAGCTCATGTTCTATCTTCCACAACTCATAAGGAGATTTTCTTTATCCTTACTACGTGTACTTTTTTTTTTATCTTTGGCTATATAGCATATGACATGGCTCATTAAAAAGAAATCTAACATATTGGACCAAGTATAAGAGCAGTCATGTTTTGTAGCAATACCACTGATAAAATGATATATTTATCATTTACATGCTAGAGGAGTCAATGAGGTTTTTCTTAGATGCCTAATCACTAGTAGGCTTGAAATTCACCTGTGACATTAGACTTGAGTTGAATTGCTTCTTCCTATTCTGTCATCTTGGTTAGTTTTCACTCTCGGTAGTTCTCAACTCTTCACTCTCACTGGTACTACATAACAAATTAATTTCCAAATCACATTGATATTAATTTTACAAAATCTCTCACATCTTACCTGGACAACTTTTATAATCATAATTAAAGACAAGATATGAAGAAATTGTGTGTGTTTCTGTGTGTCTTTGTACACAGTGACACACACAAATACACAAACATACAAGCATGAATTCAAGCATGTGCACAGACACAGGCAATTAGAGGAGCAAAGAGGTTCAGTGTCATGAACACTCATAGAAGAGAAAGTACCTAGAAGATTTGTATAACAGTTTTGAATTTTTCAGGGTTCAACTATGATAAGGATTGAAAAAAGGTAATGATAATTAGCAATTTTAAAAGAGTATTAACTATAATTAGAATGAAGATGTGCAAGGGTCTGAGTTGGTCAGAAGAGTAGAAACTAGCAAGAATATGTTTAGATAATTTTTTATGAGTTTGTCTGTTTATAGGTGTTTAAGTATGGGGTGAGGAGATGGAGGAGACAGTAGAAACAAGTGAATTTTTTTTATTTGTTTGCTTTTTTTTAACATTGAAGAGGTCTGAATGTGTTTATAGGCAGAGGAAAGAAATCAGGAGATGGGAAGAGACTGAAAATGTGACAGAAATAGAGACAGAGGCCAAACAGAGAAAGGCAAAGAGAGATGGAGGGAGAAGCAGAATAAGGTAGTTGGTTGTTGGGCAATCTGCTGAAAGAGACACAGACATGATTTTAGAAAAACATGGAAAGACTTTCACAAAATAATGGAGAACAAAAGGAGCAAAATTAAGACAACATTTCATATAGTCACAGCAAAATAGCTGTAAAAATAACTTTGAGTAAATAAGTAATTTTGCATATAATAAATACTCAATTTAAGTAAAAAGGACATATGAAGAAAGACACTATCTGCATCCAGAGTAAGAATTGATGAATGGAAGTATACATAGAATAGTTTTACATACACACATATACATACAAACATGTATTATCTATCTATCCATCCATGTATCCATCTATCTATCTATCTATGTATCTATCTAGCCATCTATCTATCTACCTGTCTGTCTGTCTGTCTTCTATCTATGTACCTATCTATGTTATCTCTGTGTGTGCGTATAAACTCCTTTAATTAATATTTTAATACCTTTACACAATGACCCTAATATATTTTTTCCACTAATGCCACAGAACTAAACCCATGTAGTTTTCCATTATGCACCCTAAGTTCTAGTTCAACTAACTTTATATTCTCTATATACAACATTCCATCTCCTAGCTTTATGCTTTTAAACATGTTAAGGCTATACATACAGATTCATTAAAAAAAAACCTTTACTTTGTAGGTTCATTATTTACTAAAACATCATCTATATAAAGGCTTTTCCCTGTAAATTATTTTGTATTTTCCCTTGCATTTTTAATTATGAAAATAGTGAAAGTAGAGGTGGTAGGTCCAAAATCTAATGAAACCCAAGTTACTTAATTAATAATGAAATCATTGATTTAAATGATCTACTAAACTTAATAATAAGATAATAATAAAACCTGAGTTAACAATACAACAAACCTATTTTAAAATTATATAGCTAAAAATGATTTTCTTATGATTTTAATAAATGTACTCAAAAATAACTTTTTTTAAGTTTATGGTCCTAGGCTAGGAAGAACATTTTCTCTCAGATTTAATAAAAAGCTAATTTTGGAGATGACTTGTTCTTTTTCCCCCTGAGAGAAAAAGTCATAGTTAATTCCAATACAGACATTGTTCCTCTGTAACTGAAAAGTGAGAGCCACATACTAGCTTCAGATAATATTGTTTTTAAAAATGAGAAAGAGGAGATATTAACAATAACAACAACATTGTCTTTTTATTTAAGTGCAATTATTCACCTGGTCTACAGCAGGAATATGCATACATTTTAATGAAAGTATCAATCAATGCACTGAGCCTTCCCACTGATATCCTGGATAACTCTGTGCATGAGAAAAATTGATCTTGGAACTACATATTGTTAGCATACATAACAGGGAACTTCATTCTTCTTGTGTTGTGGTCCCTGCTTCAACTCAGGACAAGATTATTCAATAATGTTTCTGTATAGCCAAAAGTCATATGCATAAATTTTGTTCCTAAAAATATCATTAGTGCAAGTAGTCACCAGTATTGTTTTTAATAGCCTTGAAGCCACTTTCTATTATTCATATAAATTATACAATTAGAAAATCATATTCAACTTACCCTATTCTCCTAAGAGCCAAACCTGAATTTGGAAAGGTCATTATCTGAACATGTACTCTCTTTACAAGGTTTCTGTGAACTGAGAGAGTAAGTGTGTCACAGCATAGAGAAGGCTGTTTTAAGTGGTTAGAGTATCTCAGTTCATATTTAAGCCTCACCACTAGCTACCTGTTGAACATCAGACAGTTTAGTGGACATAATTTCCTTCCTTTGTAATGTTAGGAGGTTAGACGAGATGACTTTTCCCTTACTTTTAAAGATTTTTATTTATCATGCTAATGCTGATGAGGTATTATAACAAATTATCTGAAACATGACACTTAGGAAAGACCCTATGAAAAGATATATTTTTAAGAAGACAGTTGTTCTTTAGTCTGTCACTCTTTTTGCTGTTTTATGTTGTTCAAATTTGCTGCATATCATTTATACTGGTGAATTAAACTTTTTCACCTGTGATTCCAGTGAACTTCAGATTATACCCAAAGATAGCAGCTTCCCTAGTGAGTTACAAATTATATTTTCTTTTGCATAACAGGATATCAGGTAAAAAAAACTAATTGCACTCAAGATGGGTGCTATTTGTGCATTTTGTGACTTTTTAAAGTAAGGTTATGTGTAAAAAAGGACATAGCTCCTCTTGCATTTTGGTGATAGTGAAGGGTCATGTTCTAAGTTTCATACTTAATTAGAAGTAGAGCTTTGGAAATGGGAAATTTTTTAGGATGCTGGCAACATCTGTGGCAGGCAGCATCTATTTCTTGAGAGTAGTGTGTCTTACAAATGGAGCAATTATATATATATATATATATATATATACATATATATATGTATACATATATATATACACACATATATAAAGATAAAGTTCCTTATTACAAAGTTTGGTCAATATAAGCAAAAAAGGACAGAAAAAACAGAAAAATAGCTCTAACCTCAAAGAAAACATGGCTGTCACTTATTAACCATGTCAGCAGCCCCAAAAGCATGCCAGCTTTTAATGAAAGGGTTCATTGAATGAATCATGCTATAGAGATTTATACCCTATCTATACGTTCAATTTGGGAATAAGCAAATAAAACTGATGTTGTCTACTAGTAATCAGTTTTCTGCTGCTTGATTCCCTCTGCTACAGCGTTTTTATTGTGTTTGGGCATTGAGGGTAGCAATAATTAAAATGATCTTCATTTTTGTGTGCAATGTGTCTAGGAAGCAGCAAATTAATACTTTCTCAAAAATATGTCTGGGTTGTGAGGACAGAGGAAGCATTTGTGAGGCCAATTTTATTTCTCATCAAAATAATGTCAAAGGGCTCCATTGTTCAGAACATTTGTCATCCTAACTGAAATTAGCAAACATATGCAAAGTCATTCAAACCTGGAGGAAAAAAATGATTCTTTGGGGACCCTCACAGAAGTATGTAAAGACCTAATTGAAAGCTTAGCTATATTAATTACCATTCAAAGGTGTCATACAGCAGAGACCTGGGAACCAAACTGTGTAATCTTTAGGTCTGTTGTATAGTTCAGTACTCTCTTCAATATTCAATAGACACTTTCAATGTCAGCTTTCCTTGGTTGGAGGAGAGGATGTTGAGGAGGGGTGTGATAAGTTTGTAGAAAATAAAATGGATATTTATGCTTTGAGATAGCTTCTAAATCTAATCTGAAATTATAAAAGCAAACAAAAACTGTTTACTATGTACATTTAGCACAAAATATTAAAAGCAAATAACTTGCTCTATTCTAGAGTACAGGGCTAGGCTTCTTAGATTATCTTTTGGAATGGACATAAATATTAAAAAGATAAATTGAACTGGGAATCTAGAGACTTGATCTGCTTTTCCTAGCCCCTACCATATCCCCAAATTTTAGCTTGATGTGTAACTTTTTGACCAAATCACAGGTCTTTACTGAAAGAGATTTCAGCAGCAATTGAGTCTTGTTCACACCTGTAAAAAAATCCTTCTTTGCATACTCAACAAATGATTCTCTAGCCTTGGCTTTAAGATGCTAACTAACGTAGGACCCTCACATTCTCACTGGCAGCTACATGGCAGAGTAGAGAAGACACCCAATTTGAAGTCAGGAAGAACTGAAACTACATCCTCCCTCACATGCCTCTCCCTGTACCATGGCAACATAGTTCAGACATTTGTATTAATCCCCTGTGCTTCATTTGTTAAAGGAAAAGTTGGATATCTTAAACTCTGACGTGACTTCCAGCCCTAAATATGATACTAAATTCCAGTCCTCTCAAAAAGGCAAATCATTTTACTTCTGGATATGTTTACATGCCACTGTGTTCCTTTTTCATCAACCTGAAAGTTGTCCTCTGAATCTTTTACCTATTACCCTTAGGTCTGACCACTGTGGGCTACCAGAATACCTTCAACCAATTTAAAAGCTTTTCAGGTACTTGAAGACAAAAAAATAGTGATTCCTTAGAAATTCTTCATAAGGTATTTAAGCTTTGCTTGTAACATGAGGGAGATAGACTGGATGACCACAGATATGCCATGCAACTGTGTGGTTTGAAGTTCTATTTTTTTCATTTTCTTCAGGTTCTCACCATGGTGAGAAAGAAAATGAGATAAATAATGAGAAGAATTATCTTCAGAAATGAAGCTACTTGGTGTAATGCCATGAACCAGCAGATCCCCAAAAGAATGCTACTCTGAATAGTTTTTAAGGTTCAGATTATACATAGAGTAAACACTCTCTTTATTCCATTAGAAATCAAGGCAAACATTCAAAATGCATCACAATATAATATTCACAACATTACATCTTATCACAGAAAATCACAATATACTGTTCATAACAGCTTAACATTTGAATGGCCACACAGTTTTCACTATAGTGGCCACAATATTTAGAACAAAGAACAAAAGAATAATCACTTGGTTTCCCTAAGGGGGAAACCCTCCTTATTTATGCATTCTGTCAATTCACCATACAATAATCAAACTTCCACTCATGGGATAACCATTAATTAGTAACTAATATAGATTCAATTACCAAATATCATTAATCACTAGTACAGTCATTAGAAAACAGCACAAACCATCCGCCCCTTGGTGTCCAGAAAAACCTCAACTTCCTCTAAGGGGAGGCCTTTTCTTCATCTTGACTCTGGGTAGTCTCTCTGATTCCCTGGATCCCTTTCCATGGTCCCAGCTCCCTCCTGAATCTACCAGTCACCTGAATTCAGAAGCAGACAGCGGCCAGGTTCTCATCCAGTCCTCAGAGGTAGACAGCTCCCATGTCCTTGTCCAGTACTCAGCGCAATCCCTAGCACACACTGAAGTTCACAGGGTCCAGCACATCTCATGCCCTTCACCACTCCTTTTGCCTGGAACTCAAGGATCAGCCAGGCCATGAACAAACAAAGTCTTATCCTGAGCACACTATTCAGTCCTTCAACAGTTCAGCTGGCCCTAGGACCAAGAAGGAATATTGGCCTTCTGGGTGACCTTCACCAGCTTCTGGTCTCAGGAAAACTCCATCTCACTTCTCAGTCAGCTTCCAGATGCTGGGGGAGAAACTCTCTCTCTCTCTCTCTCTCTCTCTCTCTCTCTCTCTCTCTCTCTCTCTCTCTCTCTCTCTCTCTCTCTCTCTCTCTTTCTCTTCTCTCTCTCTCTCTGTTTCTCTCTCTCTCTGTTTCTCTCTCTCTCTCTCTCTCTCTCTCTCTCTCTCTCTCTCTCTCTCTCTCTCTCTGTTTCTCTCTCTCTCTCTGCTTCTCTCTCTCTCTCACTCTCTCTCTTTCGTGAAAACTCCAACTCACTTCTTCAGCCAAGCAGCCCAGCTCCCAGATGCTGAGACAGTCCTGCTTCCTCTAACAGTAAAATTTCAATTCTGTCTCTCTGTCTCTGGAATTCTTACATATATACACACACTGGCCTCCTGTCTCAGCCAATCCCCTTCTTCCACATCAACAGGGGTGTTCACACATTCTCAATGGGGGAACAGAACTCATACATAGCCCTAAGTTTACTAAGTGCTAAGTATCTGCTAATTACTGTTACAATTGGGTCTTAACTGTTTCTCATAGGACAATAATCAGCCATTCTTTATTTCATTAGCATAGAATAATAAAGCAAAATCCTTAACTTCATCAGGAGATATTTAGATCAGGTGTGATTACTAATATAAAAATAGTTGCCTGATAATGAGTTAAATATTAGAATGGATCACAAAGGACAATATTAATTATTTCCTTTCTCTTTTTCTTTTTAAAGAAACTGATAATAAGAGAGAAAGTGTCTTGATCAATATAACTAGTAAGATGTGGGACGAGATTTAATACTCCGGTGGACTAAAGCATAATCATATGTCCTTACTGATATATTATGCTGCTTATTTTCTTATCTACAATTGTCTAAAATAAGATTTTCATTGGAATAGAAAGATATAACTGGACATATGGAAGTGAATACTTTGGGAAGAGAAATTTGAGCTAAAATAATTGTGGAATTTTCTGAATGGGATCATGTAAATATATGTATATCTCAAAAACATGCGTCATTTTTACAAAAAGTGACAATTCATTGGAGTAGAGAGTGGCAATTAAAATATCTCTTAAAAGGTACACATACAAAATATATCCTCTAAAGAATGTAGCACAAGAGAAACAGCAATCAATTTAACAGAGACAAACCAAACATCCAAATTTAAATGAATAATCATGCAACATACAAAAAAAATTGAGGAAATATAATGGCAAACAAATGAATAGGTAGCACCTCATTTCAGTTCAAGTGTCTTTGAGCCTTGCTCTGATTATATCAAGCTTTTGTTAAAAACAGAATCTGTGAATCCTACATTGGGAGGGACTTGCCAAAGGCAGGAAGAGGAAGGATGGAAGAGGCTGGTGAAACAGGAAGGAGGTAATGACAGATAAAAAGCTCAAGCACAGCTGGGACAGGACAGAACTGAGAAGGAAACACTTAACGCTCTGTAGGTGTTATTTTGTGTTTGTGATACTTTGGACGGAAGCCTTGGGACGTTACTGAAAGCCCTGAAAGAGGATTTTATGGTTGTCTCTTTACAGAAGTCCTGGAGGATGGTTTCAGACATCCTGGGACTATGCTGATGACTTCTCAAACCTTGTTTATAGGGCTGATGATTTATGTTGACCTCTCAGACCTGTGTTAATTTCACAGGCAGATAATGAATTGAAGATGGTGCCAGCCATATGTATGAATGTTGTTTTGGCTCTGTTAAGCTTTGTCTCCCCAGAAAGAGAAACTAAGAAGGACTTGAGGTGGGCTGGACACTACAAGCTTCAATATGGAATGGGAACTGGACAAGAAGCTGGATGAGGAGTTGGACAAATAGGTGATATCTGTCTACCTATGAATCTAGGTGATGGTTGGGTTGATTCAGGCAAGAGCTGGATCCATGGAAGAGGAACCATAGAACCTGGGAGGCAGCCTTGAGCCAAGATGAAAAGACCTCTCCTTGCATACTTAGTGCTGAGAAGATAATGATTTACTGTGGCCTAGGGGTGGGGGAACTTTGTACCTTTTACTTAGTATCCCTTAAGGATGATTGAGTTAAGGAAGATTGGAAACTAATCTCCAAATAAGAGAAAAGTAATCTCCCTCCCTCCCTCCCTCCCTCCCTCCCTCCCTTCCTTCCTTCCTTCCTTCCTTCCTTCCTTCCTTCCTTCCTTCCTTCCTCCCTTCCTTCCTTCCTTCCTTCCTTCCTCCCTCCCTCCCTCCCTTCCTTCCTTC
>CM053596.1:120012649-120027035 GCA_028646575.1 Pseudocheirus occidentalis
ATAGTCAATCAAACGCAAAGTCAAATGGAGTTTTTAAGTAATCAAATTTTAGAAAAAGAAATGGAATTAGTTGTATGGGAGCCACTAAAGGAAAATCAAACTGATAAAAGAAACTTCTTGATCTTGATGGATCTATAACTTTTTTCAGAATCTGAAAGATAATCATTAACAATATTACATAAATTATTCCTACAAACTGGGGAATGTGTCATTCTATCATTCCACATTTATTAAACAAACATCCTACTAGTACTGAAACAAATAAGAATAACAAAAAAAGGAATGATAGATTTATTTCATTAAGGCATATATTATGTTTCAAATAAAATCTAATTATATACATTTAAAACAATTTTCCCATGAAATTATTGTTTTGACTAAGTTGTTTTTATATTAGGGATATAAGGATAGTTCATAATTAAGAAAGCAAGCAACATAATCATATTAAACCAAAATACTCAAAAACAGCATAACTACTTTAACTGATGCAGAAAAAGTCACTCAAAAAGTATAACACTGTTTCCAGGGATGGAGCCAAGGTGGCAGAGTAGAAGCAGCAAGCTCCTGCAGCTCCCACACAACCACCCTAAACACCCATAAAATACGAATCTGGACAAATTCTAGGACGCTCAAACTCACAAAAATACAGAAAACACATATCTCACTGAAGGCAGCTCAGCAGCAGGGGATCATCATGGCAGCCTGAAATCAAACAACGGCCAGGCCCCAGGGCATTCAGAGGAGCTGAGCCAAGCCAAGCAACAGCCAGACTACAAGAGAGAAGACCTACAGCCTCCAGCAACTCCACTTCTACCAAGGTGTGAAAAACAGGGATTAGAGAAAGGCAGCTCAGCAGGAGGGGCTCATCCCACAGGCCTGCAGGCCAGGAGCCGAGACCAGCCCAGCATGAAACCTACATGTGGCCAGGCTCCAAGACGGCAGGGAGGAGACAAGCCTCCCAAGCCATAGCGTGATTGTACTTCAGAGAATATCTAAAGCACCTGAAGGGATATTCAAATCTACTAAGAAGGTTTAGAGGTCAGTGAAAGTGAGTGAAGCTTTCAAGTTAAATTTGGGGGAGGAAAAGCAGTTTGGCCAATCTACACCCAGGGCAAGGAAGCAGTGGGGGAAGGGCAATAACTGCTTCAGAATCCCTGACCTGTGGATCACACAGAGGGGCTGAGAGGATTGATCAGGGCTAAGGGCTCTTGCATCTGGATCATGGTCTTCGGTGGTGGTCCTGGGGAGCACTTTCAGCAAGCCAAAGCTGGGGAGGGGCTGGCAACCCCCCCAATAGTTCCGGCAGCTGGGAAAACCCCAGCAATTTGGAACAGAGCTTTTCCCCCTGGAAGCAGAGTTTCACAAAGCTAAAAAAAACCAACCAATTAATTGACTGGCCAACATGAGGAAAAGGAGGCAAAATGAGAACAGCAATAAAACCCTAGAATCCTTTTTTGTGGACAAAAAGGATCAAAGCAAGGAACAACAGGAAGACAACACAGTCAGAATTACCACACCAAATGCTTCCAAGACACTTGAAGAATTCCTAGAAGCTATAGATAATCTGAAAAAGGACTTTTAAAAACAAATAAGAGAAGTGGAGGAAAATTGAAAAGAGAAATGCGAATGATGCAAGAAAATCACGAAAATAGAGTCAACAACCTGACTGAAGAAAACAACACGTTAAAAAATAGATTAACCCAAACGGCAAAAGAGGCCCAGAAAGCCAATGAAGAGAAGAACACCTTAAAAAGTCGATTTTTCCAGATGGAAAAAAGAATCTCAAAAGCATTTCTGAAGAGAATAATTCCTTCAGAATTAGACTGGAGCAAGTGGAAGCTAATGACTTCATGAGAAACCAAGACACTATTAAACAGTTACAAAGAAATGAAAAAAATAGAAACCAATGTGAAATATCTCCTTGAAAAAACCACTGACCTGGAAAATAGATCCAGAGAGATCTATTAGGATAATATTATTAGATTAGGAAAGGATAAAGGTCCATAAGAAGACATGGACCAAGGTTCTGACTCCCTTTCCTGATCTTGCCCTACCTGAAGTGTCTCCCTTCTGGAAATCTCCCTCTCTCTCTCTCTCTCTCTCTCTCTCTCTCTCTCTCTCTCTCTCTCTCTCTCTCTCTGTGATCAGCAGACCAATGGACTGGGTTGATAAACATTTGTCAATAGAGAAAGAAAGATCCTGACTGGCAAGACAGCCTGAGGGGCACAAACTCCTCATGGAGTTGGTTTTTATGGTTTTTATGCCTCAGGTCACCAAGAAGCCATAGTGACGTTTTGCCAAAAGTCCATTTTCAGTGACATATCAAGTCCTCAATATTTTGAAAAGAAATAATTTTAGCATGTAATAAACAAATACCACTTCTACCATAGTTGTTGACCTCAGCCCTATTGTTTCAGGGTATCATCCTCTTCTGCCTTCCACTTCATTGTATTTTATGTGACCCCTATGCTCTATGGATACATTTCACTTTACTTTAAACCATTTCTTTGCACAATGTTTCCATTTTATTTAATTCCTGGCAATAATTTGCTTTTCTACATGGCTTTTAGAAACGTCATCCACTGACATTAATAAACACCACTTTGATGTCCATTTCATCCATTTATATGCCACCTAATTGATAACAATAAAAATGTAATATATATTAGTATTTTAATGTTTACACTGTATTTTATCTAATTCATCATAACACTTGATATTAAGAACATTACTTTGCTAATTGTTGCAAATATTATTCTTTTTTCCCAAGATAAACTGAGGCTAAAAATGTTTTTTCTTGTTTTTTCAATAATTTCCACATGCTTATTTAAGACACTAGTTTGGGAAGGATTTGAGACTTACATCGTCTTTCACCTTTCCCAAATTTTATAGTTTGCACATCATGTACTTTCTCTATTCTTCTCATCACCCACCTTTAATGTACCTATTGATGATCCATCAAACCCATCAGACCCATGGCCTTCTCCTGAAATATGTCTCTGAAGCATCCTTCTTGCTCACCAGTCATATCTCTACCTATACCTTCAATGTCACCCTCCTTTCTTTGCTAGACTTTTATTTAACCTAGTAGTACAAACTAAGGAAAAGAAAAATCATCCCATTTAGGAAAGGATAAAGGTCCATAAGAAGACATGGACCAAGGTTCTGACTCCCTTTCCTGATCTTGCCCTACCTGAAGTGTCTCCCTTCTGGAAATCTCTCTCTCTCTCTCTCTCTCTCTCTCTCTCTCTCTCTCTCTCTCTCTCTCTCTCTCTCTCTCGGATTATTCCACATGGAGAATTGCTTCCCAATATACTATTATTATTTTGGCTGCCACTGGACTGATAGGGGGACTGCCCTTCTGTTTAGGCAATGGTGGTGGGAAGAATCATTTACCTCTCTCCAGAGAAGTCAATCTATTCTACATCAGTCCTATGGCCAAAAATGTCCTTTTCATTCCATCTCCCATGACTTCTTTCATTAATAACTCTATTTCCTATGTCTTCTCACTTCCCATGTCTCCTAAAGCCTCTCCCTTCCAACTTTCATAATGCTGTGTATAATTCAAAGTTGTCCAAAAATGTAGGGAAAACCACTGAGGCAGAGCTCAAAGGTGAGAGCACTTTTTTAAAGAGTCCAACACAACCTCCAATTAGGTGCACCTCATATCTCAAAATGTTATTTCCCATTCTAGTCCTCACCTTCCACACATAGAAATTTTTACCATACTATGTGTAACTTGTGGGTCAAAATAAGAAGCAGCACAAGGGAAGGTTGCCAGGACTCTTTCTCATGCACTGGCTTTTGTTGAAGGAGAGAGGCAAACTATTTTCAATGCACTATTTACCAGTAACTGCTGTACTCATATTTTATGCCTCAGAACCTTCCATCTGACTGTGAACCTGAAGGATTGGAGAGAGAATGTGGTATCAAGAGAGAGAAAAGAAATAACATGGGAGGGAAATGGGCACATATAGTCTAGGTCCTATCTGTTCCCATATCAGCCTAGACCTGTGATAGATGTTTAATTAGATCTGTATTTTATTCCAAACAGTATAAATCAGTTTGACATGATTCCATAGGGATGGTGATTATAAAGTTGGGTATTGGGTCTCAAACTTATGAACTGTAGAATGTAAGTTCAGTTGCATTTTGAGAGACCAAGCATACACTCTTACTGTTAGAAATATCACAGGGGTTAAACTAAGAAGGGAACTTAGAGAACATATTTTAGAACATATTTGAACATATTTAGACCTGTTTTCTAGATGAGAAAATTGATACCTATAGAGGCAAAAAGCTTGTTCTACTCATGCAATCTTGAGAGATGTTTTTTCTATTAATAGACCCAAAGCAGTTGCTTGATTAATATTGGCTGGTCCGTAAGGAACAAAAAAATTAAACATATAACAAATACTAGAACTAATACTGAAACTCTGAAACTAGATTCACAGTTCTTTTCATTCTGGGGAACAATATTTAGTGGAAAGGGGAGTAGATTTTATCTGGGATCAGAAGGAATCCAAGAAAGCCAGGAGATGGAAATAACAAGAGGGAGAAATACAGGTTTGGGGTCAGTCACTGAAAAATGAAGTCAGGAAATGGAGTATCTTGGTTAGGAAGAGATAAGAGGTCAGTATCACTGGAAAGCAAAGTCAGAAGACCTGGATTTAAATACTACTTCTGACAGTATCTGTTTGACTTTGAGCAAGTCATTTAAACTTTATAAATCTTAGTTTTATAAATTATAAAATGAAATAATTAAAAAACCCACAAATACCTGTTCAATCTCTAGACTATTTATGTGTTTCATGCTCCTTCAGTCACTGGCTTGAGTTTTTCTGCATTATACATCATCTTTCCTTTTATTCTGCCAAAGTTGATAACCAAAGCAAATATATTCAACTACAACCATCCTCATTTCATAGGTTAGAAGAGTTAGGTTCCAAAAGGTATGTGACCCGTCCAAAGATACACAAATAAAGAGCAACAGGGGCCATAACCTGAATGCAGCTCTTTGAGTATTAGCTCTTGTCCCTTCCACCACTTTAACACTTTAAATTCAGATGTTTTATAAGCTCACCCTGTATACTGCTATGCCCAAATTGTAAATATAAAATATGAGGGAAATTCTAAAATTCAATCATGTCTCCTGTGACTGATTTTTGACTACGTTAAAAGGTTGGCAGGGGGTTGGGAGAGAGTCTAAATAAGCATATTTAAATCATAAGCTTTTGCTTTTAGAGACTTTATGTTTCTTTACTAAAAAGGTCACCATGAAATGAGCTGCATACATAAATATACTTGGTCACTAGAGTGCAGGGTTCTTGACATTAATGAAGTACAGCAACACTGTTAGTATATTTCATGTGTCAGTACATATCTTGTTGTCAGAAAGTGAATGACTGTCACTAGAAATAAATTGTATTTCCATTTAGCATCATTCAGTGGTGACTTAAGACCTCTCTGAATTATCCCTAATTATTCAAAGCACATCTGCCACAGAGGGATAAAGAACATACAATTCAGAATATCATTTGATGTTTAACGAAAATTATTAGATAGGCCATGCTAAATCTTATGATTCTTTAGACAGTCGAGTGCTGTCCCCAACATATTTGTTTTAACAAAATAAGGTCTTATGGGGGAGATGGCAAGGATTTGTTCATGGGGCACCTCAAGAAGAGGTTAGTGAAGCCTTTTGCTACAAATATTATACAGCAACTTTTTATTTATCTTGGGTCCCTCTCCAATAATCTCCATTTTTTCTCTCTTTAAAAAAAATCCTCATACAAAGTATTTTAAAATGAACTATTGTTTCAAATTAATATGTACTGTCAGAATTCAGGAATTTTTGGATAATTTAAAAATGTTCTAGTACTAGTCATATCACAACTGGACTTCTGTGTCTCAGTGATTCCACAACTAGAAACGGATATAGAAAATTTGACAGTATTCAGGGGACATAGATGATTGGAATGCAGGACCTTTAAGAAGAGGCAAAAGCAGTTAAAAGGATTTGGCCTGAGGAAGGAAAAAGGGCCAACCAATGATCTAATAAGGCTTTCTCTGTATGTGAATAGTTAATATTCAGAGAATCATATGGTAATTCTTCACTTCCACATAGTAGAAATGATATGACTTCAAATCACAACACAAAAAAGTTTTGGTAGATTAAGCTTCAGACTATTTCCTTTAGGTTTCATTCCATCTACCTCTGGAGGTCTACAGGTGCCATCAAAAGGAACAGAGGAATATGAAATAGACTTGCTCTGAAATGATGGAATTCTATATTTCTGTTAACTCTTCAACTTGTTCTGTTGTCTTAAGTTATTTTAACTGAGTAATCACCTTCCCTTACTATTAACATCTTACTCCAATTTGTCTTTCTTCTCCTGGTTCCTCCATTCCAGTCATCTTGACATAAACTTCATGTCCTTTTTGCTTCCCCATACCTTCTTTCTATTCAGATCAGATTCCCACCCCCCAAAAAAAAACCATTCTAAGTACATTTATTTCCTAACCTATATTTCTCTTTTGAAAAAAGGATTTCTTCCCATTCCCTAAATTTTCTTATACAGTCAGACTTTTCCTCCAATGCTCCTTCCACTGTCTATTTTAATAGAAATCTTATTTTCTACTACAGTAACATATCCCTTGGAGTATTTTAATTTGAGATTATTTCTTCCACTCCTAGTCTCACCAGCTTAAGGGGAGAGACTGAAGTAGAGCCTGGCATATTCCTTGTTATTCCACATCTCTCCCAGACTTTTTCTCACTTATTCCATCCCTCAATAAATTGTTCTATTTTATAGTCAGAGCAAGTTATTTATAGACACTTTTCCCATCCTCATTGTTGTTTTCTAAAACTTTTTAGGTTATTTAAGTCAAATTCTCTACATTCCATTGCTTTCCTTCATCCTTGGGGATGTTTATAATCATGTCAATAATTTCTATAATAAGCTATCTATGTAGCTTCCAATTCCCTAAACTTTAATAGCCTCTTAGCCATATGTTGACTTCATCATCTGCATAACCTCAAAGATTATGAACTCTGAAATTCTACTGTCTAATCATTATCCTCTATTAGGTTCTTGTCTACTCACTCATCCTTAGCAATACTAAATTTAATTCACAACTATTTGGAAAAAGACAGGGAAACTACCGCATACTCCATAATTTGCTCCTAAATAGAAAAGCAAGCTTTCAAAAGGAATGAATAAGACAGAAATAGAGGAGGTGATCATTTAAACTAATTGGTACAGTACTCTCCTTAATCCACAACCAACTTCTTTCAAAAAAGGAAGAGAAACTTCCATGAATGTTCAAAATTGACAGAATTTGGAATGCAGAAAATATGGTATTGCTTCAATTGGGCAGTTGTCTCCAAAATTTTCCTCCAGTATTCTGGGGTGTCTGTGGCAAGACAGGAAGGAGTATGCAAGTAGTCAACCATAAGGGGGAAAGACAGTTTGAATCTTATATTTCCTATAATGGTCAGTCATGGGGGTTGTCTCCAAAATTACCACCCTTATATTTCACCCTTTGTAGCTGAAAATCCTACCTAACTAGCTCTCTCCCTGGCCATCTGGAAGGCTGAAACTACTTGTGGGTGATAGGACCATCCAAACTGCTGGAGGACTGAAGAAGTATGACCAGGATAAGCCTTTATTTGTCTGCGGCTTGGCTGATCCTTGAGTTCCTGGCAACAGAAGCTGTGCAGGGTTTGAGATGTGCTGGACCCTGTGAACTTCAGTGCCTGGAGGACTAGATATGAACCTGGGAGCTATCTTCCTCTGAATGAGGTGACTTTTTGGTGGATTCAGGAAGGAGCTGGGACCATGGAAGAGGATCTAGGGAATCTGAGAGACCACCCCAAGTCAAGATGAAGAAAAAGGCTCTCCTTGGATATTGAATGAGTTTACTAGACTTCAAGGGGAGTAGGGTTTGTGTAATTTTCTAATGATTGTATTTAGTCACTGATTTTAGATAAGTGACTGATAAATTTAATCTATAATTGCCCCACTGAGTGGAAGATTGATTATTGAATGGTGAATTGGTTGAATGATGATTGCCTTGATTTGTAATGGAATAAATGGAGTGTTCACTATGCTGTGAACCTTAAAACCTGTTCATAGTAGCATTCTTTTTAGAATCTACTCATGCATGGCAACACACACCCATATCCATGAATACATGTATATGTGTGTGCACACATATATACCTGCCTACACATATATACATGCATATATACATGTATTCACAAGTATATATGTGTATGTGTGGATGGGTATATGTGTATACATGTACTGTGTATATGTTTGTGTGTATATGTATACATGTATGTGTGCATGTATGTGTTTATGAATTGGGCCCAAGTTAATAGTAATCACATTTGGAATAGTAATCATGTCTCCTTCTTATGTTCCCCAGATAAAAATAAAAAACACACCTCTCCAATAATCAGCTTAAGGTTGAAATTCCCACCCCAACTTTGGAAAGTTCATATTGTCCTATGTAACTCCTAGAAAGGATTTACACATTGTGACTGATTACTAATTGTGTATCTCTGTCCTTCCTATTTTCTGCATTTATTATACTCTTTCTCTCTCCTTTTACCCTGTATATCCTAGAAAGTGATTTGTTTTTAACTACCACTGCCCCCAATTCTCCCTTTCTTCTATTAACCCCACTTGCTTCTCTTAAATTCTTCCCCTTCTACTTTCGTGTAGGGAAAGGTAAATTTCTATACCTGAATATGCATCTTATTCCCTTTTTGTAGCCATTTATGATGAGGGTAATATTAAAGTGCTTGCCCGCTTCCTCCATCTTTGCCTCCACTGAAAAGTTCTTTCATTTCCCTTTATGTGAGACTACATGATTCTACTCCTCCCTTTCCTTCTCTTAGTGAATTTCTCTTTCTCAAAGCTTGATTTTTTAAAATGTTTTAGATAAGTATTTTGTCACATTCAATTCATACCCATGTCTTCTATCAATGTGTGCTCCTTCTAATTGCCCTAATAATGAAAAAAAAAAGTTCTTATGCGTTACAAGTATGACACTCCCATGTAGGAATGCACAGTTTATTCTTATAGTATACCTTATGTCTTTTTTCCTGTTTACCTTTTTATGCTTCTCTTGACTCTTCTACGTGACAATCAAATTTTCTATTCAGTTCTGGTTTTTTTTTATCAAGAATTCTTGAAAGTCCTCTATCTCACTGAATTTCTGATTTTCCCCCGAAGGAGTATATTCAGTTTTGCTGGGTAGGTGATTCTTGGTTGTTGTCTTCCAGAATATCACTGATACTTTAAAGTAGAAGTAGCTAATTCTTGTATTTTCTTGACTGTGGCTCCATTATATTCAAATTATGTCTTTCTGGCTGCTATAATAGTTTTTCTTGGAAGTGGGAGTTATAGATGTTGTTATAACGTTTCTGGGGTCTGTTTTTAGGAAGTAGGTAGATTCTTTCAATTTCTATTTTACCCTCCAGTTCTGGAATAATAGTGTAGTATTCCTTGATAATTTCTTGAAATATGATGTGTAGCTCCCCCCAAGTAAACCCACTTTTTAATAATGTCTTTCAAGTAATACAATAATTCTTCAGTTATCTCTCCTAGATATATTTTATAGGACAGTTGTTTTTTTCCAATGAAATACTTCACATTTTTATCTATGTTACTGACTCTTTTGATTTTGTTTTATTCTTAATGTCTCTTAAAGCCATTTATTTTTTAAGGAATTATTTTCTTAAGGTAACTTCTATACTTTCTTTTTTTTTCCATTTGGCCAATTCTAATTTTATAGTAGAGGTTTTCTTCAGTGAATTTTTGTATATGTATTTTCATTTGTCCAGTTTTACTTTTCTAAGTAGTTTCTGTCTTCAGTGAATTCATGTGCTTCTTTTTACCATTTGGTATATTATTTTTATTAAGGTGTGATTTATTTAGTATTTTTGTGCCTCTTTTACAAAGCTGTTGATTTTTTTCATGATTTTCTTGCATCAATCTTATTTCTTTTCCCAATTTTTGTGTTCCCTCCTTTATTTGAGTTTTTAAATCATTTTTGAGCTATTCCAGTGTTAGAAATATATTTAGTCTAGGAATTAACAGTACTTCTTGGAGAGCCAGCAAGGCTTTTGTTACCTTTATTTTACATTTATTCTTTCCTGAATAAATGGGTAGCTTCTTCAAAATACTACAGAGAAGGGAGTGGCTAGGTGGTGCAGTGAATAGAGGACTAACCATGTAGTCAGGAGGATCTGATTTCAAATCCAGCTTCAGACATTTAATAGTAACTAGCTATGTGACCTTGAGCAAGTCTCTTAGCTCCAATTGCCCTGCCTGCCTCCCTCCAAAACGCACCAAAAAAAAAAAGACAACAGAGAATCAGACAAATACAAACCCTTTTTATGATGCTTCCCTTTGAATTTCCTGCCCTGTTGCTCCCTTCAGAACTGGCATTGGTTCCAGCACTTCTGGGTTACAATCTTTCTAAACTGCCCACTATATATCTGCTCCTTGGTGATTTCTCTGCCCTTACTCCATACATGAGCTACATGTGTCCCATGATTGGATAATGAGGTTCTAATTCTATTCAGAGTGTGTCAGCTAATATGTATGAGGCTAATTAAGCATGTGTGCTAAAGAAAAGTTGTTGGTCATTCTTTGACCCTAGCTACTTTGAGGCAGCTTAGCCCACACCTATTCCATGAGGAAACTTAAAAATTTCTTTTATCTATATGATTGGATGGGGTCACTCTGCCCTTCCTAACCTCATCCTGCTTTACCCCTTCCTGCAGGTCCTGTGAAACATCTGTTTTTGGGACATCCATTGTTCTAGGAAACCAAATTGCTAGCATTTCTCCACACCTGAGAATTTTTTTTTTTGGCCTAAGATCAATTCAAATTGTTCTCTGGGGTTTTGCATGTAGTTGTTTTAACTCTGTTGTCTTCTGCGTTTCTGTTTTGCTCTTTGCATTCACAACAGCAGGTTTCTATGCTTGTCTTTTTATGTTGCTTGCTCATTTTTCTGGTCTATTTTTTTTTACTTCTATTTCAATGTTAATATATGGCTCTTCTACTCATGTGGATGGGGCACTGTCCTAAGGTTCAGACCTTTCTTGATGCTGCTTTCAGAACTAATTCTGGGAGTCACTAAGTTTTCAGTTCCTTCAAGATGGTATGATATAAGGAGAGTTGTGATCTCTCTTGTTGGGGCCCGTGTGCTGGTCACTGAATGACCACAAACATTTTTTTCCACCCTGAAACTGTGAGCAGGGTTCCCTTTTTCCTGTGGCTAAAGTTCTGGAAGGTAATATGGGTAATGCAATAGAGCCCTATACCCAATCCCAGGAAAATGACTACTTTAATTTCCTTCAGACCAGTTGTCTGATCTTCTTATTGTCTGTGGGCTGAAAGCTGCAAAAGTCACTGATACCACAGCTCATTCAGGCACCTCTGAGATTTGTTAGTGGATTTCTGGGGCCTAGCCTCGATTGGCAGAGCCTGAGCAAGACTGTGGTACCACATGTAGTACAAGAGATCTTTCCTGTCAAACTTCATAGTTGCCTTGGACTAGAAAATTGTTTTGTCCCCTTCCTTTTGTGGGTTCTGCTGCTCCAGAAATCATTTTAGGCAGTAAAGTTGTACAGAGGGGACACTGCAGTAGTCAGACAAGTCCCTGACTTTCCTCTGCCATCTTTGTATGGTGAATATATATATATATATATATATATATATATATATATATATATATATATACACACACACACACACACACACACACACACACAGAAAAAAGTGACTTACGATGAAATGGTAGTATGTTCACTGACTGTTTCAAACCTATCATTCCATATATCATGTATTTTTTTCAATAAAATGAATCTAAAATAAACATCTTGGGGGGGAGAAGGTATAATGTTAACTGAATCTGAAGAAGATATTCTATGCCCCTTTGTATTGGCAATGAGCAGGTACTTAGCACCTGTTTTCAAGTTAAAACCTTATTTAAGCTATTTAATTAACACAGAAGTAGTTAACACCTTGGGAGGAAGCTGGTGACATAACAAGAAGGGGCAGAATAGGAAGGAGCTATAATTTATATAAGAAAAGCTCAAGAGAGGAACAGTCAGAATTATGGGCTGCTACTGCTGGGCTGAGAACTGAGTCAGAATTTTTTTCAGACAAGAATCGTGGAGACTGAAGTTGCTGCCATGAGGAAGGCTAGGCTGCTGCTGCAAGGAAGGCTGAAGAAGAACTCCCCTCCCCACCCGGGCTGGAGAAAAAAATTTTTATTTTGAAAACCTGGGAGAAGTGATTTGGATTCTGAAAACCAGCTGAGATTTCTTCTGGGTCCTAGGGCCAGCCAAACTGATGGAGGACTGAGAAAGCATGGCTGTGGTGTCAGTATCTTGCCTGTCTCTTTTGATGTTGTTTTGCTAGATTCATCTGCTGGTCAACAACAGTGCTGTTATTGTAAACGTCCTGGAACCTTGATGTTGCCTCAGAAGCCCTGAAGAAGGATTTTCTCATTGTATGTTTACAGAAATCCTGGAAAAGGGTCTTGCTGATGTTTTCAGGGACCTGTGACTATTTTGTAGGCACAGAGTGAAGTGATAAGGACACTGGCAATGAATATTTTAGCTTTGTTAAGCTTTGCTTCCCTAGGAACAGAGATTGCTGAGAATTTGTCTTGGGTCAAGATGAAGAAAAGATCTCTCCTTGGATATTGAATGTTGTGATGATAATGTGATTTACTAGTGACCTAGGAGTGGAGGGTTTGTGTATTTTCTAATGATTGTACTTATTGATTAATGATACTTAGTTATTGATTGTGGAATAAATGCTAATTGAGTTAACTTAGTTTCCCCATGAGTGAAAGAGTGACTATTGTACTCTGAGATGACTGAATGACTGAATAAGGAGGCCAACATTCTTAGGGATACCAGATGACTGTTCTTTGTTCTAAATATTATGACCACTTTTGTGAAAAACTACAATGACAAGCTGTTGTGAATACTATATTGTGACTTTCTGTGATAAGTTGTAATATTGTGAATGCTGTACTTTGATTTTTCTGTGAATGTTTTGCTTTGATTTGTTACAGAATAGAGTATTCACCCTACTGTGTAATCAGAATCTTAAGAGCTGTTCACAGTAGCATTATTCTGGAAAGCTGCACATTCTTGGCATTACAGGCAGTCAGAGACAAGGTGGTGGAGTAAAAGCAGGAACTTGCTTAAGCTCAAATATCAACCACCTCCAATACCTGTAAAATATGATTCAAAACAAATTTTAAAGCTACAGAACCCACAAAGTGACAGAGAGAAACAAATCTCCCACTGAAGGAAGCCCATCATGCTTACAGGAAAGGTCTATAGCACCAAGCTAGGAGCCAACCTCAGTCCTGCAGGAGCTGCAAGGGCCCAGATCTAGGGAGTCCCTTACCTGCAACTCAGACAAGCCAGAGCATACTTCAGGAGAGTGAATCACCAGCAGCTGTGGTGTTTTCCAGACTTCGCAACCATAAACAACAAGGGGAAAGAAAAAGAAAAAGAATAGGAGGGAACCCTATTGAAATTGGGTAAAATAAGAGCATGGTCTAGCCCCTGAGGCTGGGGCAAGAGGAAAAGGAGGAAGGTTGGTGGAAGCTGCTGCTCCATGGCTGCCTCTAGAATTTGTTACCTGCAGATTGTAGGAGGACCAAGCAGCCATTCAGAGGGTAACTGCTCTTGCTTTGACCTGCTTGGATCTGGGTTGCAGTCTTGGGAAATGATCCTGGGGTGGGTGGTTGGTGTGCCAGAGCTGGTGATGGCTACAGAGAGGGTGCCCTCCTCATAGCTCTGGCAACATCTATGAAAATCCTAGCAATTTGCAACACAGATCTCAACATTCTGGAAGCAGAGTTCTACCATGGCAAAGAGCTCAAAATTGGCTGGCAAGATGAGCAAGCAGTGGAAGCACAATCAGACCACAGAATCCTTCTTTGGGGACAAAAAGGATCAAAACATGGAACCAGAAGAAGTCAACAAAGTAAAAACTCTGGTATCAAAAGCTTCCAAGAAAAAATATCAGCTGGTGACAGGCCATGGAGGAGCTCAAGAAGGATTTTGAAAATAAAGAGAAGTGGAGGGAAAATTGGGAAGACAAATGAGAATGATACAAGAAAATCCTGAAAAGTGAGTCAACCTCCTAACTGAAGAAAATAAAATCTAAAAAAAAAGATTAACTCAAATAACAAAAGAGACCTTGTAAAGCCAATCAGCAGTAGATTTCTGAGAGAATGCTACTGTGAGGAGCTTTTAAGATTCGGATTACATAGTATTAGTGAACACTCTGTTTATTCCATTACAAATCTTCATTCAGTACAATGTTCACCATTT
>CM053596.1:120027535-120048729 GCA_028646575.1 Pseudocheirus occidentalis
AGCAATCCTACTGTAAAGCCCTTCCCCAATCTGATCTCTCCTATGTTCTCCTCCATCACCCCTCTAACTTTCTGGTAGGGCAGGATGGGTCTCCATGCCCCAGTGCTTGTATATTTTAATTCCTAGTTCCATTAGTTTAATAATAATAATAATAATATCTATATCTATATCTATGTAGATATATAAACATTTGATGGTAGAACTTTAAATTCTAGATTCTTTTGGTTCCTCCCTCCTCACCCACCCCCACTGGAAGGACAAGCAATTCCATACAGGCTGTACATAAGTAATTACACAGAACATCTTCACAGTGGACATATTGTGAGAGACTGATTATATGTCCCTCCTTCCTTTCCTGTCCCCTCTCCTTGTTCTATTCTCTACTCTGTCCCTGTCCCTTTACAGCAGCCCTCCCTGACACTTTCATCCCCATACCCCCTACTGCCCTGTGTGGCAAGATACCCAGTTTACAGTTTACAGTTATAGTCATTCCTTCTCTAAGCCAAATTAAATGAGAGTAAAGTTGACCCTTTCCCTTTTGCCTTCCTGTTCTTTCCCTTGATTATAATAGTTATGCCTTCCCTCTTCTATATCGGATGATTAAGTCCATTCTGTCTTCCCTGTCTCTTCTCATTCTAATCCTATACTTCCTCAGAATTTCACCTTTTAAAGTATCATCCCTTCCTATTCAATTGATCCTGTGCCTTCTATGAACTCATATACACACAAACTCAGATATGTATTCATACGCTTATATACCCTCCATTATAGACATATGTGTAGGTGTATGTATATATACATTTGTATTCCCTTCACCTATCCTCACACTGAGAAAAGTTTCATAAGTTACTATAATTGTTTTTACATATTGGCATGTAAATAGATCAGCTTTGATAAGTTCCTTATGATTTCTTTCCTATGTTTATCTTCTCATGCATCTTATATTTGAATGTCAAATTTTCTCTTCAGTTCTGGTTTTTTCAGCAAAAAATGCTTGAAAGTCCTCCACCTTATTGAATGACCATATTTTCCCCTGGAACATTATACTCAATTTTACTGGGTAGGTGACTCTTGGTTTTAATCCTAGCTCCCTTGATCTCCTGAATATCATATTCCAGGCTCTTTGGTCCCTCAGTGTAGAAGCTGCCAGATCCTGGGTTATCCTAATTGTGTTTCCACAGTATTCAAATTGTTTTTCCCTTGGCAACCTGTAATATTTTCTCTTTTATCTGGGGACTCTGGATCATGGCTATAGCATTTCTAGGAATTTTCCTTTGGGGATCTTTTTCAAGAGGTGATTGTTGAATTCTTTCAAGGTCTATTTTGCCTTTTGGTTCTAAAATATCAGGGCAATTTTCCCTGAGAATTTCTTGAAGGATGCCTTTCTAAGTTCTTTTTTTGATCATGGCTTTCAGGTAGTCCAATAATTTTTAAATTGTGCTGGATCTATTTTCCAGGTCAGTGATTTTTTTCAAGGAGATTTTTCACATTGCCTTCTATTTTTCATTTCTTTGGATCTGTTTAATAGTATTTGGATTTCTCATAAAGTCATTTGCTTCCATTTGCTCCACTCTAATTCTGAAGGAATTATTCTCTTCAGAAAACTTTTGAGATTCTTTTTCCATCTGGCAAATTCAGCTTTTTCAGACTTTCTTCTCCTCATTGGTTTTTTGGGCCTCTTTTGCCCTTTGAGTTAATCTGTTTTTAAGGTGTTATTCTCTTAAGGTGTCAGGTTGTTGACTCTCTTTTCATGATTTTTTGCATCATTCTCATTTCTCTTCCCAATTTTTCCTCCACTTGTATTTGGTTTTCAAAGTCCTTTTTATGTTATTTTTTATAAAATCTTCTGTGTATTTATTGTTTTACATCATAATGCCCAACACAACAGTCAGCTGTGCAAATTAGTATATATAGTGCTTAAGTACAAATGGGAGATGTGATTTAAAAAAAAACAAATACTTAAACACAAATTTATTATCTTATAAAAGAGCATTTAAACTAGATAGTCTAAATTGTACTGCCTCCTTGGACCCACAGTAACTGTTATTTTCCCCAAAACCAATAGAATCAATATACTGCATCATCATCAGTCCCACTGTGTGAATAATGGATCACAATGAATGAGTCCCTTTTTCTAAGAGCTTTTCCTGGCTCCTCTACAAACATGATCTGGCCTGGATAAAAAGGCAACAGGAATTTCTTGCAGGTCAATGGTCCAAAATGCTAAGTATGGTTAAGTATTCTACATGATCTATATTCACTGGTTCCTTTTTTAGTTAGGAGGTACTTAGATCACTTTCTTTAATTCATCATACAGAACAAGAAGGAAAGCTCTACCCATGCCTCTAAGAATATTGGACAAGGCACCCTTGAAGCAAGCTTTGCCACTCTCATCTTTAGCAATCTTCTTCCAGCAGTCAATTGTCCTAGTATACATGATATCAGCTCCTTTGCAACCAGACTGCATCATCATTCGCCATCTTACTGCATCAGAGGGATAGGAGACCACACCTGCTACAGCATTCACTGATTGTGCAATCATCCAGCTTATCACAATATGAGTGTTCTTCAGATCCGGGAGCATGCCTTTTGCTGTATCAAGATTCCAAAGTAAACTGCTCTATAGATAATGATACCCTGCACTGAGACATTGAAACCTTGATACAAGCCACAAATTCTATCAGACTTAGTGATCTTCACAAGTCAGTCTTCCAGGCCTTTGAATTCTCTCTCAGTGCCAGATTTTCCAACATCAGCTGTCAAGCAGGCTCTCACAAAATCCAAGGGGTAGACAAAGCAGAGAGAAGTGGCTCCAGCTGCACCACCAAAGGCAAGATTGCCAGCAAAATACCTCCAAAACTGTGTGTTCTTGTCCACTCCTCCCATAAACACCTGCTTATACTTATTCTTAAAGGCAAAGTTAAGAGCCTGAGTGGGGAAATATCTGATGACATTTGCTATGTTACCCTGCCAGAAAGAAAGCACCTTTTGTTCCTTTGTAATTCACAATATACAATCAACTATGCCTTTGTATTGTTCGTCTGCAGCAATTTGTTTACTTGCATGCTGCGCCTGCAACAGCAGCTTAACTCTCTCAATGGAGGCCACCATGGCAGTGGTGCCTGTCACTGGCCAGGAAGTCACTGGTGAAGGAGATGGCCTGTTTCATCATGGTTACAGTGGTGGAAGGTGTTGGAGGTGGAGAAAGGAATCTGGTGAGAGCCAGAAAGATGGGGAATGCATTGCTGCTTTCACAGCCCCTTGCTATATCTCAGACCAAAAAGGCTCAAAGTCCTTTTAAAGCTGATCTATGGCTTGTAGACAATCTTCACGTTTCTTGGAAGCATTTGGTGTGGAAGCTCTGACTGAGTTTTCTTTCTCCCTTTCTATGCTTTGGTCCTTTTTGTCCCCAAAAAAGGATTCTAGAGTTTGGTTACTGTTCTTACTTTGCTTCTTTTTCCCACTCATGTTGCCAGTAAATTATTTGTTTTTAGCTCTGTGGAACTGCGTCCAGAGGGGAAAGATCTGTCCCAAATCATTGGAGTTTTCACAGCTGCTAGAGCTATTAGGGGGCTGCTGCCACCCCCACTAGATTTGGCTCACTGAAACAGACTCCAGGACCACCACCCAAGACCACAATACAGATCTAGGCTGCTCAATGCAAGAGCACTGGGCCTCTGAACAATCACTTGGCTGCCTTGCATTCTGCAGGCCAGGAGCTCTGAAGCAGTCAGATGGAAGTTGCTGCTGCTCCTGGTGCTTCCTTGCCCTGTGGGCAGTTTGGTCAGATCACTTTTCTCTCCCAAATTTAGCTGAATTCCACTTATCTTTCACTTAGTCCTTATTTCTTCTGGCTTGATAAATCTGGAAACTGCCACAGCTGCCATTGATCCATTCTCCTGAAGATTCTAGCTGCAGCTCCTCCTGACCTCCCTGGGGCCAGGCCATGGTTTCAAGCTGTGCTGGTTTAGGCATCCAGCCTGCTGTGATGAGCTCCACCTGATGAGCTGCCTTCAGCAAGAGATTTGTTTTTTTTTTAATTTTTGTGAGTTTTGGAGCGCTAAAATTTGTTTAGAGTCATACTTTATGGGTATTTGAGGTGCCTATGTGGGAGCTGCAAAACCTTGCTGTTTTTATGCTGCTGTTTTGGCTCCACCCCCTATTTAAATTTTTGCAACTACATTCATTAGGAATATTTGTCTATAATTTTCTTTCTCTGTTTTGGCTCTTCCTGTTTTAGGTATCAGCACCATGTCTGTATCATAAAAAGAAATTAGTAGGACTCCTTCTTTACATAATTTCTAATTCATTTATATAGTTTGGGAAATAACTATTCTTTAAAAATTTAGTAGAATTCATTTATAAATCTATTTAATCCTGGAAATTTTTTCCACCATGGTGACTTCAGTGGTGGCTTGTGCAACTTCTCTTTTTCTGAAATGTGGTTATTCAAGTACTTTATTTCCTCTTCTGTTAATCTGTGAATGTTAATTTAAAAAATATATTCACCATTTCACTTAGATTGTCAGATTTATTGGCCTACAGTTGGGAAAAATAGCTGCTAACTATCACTTTAATTGCCTCCTCATTGATGGTGAATATAACCTCTTCTTTTTTTGACACTGGTTATTTGGTTTCCTTCTTTCATATTTTAAAATCAAAATAATGAAAAGTTTTGTTTTATTTTTGTCATAAATTCAGGTCTTACTTTTGTTTATTAGCTCAATAGTTTTCTTAATTAACATAATGTCTGAGGAGCCAAATCTAGCTTGCTGCCTGCCTTTGTGCAGCCTGTGAGGGAAGCTTATATTTTTTGGGGGGGGGGGAAGAGGGCCAAAGTCTTATGTAGAATCTATGTAGTTGGAATGAGAGCCTATATAGTGCTATAGCAATGAAAATAGAGGTGAGCGAAATGGAAGATGCAATATTATTACCCATTATCAAAATAAATTTAAAGTGGAACATCGAAAATTTCATTCATATTTGTTTTGTTTTGTTTTTCTTTTGAAGGATATGGCATCTTCATCTATAACATCAACAAAAGCAGTAATATTGATACTAATATATACTTAGATAGCAAAGCACTTGTACTGGATGTAGCCAAATCTATGTCCACTCTCTACCCTCATTGTTTTGATTCTCTGTTTTCCAATGAATAGCCACATAGCCAGGAATCAAGAGACCCACACCTGAAACCTTATATATTTGTATTTAGTGTACATTGACAAAGCAGATGATAATGATTTTTCTTTACTGTCATTAAAGTCATAAGTTGGTGCATTGAACTCAATTTCTGGTGTTGAATTATTTAAAAAGGTCAAGGATTAACAAACACCAAGCAACGTTTTTAAATTATACTAACTTACATTTGAAAATCTTTCCCTCAAACGTGATTATTCACAGAAAGTTATAAACCATCATTGTCATAAGGGAAACTTCATAACATAAATTTAATGCCAATGTGCCGTAAAGAGCTGAATATTCTAGCAATTATATCATTTCAATTGTAGCTATAATAATTCTTTATATATTATTATTATTTATAATTATGCATTTGATTTATTGAACATGTTGAATATGGATATATTGAAATATGTGTGATTATAAAATATCAACATGATACATTATACCATTATAATATGATACCATTATACAATTATAACATAACATACTTAGCATGAATTTTGCATATGTGCATATTTTAATTATACATATATCTACATTAGCTCACACATAATTATAAATTCATTTAATTATACATATATAGATAAAATGGCCATGTATTTATAGACAGATAGATAATATTCATTCCTTTTGATGCCCACCACACCATCCTTTTAGTATACTGTACTCTGGGCAGAATATATGTTCTTTCTGGTGCTCAAGTCTGACAGATTCTCCCTCTAAAGGACTACTCCAAACTTCTAGAGTAAAGTCTAAATATCTGACAGATCATTGTACTATACCTTCCAAGAATATTTACATTTTATCAAATACATGGTCTTATTTCATGGAAAATGGACTAAGAATCAGAGGTATACATGGCATACTAACATTTCTTATGGAAGTTTGATAGCAGTAAAATAATTGACACAATATGTAAGCAAAAAATATTTTTAATTGTTTCAAAAAGAAATAAAGAAAAGAAACTACTTCATCTCCCTTCTCAGCCAAGGTAAATACTAGTTTAGAGTATAAATTTCTAAACTCGTTTATCACTTATATAAGAGCAAAAAGCAGTACAGATTGAAACTACTTTATAGGAAGGTTGTCAAGAGACCCAATTAAGCCACATCATCCAAATAGTAAGTAATATTGAAACTTGAACGAGCACATGAAAAATTAAAAAAAAAAGATTTTTAAGAATTTGTACTACAACCTACTTCATCATTGACATTATAGTCATTATTGGACGGTTCAGTGAAGAGTGCCAAAATTGGAGTGTAATTGTGAGACCTGAGCTTTTAACTCTTAGTTCTGACAATTATTGTCAATGGGATCTTGGACAAGTCATTTATCCTACTGAGGCTTTAGTTTCCTCTATATTAAATATAAAATGATATAGTTGAATTAAATAACCTCTAAGTCACTTTTAACTCTAAATCTGGAACAGACTATGGTCTGTGCTCAAATACCTTAGTCTTCAATGCATTACATATATAACAAAAGATACAGGGCACTAAAGAAAACAATCTGTCAATCTCTCATGAAGATACTGTCCAGAAGATAAAAATAGAAGTATATAAATATGTATGTACCTACATGTATATACCTATATGTAAATATGTGTATATACATCTATACATCCATATATAAGTTATATTATATATAGTATATTTTATAATGTTTAATATATTATGAAATGTTATATGACAGTGTATATTATAAAATTATATCATGCAATGTCATATCATATCATTTAATGATATGCTATGTAACACATTTTTATATTACACTGTTACATTCCCTTATGCTGTGCTTTATGTTATGCAATATTACACTATTGATCAATGAGCATAATCCTTTTTCTTTTTTCAAATATTTTATTTTTCTCCAATTCCATTAAAAACATTGAGTTCCCAGTTCTCTTCTCTTTCCACACTCTTCATTGAGAAGTCAAGCATATTCTGTGTGTAGTCATACAAAACATATTTCCATATTAGTCAGGTTTTTAAAGAAAACACAGACCCTCTTTTACTGCCCCCACCTCCCCATAAAAGAAGGGTTTTGTTTTATTTTTTAAGAATGCTTTGATCTGTATTCAGATTTCATCAGTTCTTTCTCTGGAAATAGATCACATTTTTCATCATGAATCCTTTAATATCTTAGATCATTGTATTGTTGAGTACAGCTAACTCATTAATAGCTGATCATCATATAATATTTTTGTTACTGTGTACAGTATTCACTTGATTGTGCTAAATTCTCTTTGATTCAGTTCATGTAAATTTTTCCAGATTTTCATGAAAGCATCTGATTTGTCATTTCTTATTCCACAGCAGTATTCCATTACAAACATTTAGTATAACTTGATTAGTCATTTCCCCTTTGGTGGGGATTCTCTCAATTTCCAATTCTTTGCCACCACATAAAGTGCTGCAATAAATATTTTTAATGTAAATTTCCCTTTTAAAAATTTTCTTTGGGATAATGAACCAGTAGTGCTATTATTGGGTCAAAAAGCATACACCATTTTATGGCCTTTTGGGCATAGTTCCAATTGTTCTCCAGAACAGTTGAATCAATTCATAGCCCTATCAACAATGCATTAGTGCTGTGGTTCTCAACCTGTGGATTGCAACCCCTTTGGGGGGTCAAAAAACCCTTTCACAGGGGTGACAGGGGTCACCTAAGACCACTGGAAAATACATATTTCCAGTGGTCTTAGGAACCGAGACACCACTCCTCCTCTATCCGTCTCCAGGCAGGTCCACCCACATGCAGATATGCCCACATATGAGTATTAAAGGGTTGAGGCATTAGAAAGATTGAGAACCACTGCATCAGTGTCTCAACCTCTCCATGTCTGATAGGTGTGAGTTTCTACCTCAAAACTGTTTTAATTTGCATTTCTCTAAACAATAATGATTTCGAACATTGTTTCATATGACTATAGACAACTCTGATTTCTTCATCTGGAAGCTATCTGTTAATATCTCAAGTAATTGTGTATGTATTATTCCCTATTTGAGCCAATTCAAATAAGAATAAGATCCAAGAACTGCTCATACCTCCACTGTTAAAGCTCTTTTGTACCTCTTTTATGTGAGACTATTTACCCCATTTTGCCCCTTCCTTTCCCCCTTTTCCAGTGGATCCTTCCTTCTCATGCCTTAATTTATTTATTTGTTGGATGTCATCTCTTCGTCAAGTCACATATGTCCCATTTGTCTATATAAAGGCTAAAATATTGGAGGTCATTTGGGCTTGCTTGTATGTCTCCTCCACTCTATCTTTCTGCATGATTCCTAATTCAGTTAGACTGGTTTACCTGTATTTGGTTGACAGTTGGTTTTAATTTCTACATAAGTAAACTGATACACTATGGAAGCTCAATGGAGTGGGGAACAATAAATACCTAACAAGGGATGATAGGTGTTTCAGGGACCCCAATGACCAGAGTCCCTGGGTGGGCAGTCTAGAATGAATTCACTGGCTCCAGCATTCTGAGTCAAGTTGGTAAAAGTTTATTGTTACTCTATACAGCAGGCAGGAGGTCTTAGGGAACCTATAACCTTAAACGAGTTATAGGTATATTTTTATAGAATAATCCATAGTATAACCTTTGCCAATTATGCTAACTAGGTGAGTAAGAATGGGATTAGGGAGGAGTTAAGGAGTGGTCAGTGCTTAAAGGGACATGCACTTTTAACATCAACTGCACAGACCTATTGCGCATAATTCACTGGGAAATAGGCCCAAAGGGGGCTACATGGAGGTGTGGTTTTAGGCTTGAAACATCAATAAGTTAAGTCAGGGCTGACTGAGAAGTGCCCAGTCTGTTACCCATCAATGTCCTATTTGACAAGATAGATATTGGGAGTCTACATATGTCCCAAACTAACAAGGGATCCAGGATGTGTATAATGAGCTAAGGAGTACACATGACCGAGTCTACAATATATGTGATAAATTGATACCTGTACATAGCTCTTCAGCCAATACACAGTTGAGTCAAACTACTAAATTCTATAGGTGCAGCTGACCACTGTAACAGGAAGAGAGATAAGTATTTTGTTAAGACATGCTGCACTTGAGATAGGGAGAAACTGCCTGAGACAGTATTTTGGGCCTAGGAAAATTTGAGGATAGGGAGAAATGTGATTTTACAAACTGTGGTTCAAGCACAGGCACCCAAGCACCCCATCATACCCATTAAAAACATAAAACCAAGTGTCTCTTTCTCTGTCTGTCTCTCTCTCTCATTCTCTTTCTCATTATTCATAGCTTGGTTAAATGACCACCTCTCCCCTCCCCCGAAAGAAAACAAAACTGATTTCATCATATTTGAAGACATTTTAAACAACTACAGAGCTCTTACACTCCAAGAATAGGGACATTGAGAGTTACAGTAATTATGATGGTGTATGGGCCCAAACAGAGAACTTTTCCTTTTACATCAAAAGAATTTGAGTCCCATTTGTCCATAGACCCTGGGAGATCCCTACCTTGAATTCTCCCTGAATTTTTCCACTTAATCTGGCTTTTTCATACCCAAATCTGTTACTCTTAACCTAATCTAGCCTAACATTTTCTGTTACCTCCAGATTGCCTCCAGCATCCCATTCTCTTGGTTCCTGGAATCTGACCTCTAATTACCCCAGTCCCTTCAAGAACCTCCTTAGACTTCTCCTCAGGACACTCCCCAAACTTTTCATTTATTCACCTCAGGCTACTTGATCACCCCTAGTTCCTTCCCATAATTTTTCTGTATATAAGATCCATCTTGCCTCCATGAAGGTGCTCAGATTCTGTCTAGGCCTGACAAAGGCTCAAGGTTCTATCCGGTTCTCACTCATGTTTGTGATACAAATGTTCAGGCTCCTTAAGAGTCTGCCCAATATGGCAAATCTTTAATAAACTTTGTTTTAGTTTGGCTGAGAGAAATCTTGAGTCAAAGTCATTAGGCAGTATCCAGCATGTTGGTATTTTGGGGTCCCAAGTACCCCTAAACCTAAATCTTAATAATTACATTGTGTTCTTCCTATGATTCTTGTGTCCACACTTGTTTTGAATGCTAGGTGAAATCCACTGCATAACATTCCTTTTTGTCATACTTCTGATAATTGACATTTTGGGACCAGGGCTAAGACTAGCCTCCTGATAAATTGAATGCTACTATAGAAAGCTGAATTCTACAGTAAAGCTCTGGAGGACTCACTTCAGCTCACCAAGGGATCCTATCTAATATGAAGACTTTTTCTATGTTAACCTTTAAGATAGGCAAGATTCAATGTTGATGACACATACACTAACATAATATTTCTTCTTTCTGTTCATAGATATGAGGCTACTTGTCACTCTAACCACTAAAGGAACTTTGGATAGTATAGTAGTGTCTCATACAATAATACTCAGGTGAGCTAGTTACATTTAATGCAAACATACACCTGTTCTCAGTTTCCTCATACTGAAATAGGTGTACTTAATAAAAAAAAATTAAACCAACCAACAGTAATAAAAGGCAATCTTATTTTTACAGCTCTTTGGATTGAAAATGAAACGAACATATTTCAGTTTAATATAATGTTAGAAAATATGTATTAAGGCTGTGTTTAATGCTTCTTTGCATTTTTATTAGAATTCTAGTGACAATGCAAAGTGCTGCCAATATCCAAATTCTCATATAGGGGATTAACATTATTTAAAGTCATAAATTCTGGAGGGGAAAAATCACATTGTATGTAAGGTTATCTAGACATATATCAGAACCTATGAATAAAACATCACATTCTGATATGTAAGTATAGATTGATAGGCATAGCTATTTGCTTATCTGTCTAAAATAAATGAAAGTTTAATGATGATATCAGGATGTCTTCTCATTTCTTTTTCTAATGCCAGGGCAGTCTTCAATCGATATATCTAGTACGTGTTTTGAATGACCAGGAGAAAGGGAATGTATAAAGAAATACACTTCAACCCAAATGAAACTGAAATGGCAAGGAATTAAGTTACAGTTGAGGCCACGTCCAATGTTCTAATGATTCAGTAAAACTTGAACTAAACAAATCCACCAGCCTTAGGAGACACTTCAACCTAATTAACTTGTTGTAAATAATTGAATTCCTTGAGGTATGCTATGATCTTTTATATATTTTGACACTGCCATTTCTTAGCATAGTGGTGGACAAATAGTAGGTGCTTAATAAATGTTTATTTATTAACTGACTAACTAATGAGGAAGTTATCCTCATTATCCTTAATATTCATTCCCACAGAATTCTTGCTAACACTAACATGAATACAAAGCCCAAATGTGGTGAGGGTAATCTTCCATTAGTCATAAGGAGTCTATCAATTTCCATTTACCAAGTTTTCAAGTAATTGTTTTGAAGATACAAAATTATATGAAGGTTCTTTAGGTGATGTCTAGTTGAAATCTTTCATTTTAGAGATAAGGAAATTAAGAAATTGAGTCCCTAAGAATCTTGCCCAAGGTAACACTGATAAGTAGAATGGACATTGTTTTTTTAGTACAATGACTGGATTTTGCATTTCTATAGCCAGTACACAACTCAGTGTCTTTTTTTCTTTTCTTTTTTGGATGGGGAAGGTAAGGCAATTGGGGTTAAGTGACTTGCCCAAGATCACATGGTTGTTTTTTTCTGTTAAGTGTCTGAATTCAGATTTGAACTCAGGTCCTGTTGACTCCAGAGCCAGTGCTCTATTCATTGAACCACCTAGCCACCCCTCAACCCAATGTCTTTCAGTCAGGAAACATATAATCCATGCCGATTGGATTGAATGAAGTTAAATTCATGCTGGAAGCCAGGACTTTGACTCTTAGCCAGGTGCTTTTCTGCTTATGCTTGCTTATGCTGGTAGATTTAAATAAACAAAGATACCTATTTCAAAGAATTCATAGTTTCATTTAAAGAGAATTCAAAGTATATTTGTTTAAAGAGGGATAACATTCAGAACACAGCATTTACATTGTGCTATGCAGATAGATGAAATTTTTAAAATGTGCAATGAAATCTGCTAATATGTACTATTTTATTACAATCCTGTATTTACTTTTATTTTCATAATTAGAAAACATAAAATAAATCACCTATGCTCTGCTACCAGGACTTAATCTATGTCTAACTTAACAATCAGTCAGTTTATTGGGATTCAATAAGTGTTAGGGATCTACTCTTTATCTGTTTATGAGCTGTGGCACTTCCTTAGACAGGGAGGCTAGACAATTTTTATAATGATAATACAGTTGAGTGCCAATTCATGGTGATACCTGATTTCCCAAACTTCTTTTTCCTAAAGCTGACCAAAATGTCCAACTATGTTCCACATGTTCAGCATTTTCTTTTGCATGGAAAAGTTTGACTTGCTGTAATGCTAATGCAATAATCACAGCACTGACGGTGACTGTAATTATGCTGGCATAGTGCTTAATCACAAAATATAACAGACTCTCAATACAGAAAACAGAAGCAAACCATTTATTCAGACACAAGAAAATCAAATCCCTAAAGCAGAAAGTTGAATCACTCATAGTAGTAAAGAAGTTAATAGCCATAACATTACAGAGAGTCACACCATCCTTTAGCTTTCCCACAAACCAACACTCATGAGCCTAGTTGTCTCCGTCATGTGTGTCCTCTTCTCCCTCTAGCTCTAACTGCTCTGATTCCCAGCTTCCTGTGGACTCTGCTCCACCCTTTAGCAAACTCCTTCTATCACAGGCTCTATGTGATTACATTCAGATTATTAGGGGGCATGGAAGATGTTCGATTCAGAGAAGGTCTTCAAATTTCCTTAGGCTTATTAAGGGGCAGGGAAGATCTTCAAATAACCATTAACATTAAACTTGCCAAGTTTCAGTTTTTCTTTTCCCAGCAAATCAATAAATTGTGAGAATCCAAAGAAAACATACATGTTACAAGAGTATCTGATTCAGAACTGGGAGAGTTGGTATTATGCTGATTAAGAGAATTATTTTTTTAATCTTGAAAGGTTAAGACAATGAGTCTAAATCAGGAATGTGAAAGTGAATAACAATAAATATCCTTTCTTGTACTTGAGTTCAAAGAATCAAGGAAAGTATTGAAGAGAAATAATAGTCTCTGATAAAAAAGGACATGGGAACTATAGTTAACTCAAGGTTAAACATGAGCAAAAATAATGTAAAAAGTTGTCCAAAAAAGCTAAGGCAAACTTAGGTAACACTATTGGAAACACTGTGGAAGGATCATGGAAACAAGGCTATTTTCACATTCCGTTGTACAGAGGACACCTGGAACACTATGTTCTATTTTGGCATCATAATTACAGACCGACATTGATATACAATAACCTGTGCAGTGAAAGCAAACAAGACAATGGAGACTTCAAAAGATATTTTATAAGTATAAGAGGTTGGACTCATTTCTGAGTACTATAAAAGGTACTACCCTCTTATCATGCAGGATTTCAACCTAGGTGTCATTGTTGACTGTTCTCTAACTCACTTCTCTCCATCTCTAATCAGTGGTCAAGTTCTATCATTTTCCCTTTAATAACATCTCTTGCATACTCTATTTTCTCCTCTTTGCCTTTGCAAACACACTGGTACAGACCCTTATCACTTCTCACCCAGACTCTGGTAACAGACTGCTGGTTATACTTGACTCAATTCTCTCCTCACCCAAATCCATGCTCCACTGAGCTGTCAAATTAATGTTTATAAAAAAGGTATGATTATAATAATCCTCTATGTAATAAACTCCAGTACCCCTGTATCACACATTTGCTTAAGCATAAATCCTATATTGATTTTCAAAATCATCAATATCCTGTCCCCTTCCTATTTTTTTCCATTTGTCTTACGCATTATTCACCTTTATGTACTTTATGGTCTAGTATAACTGGCTTCTTTTATTTTCCTCACATGTAGTATTCCATCTCCCAACTCTGATTGTTTTTCCTGCCTATGCCCCATACTTAGAATACAGTCCTCCCTAATCTCTATCCCTTGGCTTCCCCAGATTTCTCTAAATCTCTGCTAAAGTTCCTCTGTAAGACTTGCTCAGTTTCCTTTAAACTTAGTGGCTTCTCTCTGTAGTTGTCCTGAATTCATCCTGTTTACATCATTTTCATATATTATAGTTTGCATGTTCTGTCTCTCAAAAGACAGTGAAGTTCTTAAGGACAAGAATTACTTATTGCTGCTCTTGTTGTTTTTCCCCTTTCTTTCCCTTTCCCCCAGTTTTTAGCATAGTGCTTGATATATATTATGTACTTGACAAATGATAATTGACTAACTATTGTTAGAATATAGTGTAAAATATTTTGAGTCACTCTTATATGTGCATGCATGTGTGCATTTATACATACATACACATGCTCACACTCACACATTTAAACATACAAGCACTGTTGTCCATTCATACTCCAAATTATCTCTTGATCCAATCTGATTTGACCTTTGTCATTCCCACTCTACTGAAACGGGAACAGTTACGAGTTCCATTGCCTTTCTTTTGTCCAAATCCCAGGTTCTTCTCTCCCCTCATTCTTCTTGACTATTTTGTTGTGGATGAATATAGTGTGTTACTCTCTTCTCAATCACAAAATAACATAAAGAAAATAATTCTATGCTAACACATGGACTGATCTTCAAGTCATTGTGTGAGCTTATTTCAGTAATACATTTACTTTGGGTCTCCTCAAGCAAAGAGGCATTTGGAGATTTTTTAAGAGGCTGGGAGAATGGGCGAAAGAGTTTTGGATTGATTATCCAATGGAATAAATGGTTGAATTGCAGTGAACTATAGCTAATATTTTAGTGTTAATTACTATAAGCTCTCTGGATATAAATAATAAAAAGAAAGATGATCCTTGTCCTCAAGGAATTTACAATCTAATGAGGGCACACAATATACCAGAGGAGGTAGGAAAGTGGAAGACCACTGATATCCTATTTGTAGAACTGAAACCAAAGCAACAGATACAGAGTGGAATGAGGTTACACACACACACACACACACACACACACACACACACACACTTACCTATATAAACATGCACACATATAAATGTGTGCCTATCTACTGATGATAAAAGAAAAAAATGAATTTCATCATGATAATATTTTAACATGAAAGTAGAGAAAGTCATGAAAGCAATTGTTATTTCAAATTGTAGAGTCATTATAGAATTCCACAGTTCCTGAAACTATTTCATAGAATAAATAATGGCTTAAATGAAAGAGTTAGTACAATGTTGATATCTGGGATGAATTGAAAGAAAAAATATATATGTCTTATTTACGTATTGCCTCTGTTCCTGCTTTTACTCTTTATATCCTTGAAGTTCATTTCATTTTGTCGTATTTCAGTGGAGATTGAGAATTGGCAGAGCAATCACTGATGAGCTTACCACACACACACACACACACACACACACACACACACAGATTCTGATTTCTCCTCTTCTTACTTCTGAGGTATCAATAAGTTTTTCCTTTGTAACAGGGGCAAAAGTTCTGTAACAAAATTAATGGGTGCTTTCTATGTATTACAGTACCCACTTTTCACTTACTGTGTGACCTCCTGGAAAGTGATATCATGGGAGAGAGGGATTGAAGGAAGAAGAAAAGGAAAGAGAGGGAAAGAAAGAGAGAGAGGGGAGAGAAAGCAGGGGAGGAAGGGAGGGAGAGGAGAGGAAAGAGAGATGTTTTGCAACCATGAGAATCATACAAAAGGTCAAAGACAGTTAATCAAGTAGAGTTTATGTACTGGAGTTAATACATTGACTACAAGTTGACATATAAGAATTTCTCCAAAATTACTTAGACTGCCAGATAGTTGCTATTCCAATTTTCTGCTTATCTTGGATGAGATACTTTCTCATTTTAATCTATGATACTGAAATGGGGAGAAGTAGATACTTATTTTCTGCCATTTTCCTTTTACAGTTTATGAGTTTAAGATGATACAAATGCCTCCTTCTCATTATTTCTTTTCATGAACTATAAGTGTATATAGACTGATAATATTCAGAAGCTACTAAAAGAAAAATGAGAACTCCACAAATTTGATCAGTAGACAAGTTTGTCTTTCTGTAAGGAGGCAGCACTTGACCACATTTAAAGTATGGTACTAAGGTTGCTGTCCTTTTTTCTTGAAGAGAACCAAAATGATGTCACTATATTAGAGTCAAGTTACAATGCATCTGACTATAACTGATCAAACCAGTATGAGCTAGGAATGATTTACCACAAACTAAGCACAAATAATCCATGTGAACATTTGGGGTGAATTATCTAAATTTGTGCATCTCACATTTCTTTTGAATTACCTCAATTCTACTTTTCTCGTAGAGCATAGAACTTTATATGATGAGGGCGCAACATGCTGGGTGGTCCTATGCCAGTATCTCCCATGTCAAACAATCGATTCCATAGTTTATAAGAGAGACTTTGAGAGTATCCTTGTGTCACTTCTTTTGACCATAATGTGATCTCTTGCCTGTGTGAGTTCTCCATACAACAGTCTTTTAAGCAAGTGAATGTTTGGCATTTGAGCAACAGGGCCAAGTCTTTGTAGTTGTGTTCTCTGTAGTAGAATTTGAATGCTTGACAGTTTAGTTTGAGAAAGGATCTCAGTGACTAGTATCTTATCCTGACAGGTGACCTTCAGAATCTTCCTAAAACAATTCAAAGAAAAGAAATTCAGTTTCCTAGCATGGGACTGGTCTATTGTCCAGGTTTCACAGGCATACAACAAAGAGGTCACCACCATGGCTCTGTAGACTTCCAATTTCAAATTTCAAATTCAATTTCAAATCTCTTTTCTCTCACATTTTCCTTTGAAGCCTTCCAAACACTGAGCTAGTTCTGGTAACTCATGCATCAACCTCATTATCAATGTGTACAACCAAAGAAAGTGTATTACCAAGGTAAGTGAACTTATCTACAGCATCAAAAACTTCTCCATTTGCTGTAAGCAATGGTTCCAAGTATGGGAGGTGCAGTGCTGATTGATGGAGCACGTATGTTTTCTTGGAGTTAATTGTTAGGCCAAAATTAGCACAAGCAGCAGAAAAATGATTCATGCATCTCAGCTTCAGAGATTACATTGAGTGCACAATCATCTGTGAAAAAAAAGTTCATGCACCAATACTCCCTTTACTTTGATTTTGGCTTGTAGCCTCTTCAAGTTGAAGAATTTGCCATCAGTGTGGTAGCTGATTTTGATGCCATGTTCATCATCATTGAAGGCATTTGAAAACATGGCTGAAAAAATTAGGCTAAAAGCATGGGAGCAAGCACACAGCCTTGTTTCACCCCATTGGCGACTGGGAAAGCACAAGAGCATTGTCCATTATATAGAACATGGGCAAGCATTCTGTTATGAAATTGATGTACAATACTGATGAACTTCTACATGCAACCAAATTTTAACATAAGCCCTCATGACTAACTGTATCAAAAGCCTTGGTCAGATGTACAAACATTGAATAGAATCCTCTGTTCTGCTCTCAGCATTTCTTCTGGAATTATGCAACAGCAAACACCATATATATCATTCCTCAGCCCTTTCTGAAGTCACACTGGCTCTAAGGTAGATGACTGTCTTCCAGGTGAAGGATCAGCCTGTTGAGGAGGACTCAGGCAAAATTATTTTCAGAAATAACTAAGAGAGAGACTACCCTGTGATTGTCACAGAATAGTATATTTCCTTTACCTTTATAGAACCTTGAACTCCTGGCGGATAATCTCTTCTTGCCATATAACCCAGAAAATTTCAGTCAGGTTTTGTATGAGCAATGGACTGCCCACCCAATAAATCTCATCTGGAATAGGATCAGCATCAGGTGCTTTGCCACACAAAAGGAGGCTAATGACACTCAAAAACTCGTCATTTGGAACTTCAACAAGAGAGGGATTGACAGCAAGGAGTGCACTGAGAGGCCCCCAGACAAGGCCTGCTGATCCAACAACCACAAGGGCCATTCCCAGGTTTATCACAACAGGGAGGGGATTGCATTTAGCTGGGTAAGAGACAAAGGCAGGGCCCGCAGCAGGGACATCAGCTACTCCATCCACAGCCTGGAAATTAAAAAAAACCCTATCTGAACTTCTAGGGACCAAGATGACAGACTGAACACGGAGAGAAGGGAGGAAGGTGACCATTATATAAGCAACTCCCTCACTGGTTCTGGGTCAAGGAGGGAATAACACAACCAGTTAAATATAGGACTCTATGAGAAGAGACATAAAACTTATCATAATAGAGGGAAAGAGGAGAGGGAGAGCAACACTCACTGCATGAGATCTATTATCAGCAATCTTGGTTCGAGGAAGAAATAACATACAACATTGAGTATAAAAATTGATCATATCCTACAGGCAGTAGGTGGGGGAAAGGGGGAAGAAATGGGGGGCTTAAAAGGAAGGGAAAAAGTAGTAAGGGAGAGGGGTAGGAAAAGGGAGGGGGACAGATAAGAAGCAAATACTGAGGGAGGCAGTGATCAAAAGGAAAACTCTTAAGAAGGGGAAAGGAGAAGGGGAAAAATAAAAGCATAAACAGGGGAATGAATAGGATGGAGGCAAAGACACAGATAGCAATAATAACTGAATGTGAATGGGATGAACTCCCCCATAAAATGGAGGTAGATAGCAGAATGGATTAAAAACCATAATCCTACAATATGCTGTTTATAAGAAACACATCTGACACAGTGGGATATACACAGGGTAAAGGTAAAAGGCTGGAGTAAACTATATCATGCCGCAGCCAAAGGGAAAAAAAAAAGCAGGAATAGCAATCCTTATCTCAGACAAAGCAAAAGCAAAAATAGATTTAATTTAAAGAGATAAGGAAGGAAACTATATCCTGCTAAAAGGCACCAATGAAAATGAGGCAATATCATTACTAAACATTTATGCACCAAGTGGTACAGCATCTTCATTCCTAAAGGAGAAATTAAGGCAAAAATATTTATTGCAGCTCTCCTTGCGGTGACAAAAAAATGGAAATTAAGGGGATGCCTATCAGTTTGGGAATGGCTAAACAAGTTGTGGTATATGAATGTAATGGAATACTATTGTGCTATAAGAAATGGGGAGGAGATGGACTTCATATTTACCTGAACAGGTTAATACAAACTGATGCTGCTAAGTGAGAAGTGCAAAACCTGGAAATATTTGTACACAATCACAGACATATTGTATGTGTGACAACCAACCTTGATAAACTAGACTTTTCTCAGCAACACACAGTTATAAGATAACTCTAAAACTCTCAAGATGGAGGGAGATATTTGCATTCAGAGAAAGACTGAGAAAGAACAGAGTTTAAATGGAGACTGAAGCAATCTACATGCTATTGTTCTTTTCCATGTTTGGTTTTGTTTCCTTTTTCCCATTGTTCACTCCATTAGTTACAACCTTTCTATATAACCAGACTAATGTCCAATGTGAAAGTATTTGTGGATTGTATACTTGATTGCATGCCACCATGTGTGGGGGTAGGGTAGAGGGAGGGAAAGAAAATTGAAACCCAAGGGATTCTGGAACTGAATCATGTAAACTAAAAATAAATAAACAAATCAATTTTTAAAAAGAGAGAGACTGACTTCAATCTGAGGTAAATGATCAAGGGCTTCCACATTGATTGATGGTTGTCTGTTAAGAAATCCATTGAAGTGTTCACTCCATCTCTCTAGTATCATTTCCTTATCACTAATCAATGTGGTTCCATCAGCACCAAGTAGTTGAGATGAACCATTTGTCTTTGGCCCATAAACAGCCTTCAGGACATCATTAAAATGCTTTGGATTGTTATTATCAGCATAAAACTGAATTTCATCTGCCTTCTTACTGAGCCAAGAATCCTATATGACTCTCTAAGCTTGTCTTGCACTTTATTTATTTATTTATTTGTTTACTTATTTATTTATTTTGCTTTTTGGAGGGCAGTTGGGGTTAAGTGCTTGTCCAAGGTCACACGGCTAGTTTTTGTGTTAAGTGTCTGAGGCCGGATTTGAACTCAGGTCCTCCTGACTCCTGGGCCAATGCTCTGTTCACTGGGAAATCTAGCCACCCCACCCTTTACTTTATTTTTGATGGAGTTTCTTAGAGATCGCTGAACTATCCTGCTGGTAAACTCAGTGGAATTCTTACTTTTCTTTTAGTAGCTTCTAACTTTTCCCATCATTTTTATGAAACCAGTCTTGATGTTTGTGACTATTCTGTCCTGAATGAATGAGCAAATGCAGTGCTGTACATAAAGGGTCAAAGAACTGTTGACATAATGAATGCCAAGCATTCAAACTAATTATAATTTTCCCCAAAATTTCTTCTATTCCAACCTTTTCTATTACCGTAAAGAATACCAACATCTGGGGGCAGAGCCAAGATGGCCACATAGAAGCAGCAAAGCACCACAGCTCCCACACAAACACGCTAAAAAACTCATAAAATGGGACACTAAACAGATTTTCAAGCTCCAAAACTCTCCAAAAGACAGAAAGAACATCTGTTGCTACAGGCAGTGCAGCAGGCGGGGCTCTTTGCAGCAGTCTGGGACCCACGGCCGAAACCCTGGCCGAGTCAAGCCCTGGGGCATCGGGCTGCTATAGGAGACCTGATCAGCTGCACTGGAGGCACAGTTACCACATCTATCAGGCCAGAAGAAAAAAAGGCTAAGAGAAAGGTCAGTGGATTTTGCTAACTCGGGAGAAGAGTGGGTCGGGCCAAACTGCTCCCAGGGCAGGGAAGCAGTCGGAGGCAGCTGTAGCAGCAGGAACAGCTGAGAGCCTCAGTGGCTTCCACTGGGCTGCTTCAGAGACCTCGGCCTGCAGATAGCAGGGCGGCTGACACGATCCATCAGGGACAAGGGCTCTTGCATTGAGTGGCCTGGATCTGGATCATGGCCTTGAGTGGTGGTCCTGGGGTGTGCTTTCAGTGAGCCAAGGCTGGGAGGTGGGGCTGCAGCACCCCACTAAGAACTCTGGCAGCTGTGAGGGCCCCAGCGATTTGGGAC
>CM053596.1:120049229-120067020 GCA_028646575.1 Pseudocheirus occidentalis
TGTATACCTACTCACATGTCTATATAGGAGGGTATATATGCATATGAATACATATCTGAACATGGGTATATATGTGTACATAGAGGGTTCAGGATCAATTGATTAGGAAGAGATGATACTTCAAAAGGGGAAATTTCAAAGTGGGAGAGGACGTGAATGAGAGGAGACACGGAGAGACAAAATGGGGTTAATCATCCCGTATAAAAGAATCAAGGGGTAACTGTTACAACTTTACTTTCATTTACTCTCAATAAATTTGGCTTAGGGAAGGAATGACATAAACTCTAAACTGAGTATCTTGCCACACAGGAGATTAGGGGAGATGGGGATGAGAGGGGTATGGTGATGGAGGGAAGGGTGGGGTGGGGGGGAGGTTTGCAGGAAGCACACACCTCAGTAAAGGGACAGGGACAGGGTAGAGAAGAAAACAAGGGGGGGTGCAGTATAGGAAGGAGGGACATACAATCATCCTCTCACAATATGCCTACCATGGAGATGTCCTGCGTAATTACACATGTGCAGCTTGTATTGAATTGGTGCTCCTTCTAGTGGGAGTGGATGTCAAGGGAGGAATTGCAAGAATCTAGTAATTAAAGCTATACAATCAAATGCAACTGAGAATTAAGACATACATGGAAAGGAGTAGGAAGACTCTCCCTGCCCTACAAGAAAGTTAGAGGGCGTGGGAGGAGGACATAGAAGTGAACAGATTGTGGGAGGGGCTTTACGGTGGGATCACTGTTTTGGGCTTGGGGGTAGGGGAAAGAAGGGGAGAAAATTTGTAACTCAAAACTGGAAATGAATGATGTAATCAAGAAAATAAATTAAAATTAAAAAAAAAGAATTCCAGGAAGGTCATCCTTGTTTCCTTTCCGCTCAGCATATTTCTCACAGGATTGAATGAAAGGAAATATAGCACACTTTTCAAATTTTCAAGTCAAATTTCAAGGCTTTACTTGAGCATAATATTTAACTGGTTTATCATTTCCAAGGTCATAGGAATCCAATTCTTCATCTTCATTATAATGTCCAATCCTTCTTTTCTCCTTCCTTCCTTATCTCATCCCCTCATTCAACCAGTTCAACTCAAAACTGTTCTTTTCTCACAAGCTCCTAACTCTGTCTTTCATCTAATTATGCCTTGATAAGACCAAAGCTTGATTTATACTCACCATTAAGTTTTTACTCTTATTCACCTTCCTTTGTTTTGTTCCAGAGAAAATCACAAAGCCTAATGACTAGGGCCACTAAACATTTGTTAGATAATATCAAATGAGCCCTGACTACAGCAAGGCAATTATTTTACATGTCCAAACAAATTCACTATACCACTCACCAGAGCTATTAGCCCAACTTTTTCATCTCTTCTCAAACTTCCTACAGAAACCCTCCCTGATCATTACACCTGGGAGGGTCTTGACTCATACTTGCCTTATGAAAAAACTGAAACCATTTACAGAAATGACACTCCTTTCCCCTTCTCATATTATTTCACTCAGAGGCTTTCTGCTACTATCTCCCTCTTCACTCAAAGAGGCAGTTCTTTTTCTTTTCAAGGCAAATCTCTCATCAGGCACAGGCAATATGAGTCCATTATGTCTTCTCCAACAGATTGCTTCCACTGTTATACCCACACTTTCACTAATATTCAATCTCTCCCTTTTAATTAGCTGCTTCTCTGCTGCCTACAAGCTTTTGTGATGGCTTTCCTCATCATTAAAAATCTCTCACTTGATTTGACCATTCCTCCCCTAGCTATCATCTAATATAGGGCATTGTTTTCATGGATAATCTCCTTGAAAAGACATTTCCTTTCCTCTCACTTTCTTTAAAGCCTTTAAATTCTAGATTTCAACCTCATCAGTGAACTGGACATGCTGTCTACAAAGTTACAGATGGTTTCTTACTTGCCAAATCTAATCGCCTTTTCTCAGTCTTCATCTCCTTGACCTAACTGTAGCCTGTTGATGACTCTATCCTTCTTCATACTCTCTTCTGTCTAGGTTTTATGACATTGTTCTCTCCCAGTTCTCATCTTATTTGTCTGACAAATCCATATTCCACCCTTTTGTTGGATGTTAATCTATGTCATTCCCACTACCAGTGAATTTGTTCCTATGCCTTCTCTTCTCTCTCTACACTATTGCAATTTGTGAGTTCATCAACTTCCATGGGTTCAATACTTATTACTAAACATTTAATTCTTAAATCTGTTTATCCATTCATAACTTCTCTCCTGACACCCAGTATTCCATCATCAAATGCCTATTAAGTATTTCAAACTGAACGTCCCTTAGATATTGCAAGTTCAACATATCCAAAACATAATCCATTATGTGCCATTGCTTAATAACCTGGTAGTAATACATTATACTGTCTACCATGACTAATCTCTGTTACTCTAAACCCTTCATTTTTAGTCATCACTCATATTCAGTCAGCTGCAACATGTTGTTGTTTATCCCTTCCTGAATCTGTTGTACACATTTCTTCTCCCCTCACACAATTGCCACACTGGTGCAGATCCTTATTACCTCATGCCTCAACTGTAGAAATAGCCTACTTGTTACTCTGCCTTCTTCAAATCTTTCTCAATTCCAATCCATTATCAACTCAAGTTCCATGGTGTTCTTCCTCAAGTGAAAAGGGAAGAAGTTTGACTCCCTCTTTTGTGCTTGAGGTTCATGACTTCATTGATGTAGGGAACTCTCAGTTACTAAAAGTAAGCAAAAAACAACCAAAACTAAAATGAAAAAAGCGAAACCTCAAGTTCCCTCTACCAATCAGACTTTTATCTCAGTCTTCGTAATATTAAGCTATGAGATATTAGGTGATTTGTCCAAGTTCATATACTTAGAATATATCACACTGTAAATGATATATATTGATACATTTTCCCCCTTTTAAGACATGTAGTCATATCCCAATGGTAGTAATAGGAAAAAGTACAAGAACTTATTTGGGGATTAGGCAAACACTGAGTTTCATTATCTGAATTTATGGGTTTCATAACAATATTTTAAAGTGGATATCAAATATAGTAATAGAACAACTGTCATACAAAACTTAAAGTGCTACAGAGAAGAAAAGTATGATTAGATTTGCATTAGAATAGAGTGAGAGACAGCATAGTATAGTAAGTAGATAGACAACTAGTCTCAGACCTAAAAAGACTTGGGTGCTATACTTGCATCTTGAACACTCTAGCTCTATAACCCCAAGTATATCACTTAGCTCTCAGGTCCCCAGGCAGATATCTCAGACCATAAGATGCAGACACATATGCATTGGCAAAGGGGATCTTTGATGATAGATTCCAATACCAATGATACATTCAGTTTCTCTATGTTCCCAAAAATATCCTTGGCTGCTAACTGTCATATGATAAAGACAATTTACAGCAGCATGGAAAACTTTTTGCCACTAAAACAAAATATTTTAAGAGATCAAGTTAGGATTTATCCCATGGAGTGCACTATTGACCAAATAAAAAAATCAATTAAAACATTGAGGAAAATTAGATTAGAAGCTTAGAGCTAGGAATTTGGCCAAGACAGTAATACAACCATTCTACTTGAGCAAGAAGGGCCTCAAGATCCTCAACCACAAAGGCTGAAGACCTTCTCTTTATGTCTCTTCCAATAAGATCCCTTATTCCTCCAGGTCAGAAATGAAGAAGTAAGTCATAATGAAACCAGTAGTGTTACATTCAAAAGAAGTGATATTGACCAAATTCATGACTTTATTTGTTCATTAATCATGGAGCCAAGAATGAAGGAATTTGCATTCTTCTAAAGTGGTACACAGATGAAACAGCAGTTTCCTGCTTTCTGGAGAAAGCTCTTAAGTGCACACCATCAAATTTATTTTACAAAAAAAAACTTTTAAAATGCATGCCCTTTATCCTGCTTGCTTCTCTGGGTACCAATTCTCAGTTTTGTATCTCCTTTCTGTTTAGAAGTTTGGTTGGCACTGCAGGAGCTATATAATAAATATTGTGATTTCTCTGAATTGTAAATAGATTTAAGGGAAGTAAAATTCTCATCTCTCTAAAAAAAAAAAACAAACAACCCTACCACCAGCAGCACCACCACCTCATATGTGTGTTTACTAGGAATTTTGGTAGAATTCATATTCTTTTTTTCTTCTGTCTTTTTCTCTTTCTGTGTGCTTCTCTCACCACCCATAGCCCTAAACTATGCCTAAACTCTTTAAGATAGATTATACTAAAAGGTCAGGTTTTTGTTTTCATTGTATTCACTATCTTTCTTATGCTCATGTTTACCTAAATGTTTTCTTTTTAGGATCTCAATCTATTTATTGAGAGGCTGCATAACACAGTAGAAAAATAGTAGTTCTGGAATCAGAGGACCTGAGTTCAATTTTACCTAAGAAATTTACTATTTGTGTAAGCAATTAATTGAGAATTAAGCAATTCACTTAACTTTTATATGTCTCAGCTTCCTCATCTCTGAAACTAGGAAGATAAAAGACTACTTAGCACTTATGTTCAGCTCTGTGTGGAACTAGTATATATCTATTCAAATATACATTGTCTCCTCTATTATAATGTAAGTTCCATGAGGGAAGGAACAAATTGTTGTTGTTTTTCTTTTTTCCTCTTTATATTCCAAATGCATGGCAGAGTGACTATCATATAAGAAGTGCTTAATGCATGTTTGTTGAAAAATTGGTAACTTTCTTTATGCTTTTCAAATAGGCCCAATAATGTCATAACACTAATAGCAAATTCTATCAAGCACTACCTTCATTATGTTCCAACACAGAAATATTTATAATCAATTTATTCTTTTCCTTTTAAATACATAAAGGAAAATGTCTAATCTCATTCATTCTCACAGATCATACCTGATGTTTTGATGGATTTATGAACAGTACATAGAGAGGAATTAGCATTTGAATTAAATCACATGAAGATAACAACAGGACATTACCCTATTTAACAGCTGCTAAGTGGTGCTAATTGGTGGCTATAGATCTCAAGCAGAGCAAATTTCAAAAAATTATTAAGACAGAACAAAATAAACTGAAAGTTAAAATGGAAGAGAAAATCTTCACGATTATTTTTAAAAGTATATAGTGATCCGATATCACCATTAGAAGAAATGGAACATATGCAGAACATATTATATATATATATATATATATATATATATATATATATATGTATATATAAAATCTAGGGAAACAGTTTACAGTGCATAAGGCAATACAAGGCTGAACAAGTCATTGACTCTCCTCTCCTCTCAGATAATATTTTTCTTTTCCTTTTTTGATTTTTGGAGGACGGAAGGCAGGGCAATTGAGATTAAGTGACTTGCCCAAAGTCACACAGCCTTGGTGTTAACGATGTTAAATGTCTGAGGTTGGATTTGAACTCAGGTCCTCCTGACTCTAGGGCCAATGTTTTATTCACTGCTCTGCCTAGCTGCCTCAATATTTTTCAAAAGAGCTGAATATTTCCCTTGGAAGAGCAGGATTCCCATATAAGGCCCTCTAACCTCTCTACAAGTATAAAAATTGTATGAATATAAAGATATATGTATGTGAGTGTACATATATATAATAAAATTATGCGTTACTCATTCACATATATGAATCCATTTATATACAGATATATACATACATATATCTACATACCATACATACTTTTGGAGTGTTAGTAAATAAATGGATGTGGAAATTTGTGTGGGGCACCAAGACTTAAGCCATGTTCATGCAACAAATTTGTGCCAAAGGTAATATTTTAATGCAGCTTCTTGACTCCAAGAATGAATCTCTATTTAATATATACCCCACTGCCTCTCCAAATATATTACATTAACATATATTTTCTTGTACTTTACAGGCTTGATGGTTTTCAAAGGCTGTGTGTATATGCACATACATACATAACAGATGGAAATGTATATATGTTCACTGATTACTTTTCAAGAAATATATTACCAGAATCACATTTATTGTTTTATTGTAAAAGTAAATGCATTTCTGAAAATTGTATCAATTAATTTCTTGATTTTATTATAGGATGATATTTGTAGAAATATCATGGGATACTCAAAAATATAAAGTATGATTAAAACAATGGGAAAATAATTAAATGGAAATAGTGTTTGTCAAAAGATCATTAGGCATTAATGATTGATCTAAACAGTGACAGTATTTACAAAAACTCCTACTTCTTTGTAGAGTTCTGGAAATTACTTACAGAAAAATCTAACTGACTTCCACTGCATTAGGAAAGAATATTGAGGGAGAAAATTAAAGGCACACAAAATTCACATGCCACTATTGTTAAAAATAACAAGTTCTATCATATCAGTATTGAAAATGAGAACTCTTTCCTTTTTATTAGTATTTCAAAGTATTAGTTAATCAGAGAAATAGATAATTCAAGATAATGTATAGATAGTAGAGATTATACCAGTATAGGTAATAGAGATTATAAGCTTATATTTATTTTTGAGAGTGGAAAAGTATGCTTGTGGGATTCTATTTTGTTGTTGTTCAGTTGTTTAATTCAAGTTTGACTCTTTGTGACTTCATTAGGGGTTTTCTTGGCCAAGATACTGTAATTATTTGTCATTCGTCTCCAAGATCACTTTACACATAAGAAAATTTAGACAAAGAGGGCTAGGTGATATGACCAGGGTCACACAGCTAGTCTGTGACTAGAGGCTAGATCTGAGGCTGCATTTTAACTGAGGAAGATGAATCTTCCTGGTTCCAGGTCTGGCATTCTACCCACTGCACAATATAGCTGCCCATGTGGCTCTCTTTCATCTATTAATTGGAGAAGTAGTTGTTACAGTCATAACCATATTGCATTTGGAGTCAGGAGACCTGTGTTTCATTCTTGACTCAGACACTTACTATCTCTTCTAACTTCACTGGCTTCCCCTTGCCCAATTCTAATTTTCAAGGAGTCATTTTTTCCATAATATTCTTCACTGACTTTCCTGATTGTTTGACTTTCTTTTCATAAATTTCTTGTTTTTCTTGGATTGTTCTTATTTCCTTGGGAAGGGAGGGAGCGGAGCCAAGATGATGTAGTAGAAGCAGGAAAACTCGGCAGCTCTCTCCATAACCACCTCAAATATCTATAAAATGCAACTCTAAACACATTTTAGAGCTCTAGAACCCACAAAGTGATAGAGAAACAAATTTCCCACTGAAGGTAGCCCAGCAGGTGGACAGGAATGATTTATTGCAGCCTGGCCTGAAACAATGGTCTTAGCCCTGGGGTAGCCACCTTCAGCTGGAGGGATTTCAAGAGAGTGGATCACCTGCAGCTGTAGTGGTTTCCAGAATTATTCAACCATTAATGCCAAAGACATAGTGAAAGGTCGGTGGAACTCAGCTGAATTTGGGTGAGACAGAGGGGGTCCAGTCTCTGACCCCTGAGCAAGAAGCAGTTGAGATACAGTGGCCCTGCAACCACATCCATGTGGCTCCTTCAGAGATCCTGGCTTTCAGTTTGCAGGGGGGTCACATGACAATTCAGAAGCTAAGTGTTCTTGCCTTAACCTGCTAGGATCAGGATCATTTGGGTGGTGGTCCTGAGGTGCGTGACCAGTGAGCCAAACCTTGTGGAGGCTGTGGACATGGTGGCATTTTAATAACTCTGGCAGCTGTGAAAACCCCAGTGATTTTGGACAAAGCTTCCCCCTCTGGTAGCAGAGTTCCACTTCAGGCATAGAGCTAAAAAGTCAAGTAATTGACTGGCAACATGGCAGGCAAAGGAAGCAAAGCAATCTCAGCAATCCAACTTTAGATTCTTTTTGTGGGGAATAAAAAGGGTCAAAGCATGGAATGGGAAGAAGACAACACAGTCAGAACTCCCACACCAAAAGCTTCCAAGAAAAATGTAGACTAGTTACAAATAAGAGAAGTGGAGGAAAAATTGTGGAGAGAAATGAGAAGGATGCAAGAAAATCATGAAAAGAGAGTCAACAACCTGACTGAAGAAAACAACACCTTAAAAATAGACTAACTGAAATGGCAAAAGAGGCCCAAAAAGCCAATGAGGAGAAGAATGCCTTAAAAAGTTGAATTTTTCAGATGGAAAAAGAATATTAAAAGCTCCCTGAAGAGAATAATTCCTTCCAAATTAGAGTGGAGCAAATGGAAGCAAATGAAGTTATGATACATCAAAATACTATTAAACAGATCAAAACAAGTGAAAAAATAGAAGGCAATGTGAAATATCCCCTTGAAAAAACCACTAATCCGGGGGTGGAGCCAAGATGCCAGCATAGAAGCAAAAAACGGTCTGCAGCTCTCACACGGCCACCTCAAATACCCATAAAATATGACTCTAAACAACTTTTAGGGCTCCAAAACTCACACAAACACATGGAAAAAAACACATGTCCCATGGAAGGCAGCTCAGCAGGAAGGGCTCATCACATCATGCTGGGAGCTGAAAACCAGCAAACCCTGAAACTGTGGTTTGGCCCCAGGTTGGCCAGGACTAGCCACAGCTGGAGCCTTCAGGAGAGTGCATCAGCGGCAGCTGTGGCAGTTACCAGAATTATCAAGCCATAAGAAATAAGGACAAAGTGGAAGGTTAGAGGAACTCGGCTAAATTTGGGGTAGAGGATCTGGCTGAACTGCCTCCAGGGCAAGGAAGCTGCAGAAGCAGCATCCCTGTCACCATCTCTACATGGATGTTTCAGAGCTCCCGACCTGCAAACTGCAGTGGTGCCAAGCAATTGTTCAGAGGCTAAGGGCTCTTGTGTTGAGTGGCCTGCATCTGGATCATGGTCTTGGGTGATGGTCCTGGGGAATGTTTTCAGTGAGCCAAAGCTATTGGGAGCTGCAACTCCCTCCCAATAGTTCCAGTACCTGGTAAAACCCCTGCAATTTGGGACAGAGCTTTCCCCTCTGGAAGCAGAGTTCCACAGAGCTAAAACATCAAGTAATTGACTGGTGGCATGGGCAGGCAAAGGAAGCAAAGTAATAACAGAAACTAAACTCTAGCATCCTTTTGGGGGGACAAAAAGGATAAAAGCATGACATGAGAGGAAGGAAACACAGTCAGAAATCCCACACCAAAAGCTCCCAAGAAACATGAAGACTGCCTACAAGCCATAGATGAGCTTAAGGAGGATTTTGAAAACCAAATAAAGGAAGTAGAGGAAAAATTGGGAAGAGAAATGAGAATGATGCAAGAAAATCATGAAAAGAGAGTCAATAACATGAATGGAGAAAATAACACCTTAAAAAATAGATTACCTTAAATGGCAAAAGAGGCGCAAAAAGCCAATGAGGAGAAGAACGACTTAAAAAGTCAAATTTTCTAGATGGAAAAAGAACCTCAAAAGCTTACTTAGGAGAATAATTCCATCAGAATTAGAGTGGAGCAAATGGAAGCAAATGACTAAGAGAAATCAAGATACTATTAAACTCATCCAAACAAATGAAAAACATAGAAGGCAATGTGAAATATCTCATTGAAAAACCACTGACCTGGAAAATGGATCCAGCACAATTTAAAAATTATTGGACTACCTGAAAACCATAATCAGAAAAAGAACTTAGAAAGCATCCTTCAAGAAATTCTCAAGGAAAAATTGCCCTGATGTTTTATAACCAGAGGGCAAAATAGAACTTGAAAGAACTCACCAATCACCTCTTGAAAAAGAGGCCCAAAAGAAAAATCCTAGCAATGTTATAGTCAGGTTCCCAAGTTCCAGATCAAGGAGAAAATATTACCAATTGAGAAGAAGAAACAATTTGAATACTGTGGAAACACAATCAGAATAATGCAGGATCTGGCAGCTTCTATGCTGAGGGACTGAAGGGCCTGGAATATGACATTCCAGAAATCAAAGGAGCTAGGATTAAAACCAAGAATCACTTACCCAGCAAAACGAAGTTTAATATTTCAGGGGAAAATATGGTCATTCAATAAAGTGGAGGACGTTCAAGCATCTTGATGAAAAAATCAGAGCTGAATAAAAAGTTTGACATTTAAATACAAGATGCATGAGAAGGTAAACAAGGAAAAGGAATCATAAGGAACTTATAAAAGTTGAACTATTTACATGCCTACATGGAAAAATAATAATTGCAACTTATGAAACTTTTCTCAGTTTGAGGATAGTTGAAGGGAATATAAATGTATACATATGCATACATAGACATATGTCTATATAGGAGGGTGTATGGATATACATACATATATATACACACAAATGAATACATATGTGAATGTGTATATGTATATATACATATATATGTCTGTATATATGTATATATGTGTGTGTGTATATATATATATACACACACACACATAGACAGAGGGCACAGGATCAATTGAATAGGATGGGATAATATTTTAAAAGGTTAAATTGAGTGGTGGGAGAGGAATATAATGAGAGGAGGCAGGGAGAGACAGAATGGGGTTAATCCTCTCATTTAGAAGAGGCAAAGGATAATTGTTACAATGTAGGGACAGAACAGGAAGGCAAAAGGGAATGGGTCATCCTTTCTCTCATTGAATTTGGCTTAGGGAAGGCATGACATACACACCAAATTGGGTATCTGGCCCTACAGGAGAGCAGCGGGGAAGAGGATGAGAGGGGGGATCATGGATGGAAGGATAGATTGGGGATTAGAGTTGTTAGAAGCATACACTTACGTAAAGAGACAGGGACAAAGTAGAGAATAGAACAAGTGGGGGCCAGATAGGATGGAGGGAAATATAGTCAGTCTTTCACAATATGTTCATTGTGGAGATGTTTTGCATAACTACCCATATAAGGCCCATATTGAATTGCTTGTATTTCCAGTGGGTCTGTGTGATGAGGGAGCAAGGGAAAGAATCTAGAATTTAAAGTTTTAAAATCAGAAGGGTCATGGGGGAGGATGTAGGAGAGAAAAGATTGGGGAAGGGGGTTTACAGTGGGATCACTGTTTGGGGGTGGAGGGTAGGGGAAGGATGGAGAGAAGATTTGCAACTCAAAATCTTGTGGAAATGGATTATGTAAACTAAAAATAAACAAAAGTTAATTTACAAAATAAAAAGAAAAACATTTCCTCACTCTCATTTAAGTCTTTTTAAGTTCATCTATGAATTATTTTTAGGCATGTGACCATCAAACCTTACTCCTTGGGGTAGGTAAGGTTTATTTTCCTAAGTGAAATGGATGAATATTTACAAAATTTTAAATTGCCTAAATGAACAAAAGAAGAAATAAAATGCTAAAAAAAAACAATTTCAGAAAAAAATCTATTGGACAAGCCATCAATGACATCACTAAGAAAAAATCACTGGGGGAGATAGAATGATAAATGAATCCTACCAATCATCCAAAGACAAAATAATTCCAATAATATATGAACTATTTGGAAAATCAGAGGAGTACTATCAAATTATTTTTATGATACAAATATGGTATTGATAAATCAATCAGGAAGAGAGAAAACATAGAAAGAAAATGACTGCCAATTTCACTCATGAATATTGTTACAAAAATTTTAAATAATACATTAGCAAAGTGATCCCAGGAATTTATCATGAGGATAATATGGTATAACTTTTAGGAATGCATTCCAGGAATGCAGGGTTGGCTCAATATCAGAAAAAAAATTAGAAGCATAATTGACTATATCAATAAAAAAGCAACAGAATTCTTTTTTTTTCTTTTTGGAGGGCAATTGGGTTAAGTGACCTGCCCAAAGTCACATGGCTAGTAAGTGTGTCAAGTGTCTGAGACTGGATTGGAATTCAGGTCGTCCTGACTCCAGGGCCAGTGCTCTACTCACTGTACCACCTAGCCCCCCCAAGTAACAGAACTCTTATGACTATATAAATAGATTCAGAAATATTTGATGAAATATAACAGCCATTTTTAAATACTAGAGAGCATAGGAATAAATATAATTTTCTTTAAAATAGTAAGTACCATATATCTAAAACAATCAGCAAGTATTTTATATAGTGGGAATAAAAGTATGCCCAATAAAATCAGGGTTGAAATAAGAAGGCCCATTACTACAAACGTTATTCAATATTGTACTAGAAATATTAGTATTGGCCATAATGTAAAGCCAATCAACAGTAGATTCCTGAGAGAATGCTACTGTGAACAGTTTTTAAGATTCGGGTTATGCAGTATTAGTGAACACTCTGTTTATTCCATTACAAATCAAGATTCAGTACAATGTTCACAGTATCAACAATTCACAATATTATATACAATATTTAGAACAAGGAAAGTCTCAATATTATATCTTATTACAGAAGGTAAGAGAAGAAAAAGAAAATGAAGGAATTCAAATAAGCAACAAAGAAACAAAGTAATCACTCTTTGTAGAAGATATGATGGTATGCTTAGAGAATCCTAGAAAATCAACTAACAACTACTTCAAATAATTAACAACTTGAGCAAAGTTGCACAGCAAAATATAAACTCACTTCAATCATTAGAATTTCTATATGTTACTAACCAAGCCCTACAGCAAGAGATAGAATAGAGAAATTCCATTTAAAGTAACTGTAGACAACATAAAATATTTGGGAATCTATTTGCCAAGACAAACCTAGGAACTATAGGAACACAATTACAAAACACTTTTCACACAAATAAAATCAGATCTAAATAGCTGGAAACATATTAGTTGCTCCTGGGTAGGTAAAGACAATATAATAAAAATAACAATTCTGCTTAATTTAATTTACTTATTCAGTGCCATATCAATCAAACTACCAAAAATTATTTTATAGAGCTAGAAAAAAATAATAAAATTACTCTAGAAGAACAAAAGTTTCAGAACATATAAAAGGGAATTAATGAAAAATGCAAGGGAAGATGGCCTATACATATCAGATATAAATCTGTATGAGGAAGCAGTAGCCATAAAAACTATTTGGTACTGGCAAAATGAAGAGGAGCCCAAAGAAGTTTAGGGCTGCCTGAGACCCCAAAATACCAACATGCTGGGTCCTGCGGAAAGAATTCCACTCAAGTCTTCTCAGCCAAGGAAAAAGTAAAGTTTATTGAAAGTTCAAGTTCGCCATATGGGGTAGACTCTTAAGGAGCCAGGCTATACTAGGTCATTCTATTGCACTCTCACAGAGCAAGTCTCTGCTAAGCTATTCTATGGCACTCTCACAGAGCAAAGTCTATACTAAGCTATTCCTTGGCACTCTCACACAGAGCAAAGTCTATAGCTATTCCATGGCGCTCTCAGTGATGTCTTGTTTGATGAACCCAAAGACTACAGCTTCTGGGATAAGAACTCATTATTTGACAAAACACCATGGAAAACTGGAATATAGTAGGGCAGAAACTAGATAAAGACCAACATCTTATACCATATACCATGATAAGTTCAAAATGGTACATGATTTACACGTAAAGGGTGAAAGCATATAACAGTAATGGGATTTGAAGATCTTCATGCCCCTTGTGTTGACAGGATAGTGGGTGCTTGGCACTTGGTTTCAAGCTCATAATTGTGTCAAGTATTGGGACCCAGAGCTTGTGAGTCCCCCAGGTGGATGAAATTGCTGACATGGCAGAAAGGGGTGGGGCATGGAGGAACTAGAGCTGAGTAGGGGTCAGGCTATAGCCAGCATGGTAACTGGAAGTAGCTGAGCAGCAGCAGAGGTACAGGCAGCAGCAGTGGCACAAACTTCTGAGAGCCAACTGAAATTTCAGCTGAGGGCTTCTGCTGAGTAATGCCAGGAACAGAAATTGCTGGGAGTGAGCAGCGTGGAGGCTGAGTGGCTATCATGAGGGAGGAGAGAAGATTTTTGCCTGAAGGAGTCTGTTTTATTTTAAAGGCTTGAGAATGTGGGTGTTCATGGCATTAACTATGTATACAAATTTAGTGGCTACTATAATGACTTTGACTTTTTGGTTTTGGAACTCAGCTTTCTGGTATTTGAATAAATGCTTTGGCTCTATCCCTCATGTGGAGAGCCTATTACATTTTGTGATTCACAACTGTACCAGCATATTTATAGTCACCGCAGGTGTTATGAATATTGCATTGTTGTTACAGAGTATAAAAAAAATAATTTACCTGTCAGATTTATGGAGAAGGAAAGAGTTTGTGACTAAACAAGAGAAAAAGAATACTATGAAATGCAAAATGAATAATTTTGATTATGTTAAATTAAAAGGTTTTGCACAAAGAAGGCCAATGTAATCAAGATTATAAGGGAATGAGAAAGCTGGGAAATAAATATTTTTTTTACAGCCAGTGTCTCTAATAAAGGCCTCATTTCTAAAATATATGTAATTGAGTCATATGTATAAAAATGCAAGCCATTCTCTAATTGATAAATGATCAAAGAACATAAACAGGCAGTTTTCAGAGGAAGAAACTAAAACTATCTGTAGTCATAGGAAAAAATTCTCCAAAGCTCTATTGATGAGAGAATTGCAAATTAAAACACCTGTGAGGTACCACCTCATATCTCTAAGTTTTGCATATATGACAAAACAGGAAAAGGTGTGGGAAAATTGTAACACTAATGAATTGTTATTGTAATTGTGAACTGACCCAAACTGTTCTGGAGAGTAATTTGGAACTATGCCCAAAGGACTTTAAAATTTATTGTACCTCAAGGCAGGTAGGTGGCACAGTGAATAGAGCACTGGCTCTGAAGTCAGAAGGACCCAAGTTCAAATTTGGCATCAGACACTTAACACAAAACTAGCCATGTGACCTTGAGCTTAACACTTAACCCCAATTGCCTAGTCTTTCCCCCGTCCAAAAAAAGCAAAAATAAAAATAAAATAAAAATAAAATAAAATTGAGTGCACTGAGGGGCAGGGCCAAGATGGCAGAGTAAAAACAGGAACTTGCTTGAGCACCCACTCCAACCACTTCCAATACCTGTAAAAATGACTCTAAACAAATTTTAGAGCTACATATCCCACAAAGTGACACAGAGAAACAAATTTCTCTCAGAAGGAAGCCTGGAAGGCAGACAGGAAGGGAGAAGGGTCTATGGCACTGTACTGGGAGCAAAGCCCAGTCTAGCATGAGTCGTGTTGGCACAGACTGATGAAGGGCTTAGAATATGATATTTCAGACGTCAAAGGAGCTAGGAGTAAAATCAAGGATCATCTACCTAGCAAAACTGAGTATAATACTTCATACATTTAAGGAGAAAATATGGATCAATTAAATAGGGGACTTTCAAGGATTCTTGATAAAAAGATCAGCACTGAATAGAAAATTTTACTTTCAAAATACAAGAAGCAAGATAAGCGTGAAAATGTAAACAGGAAAAAGAAATTATAAGCAACTTATTAAGTTAAACTATTTACATTCTTACATGGAAAGACAATATTTGTAAATCATGAGACTTTCCTCTGTATGGGAACACTTGAAGGGAATACACACACACCCACACATACACCCCCCCACACGCATACATATATATATATATATATATATATATATATGTATATATGCACATGTGTGTGTGTCTGTGCGTATAGATGAGTGTATATGTGCATGTGTGTGAATATATGCATATGTGTGTCTGTCTCTGTGGGTGTGTTTGTATATGTGTGTACATGTATACATAGACAGAGGGCACAGGATGAATTGAATATGGAGGGAAGATATCTAATAAATAAAATTAAGAGATGAGAGGAGTATATTGGGAGGAGGAAAAAGGGAAAGATAGAATATGGTAAATTATGTCACATAAAAGAGGCAAGAGAAAGCTGTTACAATGGAGGGGAAGAGCAGGAAGGTGAAAGGGAATGAATCAACCTTACTCTCATTGGATTTGGCTTAAGGAAGGAATAACATACACACTCAATTGGGTATCTTACCTTACAGGAAAGTAAGAGGGAAGGGGAAAAGAGGGGGGATGATAGAAGGGATGGTAGACTGGGGTAAAGGGTCATTATAAGCAAATACTTTTGAAAGTGGAGGGTCAAAGGAGAAAAATAGAATAAATGGAAGGCAGGATAGGACAGAGGGAAATATAGTTAGTCTTTCACAACATGACTACTATGAAAGTGTTTTTGCATAATAACACATGGATTACCTCTATTGGATTGCTTGTATTCCCAGTAGGGGTGGGTGAGAAGGGAAGGGAAAGAATCTGGAATTCAAAGTTTTAAAACATGAATGTGAAAAATTGTTTTTATGTACAGCTGTGTAATAAGTTATAGAGGCAATGGGGTATAGAAAGCCATATACTGTACAACAAAATTAGGGGGTGGGGGAACATAAGAGAGACCAGATTGGGGGAAAATGTATTCAGTATGCTTGCCATCTTGAGGTGGGGGTTAGGGGACAGTCAGGGAGAAAATTTGTAACTCAAAATCTTGTGGAAATGAGTGTTGAAAACTAAAAAATAAACAAATACATTAAAAAATTGATTGTACTGTTTTATTATGCTAAACCACCACTAGGTCTATATCCCAGAGACCATAAAATGGGAAAACGACCCACATGTGCAAAAATATTTGCAGTAGATCATTTTAGTGGTGGCAAATAATTGGAAATTGATGTATCCCCATCTATTGGGGAGTGATTGAACAAATTGTCATATATGAATATAACGGAATACTACTGTTCCATAAGAGATGATGAGCAGGTGAATTTCAGAAAAACCTGGGAAGATTTATGTGAACCAAAGCTAAGTGAAGTGAGCAGAACTAAGAGAACACTGTACACACAGCAATACTATGAGATGACCAATTTTGAAAGCTTTATCTCTTTCCAGCAATATAATGTTAAAAGTCACATGAATGTGGACCTGCAGGCTCAAGGACACATGTGGCCTTCTGGGTCCTCAACTGCAACCATTTAACTGAATCCAAACTTCACAGAACAAATCCACTTAATAAAAGGATTTGTTCTGTAAAACTTGGGCTCAATCCAAAGGCCATACCCAAAGACCTAGAAGGTGACATGTATCCTTGACATTGCAAGTTTCCCATACCTGGAGACAATTCCCAAAGACTTGTGATGGAAAATTCTATCCATTTCCAGAGAAACAACTATGCAATCTGAATGCAGATTATATTAATATTGTATAGTATAATATTTTCTCTATTTTTCTCATTTTTTCATTTTCATTCTGATTCTTCCTTAACAAGATGACAATTAAATATGTCTACTAGGAGTATACATGTGTAATGGTAATCAATTTGTTGGATATTTAGGGCTAAGTGGATAGGATATATAAGGCTAAGTAGATCAGATACTTAGGGCTAAGTATAGAACTCTGTCCATTGGTGTGAATTCCCCTGTTGACTCAGAAGAATGCTATTGGCTGAGACACTCCCCTGTTGACTTTGGAGAAGGCCAGAGTTTATATGGAAGAATTCTACAGAGACAGAACAGATTTTGGATTTGGCTCCTCAGTGACGCTGACTGAAGACATGAACAGGATGGGACTTTGTTTGTTGGTGGCCTGGCTGATCCTTGAGTTCCAAGCAAGAGACGTCCTGAAGGGTTTGAGGTGTGCTGAACCCTGTGAACTTCAGTGTATGCTGGGGATTGCCCTAAGGACTGGACAAGGACCTGGGAGCTGTTCATCCCTGAGGATTGGACGAGAGCCTGGCAGCTTTCAGCTCCTGAATCTAGGTGATTGTCTGGCAGATTCAGGAGGGAGCTGGGACCAAGGAAGAGGATCCAGGGAATCAGAGAGACCACCCAGAGTCAAAATGAAGAAAAGGGCTCCCCTTGGATGAAACCAATGTTTGCCGAGGACAAGGACCTGGGAGATGTTCATCTCTGAGGACTGGACGAGAACCTGTCAGCTTTCTGCTCCTGACTC
>CM053596.1:120067520-120084950 GCA_028646575.1 Pseudocheirus occidentalis
AGGTCATTCCTTTTGTTAATTGATTGATTGAATCTTTAAATGTGAAGCTGGTTTCTCCCTTTGGGAAACCAGGTGATTCTCCTTTTGTTCTTTGTTCCTTTCTGTAATGAGATATAATATTGAGACTTTCCTTGTTCTAGATATTGTATGTAATATTTTGAATTGCGGATACTGTGAATATTGTACTGAATCATGCTTTTGTAATGGAATAAACAGAGTGTTCACTAATATTGTGCAATCTGAATCTTAAAAGCTGTTCACAGTAGCATTCTCTCATGAATATACTGCTGATTGGCTTTACAACATGTATTGACTATATCAGATTGCCTAGAATCTTGGGGAGGTAGGAGGGAAGGGAAGGAGAAAAAAATTTGGAAATCAAAATCTTAACAAAGTCAATGTTGAAAACTCTCTTTACATGTCACAGGAAAAAAAGAAAAAACTATCAAGTGGGAAGAAATAATTTAATTCTCTCAATGTAGTAGGTAAACGGTCTCCAAAATTCTCTTTAGGATAGCTTTTTCACAACATATTACGCACAAGATAAAAGTTAAACTCAATTGTCTCTAAATATATTTGTAGATTTTTTTCTTCTTTACACATAGTTTAGGCTCTCACAAAACAAGCTCTATTAATCCTTTATCCTTGTTTCTCATAGTGTTTCTCTTTTAGCCATAATAATTAACTCTTCATATGACAGCTAAATTATGATTCTTAAGATTTTATTCCTTTTTAAACACAAAAGTCTTCATGGACTGTGTGTGAAAAACTGTCATAACAGCTTTTTCATTCAGCAGTTTTTGAGTCATGTCCAACTCCTTGTGACTTCCTTTGACAGTTTCCTTAGCAAAGATGCTGGAACAGTTTGTTATTTTCTTCTCCAGCACATTTTACAGGTGAGAAAACTGAAGCAAACAGGGCTAAGTGACTTGCCTAGGGTCATACAGCTATTAAATGTCTGAGACTGTATTTGAACTCACAAAAATGTGTCTTTCTGACATCAGGCTGACACTCTATCTACTGTTCCACCTAGCTGTCTTTGATTTGGCAGTGTCGCTTATATTTATTAACCTACATTCATCTATGTTCCCTTATATACTCAACTAGAGGTTTTGAGATATTCATGATAGAATGTGAAGTATCAATACTTGTGCAATCTCTGTTCTTGATCTATCTCTTCAAAGGGAAGAACATTCTTTACCTTTTTCCAGGACAAGACCAGATTTCTAAGAAATTGTTGCTAAAATCTTGTCTTTAGAGAGTTTTTTTCCATAACTGCTAACCCTATTAGAGAAATATATATAATCTAGAAATCACTGGGGATTCCTTATTAAATGGTTTGGGTCCATTTGGAGTCCTTGAAGTAAATGTTTTTGGGAAATTTCAAATGTTAGTTTTCCACAGAATGATCCTTGAGGCAACAAATTATGACCCCATTATTTCTATTTTCTTAAACTTTGTGTGTGTGTGTGTAATCTTACCTATTTTTACATTACATTTATATTAATTAGCGTTTTTATACTCCTTAAGTGTTTCCTTCATTTTATTTTTTGAAGCATTACTACTTTTATCAATACAAATTTGCTTGAGAAATGTACAACAGATTCTTTACCTCTTACCCTATTTCACTGCAACATTTTCAAAAATATTTGTCTTTGCCACCAAATCAAAGAAAACCGAAATTTCATTCAAGGTATATTAATAGTTTAACTGAATTGAATGATTTTCTTGAAATATCCTGCACCTTACATGGCTACTGAATATATATTGTCTGTAGGTTAATTGTGAGAATCTGAGCATCTTAGATATATCCCCTAGATAATAGGCCCATACATATAATAACATAATTTAAACTTATGAACATAATGCCAATCATGAGTTGATTCAACATGAGTTTGTAAACCACTATCCACATATTAGACTTGTATCCTAGTCATTTCGCAGTCAGAATACATTATCCATGAGTTGGGGCAGGTGGTGTGTGACAAATTGCCACACTTAAATCTTCAAAAAAGCAAGAAGAATGGGAATCTCTCTAATGAAGCCTGACTTCAAACCATTCTCAAATACAATTTTTACAAAGACATTCTGTAGCCTTCTCACAGATACTGGTATGCATTGTCAGAATGTTGGAACCTACTGAAGGCCTAGAAGAAAATTTATAGGCTGGGAGAAGTATGACTTTCATCTGGTAACACTCAAGGGAACCATAGGAAAAATTTGCATACCCCAAATTCATTTCTTACCCAAGATATGACTTAGTATAATTGTAACAACTCATACTTTAGTGCACCCAATTGTGCAATCCAGTGACACTTGTCTCACTGCTGTTCTCTGAACAAGATATTCTATTTCACTACTTGGGTTATTTTCATTTCCCTGTGGCAGGAACTCTTCTCCTCAACTCAGTCTGTAAGTCTCCCTTCATTCCTTCAAGTGTCAATTAAAATTATACCTTTGAGAAACCTTTCACAATCCCACATACTACTATTTTACACTGCTGATTATCAAAGTTATTCTCTATGTATCTTGTTTGTACATAGCTGTTTACATATTATATCCCTTTTTACACTGCAAACTACATGAAAGCAACTACTGTTTTTGTCATTCTTTATATGTACAGGGCTTACGACAATGTTGGTTATAAAGCAGGCTTGTTGATTGGGTGCAATAAATACCACCATAAGATATGTTGGTTCTATGTTGGCTCTGGTTTTATTCCTGTTAGTAATGGGAGGAAAATATTTACAACATATTTCGTTGTGTAGAAAGCAGTTGCTAACTCCTAGGGAAAGGGCAGGATAGCCTAATCACATTTCAAATGATTAACAAAGGATCTTGGAGAAAAAAAAAAGCAAAAATAAGAAACTTACCTCCCTGCTCTGAGAAGAAAGGTAAGGGACTACTAGGGCAGAAATCTGCAAGCAAAATTCCAGGAACTGTGGCACTTTCATTTAACTGCTATTATTTGCTTAAAGGTAGTGCAATGGGTAGGTGAGGGAATTGGGTATTTTCCAAAACTGGAATGATGTACTAAAAAAATTTTCTAAATGACAGTTTTGTCCCCCAAAATGCAAGTAATATTTACCTAAAAGATGTATACATTAAAGGCAGAGAGAAGAGTTCCAAATAATAGGACATTCAAAAAGACATTTGCCACAAAACAAAAATGAAAAACAAACAAAAACCCCTAACAGTCTAGTTACAAAAAAGACATTGAAAGATCAGTAAATTAGTCTTATTTTAAAATGTAATTCAACAGGGCTAAAGTCTATTAAGTTTTTTTTATTGGCTTCACAATGAAAAGATAAAAGACTCTTGATTAGAGAATAGTCTGAATAAGATCAAGGAACTTTAATGTAATGCAAGCTCAATATGAATCAATTATATGATATTACAGCCAAACAATGAATGTACTGCTGGGTTACATTGAGATACAGTTTCCAATAATATGGAAACAATAATCTTGGTATATTATATCCAGTTCATAACATAGCAGGAATAGTGGGTTCAGTTAAAGGGACTAAACTGAAAAAGAATATCGATAAATCTGAGAGAGTACAAGAGAGTTCAACCAAAATTCAATCTAATCCAGTCCAACAAACATTTATTATGTGGCTATTATATGCCAGGAAGTGTCCTAAATGCTGGGATAAAAGAGACAATACACTTGAAAGGAGGAGGAAAGGAAGAGGGTTATAAAGGGGGCATTTTCTCTTTTTAATTTTCTGGATTCAACGTTAGTTCACTTACAATACAGAAGTAGGTTTCTACGTAATTTTTTTAACAGCTTGTAAAAAAAATAAAATAGCTGATACAACAGAAATGATGAACTGTCAAAACAAATTATCCAATCATTTTCATTATGTTATTTTGAAGATGGATGGATACACATTACTAATGAAATTTCATCAAAAATAAGTTGCTCATTTATTTCACGTAAGTGAATTTTCTAGTTATCAAAAATTTAGGTAACCAAATTTTTAAAAAAGAGAATCATAACTTTTTAGTAAAAATATTTCTAAAATATATGCCCTTTCTTTGTCTTTTCTAAGGCAGAGGGTATATGCATGCGTGTATAGAAACCTGAGTCCCAAGTACCATACACACACACTTCCACACATCACCATCCACACATAAATATGAGGGGGGGAAGAAGAAAGTGTGCATGATTAAATGATTTGAGTGTATACATATGTAAGTAATTGGGTTGATACAACAGAAAAGGAGAACCCTCAAAATATATTGCACATTAATTTTAATGAAGATTTTCCAGGAGATGAATATTTGTTAATAGTAATTCACTATGAAAAATCTTCAAATAATTATTTATTTATTCCAGATAGATATACTCAACTTATTTAACCCTTTGATGACACAATATTTGATTATAATTATGAAATAAAGTAATTATAAGTTATATATTATACACATATATAATGTATATAATATATCTAACATACTTTATTTCATAATATGCATGTATATATATACATATATGATACTCAATAATTTTAACTTTTTTCATGACTAAATATTTTGAGTATAAATATAATGTGCAGAGTTGAGCCAGTTAACACCGAATGATGAAATCATGTACTATAGTGAAACAAATGCTGGATCTGGATTCAGCAAAAATGGTTTCCCTTCAATTGACTAATATGTGAAGCTGATCAAAAGACAATCTCTCTTTCTCTGTACCTCAGTTTTTTGATTCAAAAACATACAAAGAAGGGACTAATATCTAAAACACCTTTCCACTTCTATAACTATGATCTCATTCATTAAAGTGCATCTTTTACTTTAGAGTACATTTTGACAGATGTTCTTTTAAAAATAAAATACGTTCTTTTTTTGTTTATTCATTTCCTGTAGTTCCCTTTCTCCTGTCCAACCTCTCCAAGAGAGCCTTTTCTCATTATATTTTAAATGCAGGAAACACACAAAATAAAAGAAATAAATAAATCAAGCTAAAACAATTATCACATTAAATATATAATTAATTATGAAATGTTTCAGATCTGCATGTCTACAAATGAGTAGGAGATGGTCTTCTCTATCATTTTTTCCTTTGTAAGGCCAAGATCTTTCTTTTTTATTTGAATTTATTTATTTTCTTGTTTATATCACTCATTTGAATGAGATTTTGATTTACAATTTTTCCCTGTCTTTCCCCTACCCACAATCCCACAGCAGTGATCCCACTGTAAAGCCCCTCCCCCAATATGCTCTCTCCTATTTCCTCCCCCATTTCCCATATAACTTTCTGGTAGAGCAACATGGGTCTCCTTACCCCAGTGCCTGCATATATTAGTTCCCAGTTGCATGTAGTTAATGATTACTACACACACACACACACACACACACACACACACATTAAAATTTGAATATAGGACTTTAAATTCTAGATTCTTTCCCTTCCTCTCTCGTCACCCACCCCCACTGGAAGGACAAACAATTCAATATAGGCTGTACATGTGTAATTACACAGGACATTTCCACAGTGGACATATTGTGAGAGAAGGATTCTATGTCCCTCCTTCCTATCCCCCCCACCTTGTTCTTTTCTCTACCCTGTTCCTGTACCTTTACAAAACTGTGTGCTTCCAGCAACCCTCACACCTTACCCTAGCCTCCCTTCCATCATCCCACCTCTCATCCCCATTCCCCCTAGTCTCCTGTGTGATGAGATACCCAGTTTAGAGTTTATGTAATTCCTTCCCTAAACCAAATTCAATGAGAGTAAGGTTGACCCTTTCCCTTTTGCCTCCCTGTTCTTCCCCTCCATTTTAAGTTATCCCTTGTAAATAAGAGGATTAACCCCATTCTGTCTCTCCCTGTCTCCTCTCATTCTAATCTTCTCGCACCTCAGATTTCATCGTTTAAAGTAAAATGCCTCCCTATTCAACTGATCCAGTGCCATGTATGAACTCATATATATATATACATATATATACATACTCAGATATATGTTAGTACGAATATAAAAACCCTGCAATAAAGACATACATATATACACAAATACATACATATACATACATGCATGCATATATGTATCATGTATGTATGTATGTATACATTTGCATTTCCTTCACCTATCCTCATACTGAGAAAGGTTTCATAAGTCACTACTATGGTTTTTACATTTTGGGATGTAAATAGATCAACTCTGAGCAGTTCCTTATGATCTCTTTTCCATGTTTACATTCTCATGCTACTTGTATTTGAGTGTCAAATGTTCTTTTCAGTTCTATTTTTTTCAGCAAGAATGATTGAAAGTCCTCCACCTCACTGAATGACCATATTTTCTCATTATACTCAATTTTGCTGGGTAGGTGATTCTTGGTTTTAATCCTAGCTCCCTTGATCTCTGAAATAGCACATTCAAGGCTCTTCAATCCTTCAATGTAGAAGCTGCCAGATTGTGGGTTATCCTAATCGTATTCCCACAGTATTCAGATTACTTCTTCTTGGCAGTTTGTAATATTTTTTCCTTGATGTGGAGACTCCAGAACCTGGCTATAACATTTGTTGGATTTTTCATTTGGGGATCTTTTTCAAGAGGTGACTGGTGCATTCTTTCAAGTTCAATTTTGCACTCTGGTTTTACAATATCAAGGCAATTTTCCATGAAAATTTTTTTTAGCTTTTTGGAGGGCAATTGGGGATGAGCAACTTGCCCAAAGTCACATGGCTAGTAAGTGTGTCAAGTGTCTGATGTTGGATTTGAACTCAGGTCTTCCTGACTGCAGGTCTGGTCCTCTATTCACTGTGCCAGCAAGACACTCCAAGAATTTCTTGAAGGATGCTTGCTAAGTTCTTTTTTTTGATCATAGTTTTCAGGTAGTCCAATAATTTTTAAATTGTCTCTTCTGTATCTATTTTCCAGGGGAGTGTTTTTTCAAGGACGTATTTCACATTGCCTTCTATTTTTTCATTTGTTTAGATCTGTTCAAAACTATCTTGATTTCTCCTAAACTCTTTTGCTTCCATTTGCTCCACTCTAATTCTGAAGGAATTATTCTCTTCAGAAAGCTTTTGAGATTTTTTTTTCCATCTGGAAAATTCAACCTTTTAAGGCATTCTTCTCCTCATTGGCTTTTTGGATCCCTTTTGCCATTTGAGTTAATGTATTTTAAGGTGTTATTTTCTTCAGTCAGGTTGTTGACTCTCTTTTCATATTTTTCCTGCATCATTCTCATTTCTCTTCCTATTTTTTCCTCCACTTCTCTTATGCAGTTTTCAAAATCCCTCTTAAGCTGATCTATGGCTTGTACGCAGTCTTCATGTTTCTTAGAAGTTTTTGGTGTAGGAGTTTTGTCTGTGTTGTCTTCCTCCCATTCCATGCTTTGATCCTTTTTGTCCACAAAAAATGATTCTAGAGTTTGATTGCTTTTCTTTCTTTGCTTCCTTTGCCTGCTCATGTTGCCAGTGAATTACTTGTCTTTTTAGCTCTGTGAAACTCTGCTTCATGAGGGGAATGCTCCGTCCAAAATTGCTGGGGTTTTTGCATCTGCTGGAGGTATTAGGAGGGTGCTGCAGCCCCCACTGGCTTTGGTTCACTGAGAACACACCCCAGGACCACCACCCAAGATGACGATCCAGATCAAGGCCGCTCAACACAAGAACACTTAGCCTCTGAACAATTGCTTGGATCCCCTGCAGTCTGCGTGCCAAGAGCTCTGAAACAGCCAGGTGGTGGCAACTGTAGGGCCACTGTTTCTGCTGCTTCCTTTCCCTGGAGGCAGTTTGGCCAGACTGCTTTTCTCCCCCAAATTTCACTGAATTCCACTGACCTTTCACTTGGTCCTTATTTCTTCTGGCTTGATAAATCTGGAAACTTCCAAAACTGCTGCTGATCCACTCTCCTGAAGGCTCCAGCTGCAGCTCATCTTGGCTGCCCCAAGGCCAAGCCTTGATTTCAGGCTGGGCTAGTTTTTGCCTCTCAGTTTGGTGATGAGCCCTTCCTGCCAAGCTGCCTTTTGTGGGACATGTGTTTTTTTCTATAAGTCTGTGTGAGTTTTGGAGCCCTAAAAGTTGTTTAGAGTGATTTTTATGGTTATTTGAGGTGGCTATATGGGAGCTGTGGCATTTTCCTGCTTCTATGTTGCCATCTTGCCTTCACTCCTTCAAGATTCTTCTTTATAACTCAGCATCATTTTTGTTGTTGTTGTTGTGATTCTTTTCATTTATATTCTTTTAGTCATTGAGTAGAAAATTTTCCAGGATTTGCTTTTTTCACTTTTCCTCTGTTCAAAGATAACTTTCAGAGCTTCTCCCTAGCCATCATGTTTGTGATTTCTTATAACAATGGTATTCAATTAAATTGATTTTCTACAATTTGGGTAGCTGTTTCTAAATAGGTGAAAATCTTATTTATTTCTAGTTCATCACAAAAAACAAAAAGATCTTTTAAAATATGTTTACCTTTATGTGTTTATGTATATGCACCCTTTCCTTTCACTAATAATACTGTTGGTAGGATATAGACATTCTTATGACTTCTGTTCCACAATTTCAAATTATGTTCCAGAATGGTTGTATAAGTTTATAGCTCCACCACCAATGCATCATAACAACTCTCTAAAATCTAAAATCACTGATTACCCTAATTTTGTCTTCTGTCCATTTTTTGGCTAAATGTTGAATGATCAGGGTTGTTTTGATTTACATTTCTCTTTTTATTAGTTATTAAGGACATTGTTTCACACACACATAATTTTACAATTCTTCTATGAAAAATATTAGTTTATTTCCTTTAACCACTTATCTGTTGGGGAAGGAAATTGATCTGATAAACTTATGTTACATATAAATATTTGTCTCTGCTTTAATATTTGGAATTATAAAGTATTTGATTTGGAATAAAATTTTGAAATCATCTTATTTACACTACTCATTTTGAAGATCAATAAACATATTTGTTTTCCTTGATTTGACTAAGTAAGGTTGCCAGAATTCTTGGCCATCAAATATGTGGAACTGTTACTGTGTTTCAGTATCACATCTTCTCTCTCAAAAGGTAATGCATAAAACTTTTTAAAAAACGAAACTATAAGACATTACAAAGAAAAATAGATTTTTAGACATCCACAATCACAAAACAAATGTGGTCATTAAAATTGAAATAGTCCCTCTGTTGTTGGTGTTACTTTTATATTATTTATTTTATTCAAGTAAATCCAACATATCTAGTAGGGAAGAAAAACATGATAGTTTGGAATCCAGCAGAGAAGAGCATATATTCAGGATAATGCTCACCACTGGCTATAGATGTATTTCTATGGATACAACCTGATCCAAACATTTAAAAAATGTTGTCTATCATATTTCTAGAAAAAGGAAAAAAATGCATGGAATACTGTTACAAATCAATGCTCACACATGATATGTCAAAATATGGACCCTTTCCTTTGTAGAGTATAAATACTATTCCACCCAGAAATTTCAATAAATTGTCTCTTTACACTGCTCTAGACAAAATTTCTCTCACAAAAATGAAATAGATCTTTATAAAATATTTTTAAAGTTTATTGCTAAATAATATGAATAGGGGCGGCTAGGTGGCGCAGTGAGTAGAGCACTGGCCCTGGAGTCAGGAGTACCTGAGTTCAAATCCGGCCTCAGACACTTAACACACACACACAAAAAAACTAGCCATGTGACCTTGGGCAAGTCACTTAACCCCAACTGCCCTCCAAAAAGCAAAAAAAAGAAAAAATAAATAAATAATATGAATAATTATGGTGATATTATTTGAAATATGTAGTAGTATATTGCTGCAAAACATATTCTGTACATTTTATTATTTCACCTTCACAATAACCTGTAATTGCCAAATGTATTAAGTTTTATAGGCAAGGGAATGTAAATGAAATAAGCAGAGGTAAAACCTGATATGGGCCCAACTACCACAGTTTGCTCCATCAGCTTTGGAAAGGTTGAGGCAAAACTGGTCAATTGCTGGATTTTTTTGCCTTAAAGAAAAGTATTTTCTTAAAGCTATATAAGTCTTACGAAGTACATCTATACCTTCTGGTGAACGGGATGAGTCAGAGAACTTAAGTTCATCTTCAATCACAACTTTACCAAAAACACTTCTGAATTTCATTCCAGAGAGAATTTAAATGTGAGATTGAATATACATAAGGTAATGTGATGTAATAATTGTTTATATATACATCAGAGCATCAGCACCAGAGAAGTTTGGAGAATTAAGATTTTAATCTTAAATAAGATTTTTAGGTGACCCTATTCTTCAGTTATTTTCAAGTTGAGAATATGCCCAAAAGATGAAAAATATCACAGATTATAGTAAAACCAAGGAAGAGACAGGTATTATGGTTACCATTGGGACCAACTTCCAGCTCCATCTTCCTCTCCCTGAGATTTCCCTTTTATTTTCATGAATAAATATAATGTGTCCACCAGTTAATGACTCTTTAAATCTTTTTTTTTGACAAGCCTTAAATTCCTCTAATTTCTTCACCATCTTTTCTATCTTTTCCTCTAGTTGATATGACAGGCTTCATCAAATATTTTGGTAAATGCCATGTCTACAACCTTTTCTTGGTTTAACTTTTTGACATTCTAGTAGCTGTCAAAGAAAAAGAGCTATTCTGGAGGTTCTTGGTGAAATCATGCTAGTCTTTGGTGATTACACCTCTCTAAATGCTCACAAGCCATGACTTCAGTACTATGCTATAAACTCTTTTTTTTAGGATTATATGTCAAATTCACAGTCTTCTAGTTTATAGATAACATTCACATAATGTGAAAGAGGAAACTTCAGCAGCTAGTTATACTTGTTGGGAAGGGTTTCTTTCCTTTTTTTTAATTTTGTTTTTATTTTCCTGACATGGAGTCTAAATTTGCCTTTTTGTAGCTTCCAGTTCCCACTTCTTCTGTCTCCTAGAGCAAAACAGAACAAGTCTAATATCTCTCCCCCATTTCAGTCTTCCAAATATTTTAAGGTGGCTCTCCCATCCCCCTACCCTCTAGAGTTTTCTCATCTCTGAGCCAAGTATCCATAATTCGTTCTAACAATCCTTATATGGTATGAACTCAGGAACCTTTACCATCATTCTTTTCCTTCTCTGTTGTGTCTATAGTTTATGACCATCCCTATTAAATCATAGGATATGGACTCAAACAAATACTTCAGATGAGGCCTAATGAATGCAGTGTATTATTTTTATTTAATTTTTTCTATTTTTTCATTTTTTGTAACTGTTTAATAATATCTTGGTTTCTCATAAAGTGATTAGCTTCCACTTGCTCCACTCTAATTCTGAAGGAATTATTCTCTTCAGAATGCTTTTGAGACTCTCCATCTGGCATATTTGACTTTTTAAGACATTCTTCTCCTCATTTGCTTTCTGTGCCTCCTTTGGCATCTGAGGTAATTTGCTCTTTAAGGTACTGTTTTCTTCAGTCAGGTTGTTAACTCTCTTTTCATGACTTTCTCACATCATTCTCATTTCTCTTTCCAATTTTTCATCCACTTCTCTTATTTAGTTTTCAAAGTCCTTTCTAAGTCAATCCATAGCTAGTAGGAGTTCTTCCAGTGTCTTGGAAGCATTTGGTGTTGGAGTTCTGACTCTGTTGTCTTCCTCCCATTCCATGCTTTGATCCTTTTTGTCCACAAAAAAGGATTCTAGTGTTTTATTGCTGTTCTCACTTTGCTTACTTTTCTTCATGTTGGCCAGTCTATTAATTGCTTGTTTATTTAACTCTGTGGAACTCTGCTTCCTGGGGTTGGGGGGGAAGCTCTGTCCCAAATTGCTGGGACCTTCACAGCTGCTGGAGCTATTAGGGGGGTGCTGCAGCACCACCCCCCCAGCTTTGGCTCACTGAAAGCGCACCGCAGGACTACCACTCAAGACCACGATCCAGATCCAGGCCGCTAAACGCAAGAGCCCTTGGCCCTGATCGATCACCTCAGCCCCTCTGCTATCTGCAGGCCAGGGCCACTGAAGCAGCACAGTGGAGGCCGCTGCTGCTTTCAGCCATTCCTGCTGCCACAGCTGCCTCCTGCTGCTTCCTTGCCCAGGAAGCAGTTCGGCCTGATAGCTCTTCTCCCCCAAATTTAGCAAAATCCACTGACCTTTCTCTTGGTCTTTTTTTCTTCTGGCCTGATAAATGTGGTAACTGTGCCTGCAGTGCACCTGCTCTGCTCACCTACAGACTCAGCTCCACCCAATGATCTGGGGCCTGGCCCAGCCAGGGTTTCAGGCTGGGCTGGCCACAGCTCCCAGACTACTGAGAAGAGCCCCACATGCTGAGCTGGTAGCAACAGATGTGTTTTCTGTATTTTGGAGCGTTTGGGAGTTCAAAAATTTATTTAGAGTCCCATTTTATGGGTTTTTAGGGTGGTTTGTGTGGGAGCTGCGGGGCTTTGCTGCTTCTATGCCGCCATCTTGGCTCCACCCCTAATGAATGCAGTGTAAAGCGAGATTCCCACTACCATATTCCTGGAAGCTATAACTCACCTAATACATTCTAAGATTGTATTACTTTTTATACTTTTCATATCATACAGCTGAAAAATATTTGCATTTGCAGGCTATTAAAATCTATCTATCCTTTTTCCTGTTTGAAATTCAGAATGTTCCAGGGATTCCTCAGTTAGATAGACATTCTATTGAAAATTATACATTTAAACATGTACACTGAAAAAAGAAAATATTTACAGAATATATACTTGAAATATTATGATATAAAATTTGATAGGTAGCCCATTGAATTAGTTTGTTACATACAATAATATCACAGACACAAACTAACACAACCCTTCAGAATGTCTACCTGCTGTCCACCAATACTTTAGAAGGAGGGAGCTTGAAGCATACTCTCCACTCTGTCTTTGAGGGCATGTCCCCTCTTCCCAATAATCATGGGCTTATGTCTTTATAAGTGACCCCCCCTCCTCAATTATAAATGAATAAATGGATAAGAGAAAAGAATCCTAAGCACTCATTATGTTCAAAGTTCTGTAAAAAGTATTTGGAATACAAACTGAAAAGCAAGACAATTCTCCCACTCAAGGATTTTATATTATTTTTTTTCAATTTCATTTTAATTAATTAATTTTTAGTTTTCAAAATTCATTTTTAAGTTTGAGCTCTAAATCTTTCTTCCTCTCTCCCCAGGATGACACACAATCAGATACAAGATATACATGTGCAATAATATGAAACATATTTTCACATTAGTCATGTTGTGAAAGAAGAATCAAAACAAAAGGAAAAAAATATGAGAAATAAAAAAACAACAAGAGAAAAAATAGTATGCTTTGATCTGCATTCAGACTACATGCTTCTTTCTCTGGATGTGAACAGCATTTTCCATCATGTCTTTTGTAATTGTGTAAGATCATTGCATTGCTAAGAATATCTAAATCTATCAAAGTTGCTCATTGCACAATGTTGCTGTTACTGTGCAAAGTTTTTCTAGTTTTGTTCATTTCACTCAGAATCATCATCATCAGTTCATGTAAGTTTTTCCAGGTTTCTCTGAAGTTCACTTGCTCATCATTTCTTATGGAACAATAGTTTTCCATTACATTCCTATATCACAACTTGTTCAGCCATTCCCCAATTGATGGGCATCCCCTCAATCTCCAATTTTTGATCACCACAAAAACAACTGCCATAAATATTTTTGTACACGTAAGTTCTTTTTCCATTTTTATGATCTCTTTGGGACACAGAACAAGGAGCAATACTGATGGTATGCACAGTTTTATAGCCTTTTGAGCATAATTCCAAACTGCTCTCCAGAAAGATTGAATCAATTCACAACTCCACCAATAATGCAGTAGTGCTCCAATTTTCCCACATCTCTGATCTTTATCATTTTCCTGATTTTTCATATTAGCCAATGTGATAGGTGTGAAGTGGTAACTCAGAGTTGTTTCAATTTGCATTTCCCTAATTGATAGTTATTTGGAGTCTTTTTTCTATTTTAAATCTCTTTTTGCTTTTTAATATTTTCCTCAATTACATGTAGAAACAATTTTTGACATTTTTTAAACTCTAAGTTCCAAATTTGATCCTTTCTCTCCCTCCTGCCCCAATGAAAAAACGAACAATTCCATCCAGGTAATACATTTATAGTCAATGAAAACATATTTGCAATACTCAGGTTGTGAAAGAAAACACAAACAAGAAAAATTTTAAGAAAGATAAAGCTTAACAAAAGTATGCTTCAATCTGTAAACAGACACAAATAGTTCCTTCTCTGGGGATGGATAGCATTTTCATCATAAATCCTTCAAAGTTGTTTTGGATCATAGTATTGCTGAGAATAGCTAAGTCATTCACAACTGATCATCTAACAATATTCCTATTACTTGTACACAATACATTTCACTTAGCATCAGCTCATGCAAGTTTTTCCAGGTTTGTATGAGAGCATTCTGCTCATCATTTCTTATAATACACTAGTATTTCTTCAAAATCATGGACCCCAAATTGTTCATTCATTTCCCACCTGTTGGGCATTACTTCACCTTCTAATTCTTTACCCCAGAAAATAGCTGCTATAAATATTTTTGTATATATAGGTCTTTATCCTTTTGGTGCTTTTTTATCTCTTTTATGATATAGACCTAATAGTGATATTGTTTGGTAAAAATGTACACAAGGTTTTATAGCCCTTTCAGCATAGTTCCAAAGTGCTTTCCAGAATGTACAAATCCGCCAAAAATGAATTAAAGTCTAAGTTTTGCAGGTTCCCCCCGACAAATATTATTTATCATTTCTGTCCTATTAGCCAATCAAAAAGGTATGAGATAGCAGCTCAGAATTGTTTTTAATTAGCATTTCTCCAATCAATAGTGGGTTAGTGAATTTTTCCATATGGCTAAAGATATGATTACCTCATCTAAAAACTGATATATTTTGATCATTTATCTTTTGAAAAAATGGGTCTTATTTTTATAAATTTGACTCAGCTCTCTATGTTTGAGAAATGAGGCCTTTATCAGAGAAACTTGCTTTAAATGTTTTTCACAGTTACTATTTCTGTTTCCCTACATCCAATTCCCCTCATTTATTCTATTTTCTTTCTCTTTTTACCCTGTCCTTCTTCAAAGTGTTTTGTTTCTGACTACACCATCCCCCAATATACAATTCCTTCAATCACCTCCCCCCTTCCCTTATCCCTCTACTCCTACTTTCCAGTAGGATAATTTCTGTACCCAATTTACTGTGTATATTATTTCCTCTTTGAGGCAATTCACTCCCTGTTATTCTTCCCTCTTTCCCCACAATGGAAAAGCTTTGTCTTGGATCTTTTATGTGAGATCATTTACCCCATTCTACCCCTTCCTTTCTCTTTCTTGCAGTATAATTTTCTCTCAACATTTAATTTTATTTATTAGATATCATCCCTTCATATTGAACTCACACCTGTGACCTCTGTCAATATGTATATTCTCTCCAACAACCCTAATAATGAGAAAAGTCTCATGAGTTACAAATATCATCCTCCCATGTAGTAATATAAACAGTTTAAACTCATTAAGTCCCTCATGACTTTTCTTTCCTGTTTACCTTTTTATGCTTCTCTTTAGTCTTGTATTTGAAAGTCAAATTTCCAATTCATCCCAAGTCTTTTCATCAAGAATGAACTGAAAGTGGGAACAGCCCTGTGCTGTGGAGAGAGGTAGGGTCAAGCCCTTCTGATGCAGCTTGACACAGAGGAGACAGGCCCAACTGATGCAGCCTGCTGTGCACCAAGAGGTCCCCAGAGGAGGCCTGTTGATCCACCAACCACAAGGACCATTCCCAGACCTATCACAAAAGGCTGGCCATTGTAATAAGCTGGGAAAGAGATAAAGGCAGGGCTCATAGCAAGGGCAGCAGCTACTCCCAGGACTACCCATCTACAGCCTGGAAATTAAAAAAAAACCTATCTGAGCTTTCAGGGACCAAGATGGCAAAGTGAACACAGGCTGCTCCATTCCCACTCTCTGACCTGAAAAAAACAGTAATTATTGCCCCAGAGGAAAATTTTAAGCCATAAATGCTTGGAAGCCCTGGAGAAAAGGCATGGCTAAGGTCCTGCCTCAAAATGGGAAGAAAGCAGGCTACAATGACAGACGCTGGAACCCTATTTTGGTGAGAGAGAGAAATCAAACTCAGAAGGAGAGAGTATTGACTCCACACACACACAGCTGAATCCTTAAAAGGGACTAGGATCTGGTCTCAGGCACAGAAAGCATTCCTAGATGAGCTCCGAAAAAACTTTGAAATCTAGCTTAGAGAGATAGAAGATAAAATCAACACCTTTTATAAAAGCAAAATGGTGAAATTAGAAAAATATTACAATGAAGAGAACAGTTCCTAACGAAGTAAAATGTGTGAACTAAAAATGAAACCTGAATATATGGAAAAGGAGCTTCAAAAACTAACTGAGGAGGATACTTCACTAAAAACTAGAATCAACTAAACTGAAGCCAATGACTGTATGAGGAAATAAGAATCAGTCAAACAAAACATCAAGACTGAAAAATTAGATAAAGAGGTAAAATATCTCAATGGAAAAATAACTGACCTGTAAAACAGATCCAGGAGAGACAATCTGAGAATCATTGGTCTACAAGAAAATCATGGTGAAAAACTGAGTCTGGACAATATCTTGCAAGAGGTCATCAAGAAAAACTGCCCTGGCCAAGATGGCAGCGTAGAATCAGCAAGGTCCCGCTGCTCCCACCCTGCCACCCTAAACACCCAGAAAATACGAGCCCAGACAAAATCTAGGAAAGTCCAGGACTCTCAGACTCACAAAAATACAGAGAACACAGCTCTCACGGAAGGCAGCTCGGCAGCAGGGGCTCAGCACAGCCGCCAGAGCGGAGGCTGGAACAGCCATAAGCCGAGACCCTGGCCAGGACTGGGACAGTGGAAAGGAGCTGAGCCGAGCCCCGCAGTGAGCCTGCAGTGGTTCTACAGCCTCCAGCACTCCCACATCTGCCAAGGCGTGAGGAGCAGAATGGAGAGGCGCAGCTCGAACCGCAGAGGAGCAGAGAACGGCCAGCCCAAAACCGTGTGGCCAGGCAAGGTCCCAGGGCAGCCACGAGGAGCAGCGGAGCCTCCCAAGCCACAGCGTGAGTCTGCTTCAAAGAAAATCTAAAGCACTGCCCTGAGGGGAGCTTTGGTCAGAGACAGTTAGTGAAAGCTGAAACTTTGAAACTTAATTGGGGGAGTAAAGCAGTTCAGCCATTCTACCCCCAGGGGAAGGAAGCAGTGGGGGAGGGGAACTACTGGAACAAGCAGCAGTGGCCCCCACCAGGCTGCTGCAGAGCCCCTGGCCTGCGAACCCTGCAGGGGGGCTAAATCAATTGACCGGGGCTAAGTGCTCTTGTGTTGAGTGGCCTGGATCCAGATCGTGGTCTTGGGTGGTGGTGCTGGGGTGCACTTTCAG
>CM053596.1:120085450-120119859 GCA_028646575.1 Pseudocheirus occidentalis
AGAGGACTAGAATGAGAAGAGACAGGGAGAGACAACATGGGATTAATCATCCCATAGAGAAGAGGCAAGGGATAACTATTACAATGTGACTTTCAGTTACTCTCATTGAATCTGGCTTAGGGAAGAAAGGGCATAAACTCTAAACTTGGCATCATGTCACACAGGAGAATAGGGGGCATGGGGATGAGAGGGGAGACAATGGAAGGGAGGGCAGGGTCTGGGGAAGGGATGCTGGAAGCACACACCTTAGTAAACAAGGACAGGGCAGAGAACAGAACAAGGGGGGAGGAGGGATAGGAAGGAGAGACAGACTATCACTGTCACAATCTGTCCACTATGAAGATGTCCTGTATAATCACACATCCATAGCCTGTATTGAACTGAGTGTCCTTCTAGTAGGGGTGGGTGACAAAGGAAGAATAGACAGAATCTAGAATTTAAGAATTTAATTTAATTTTAAGAATTTAATTTAATTTAAAGTTCTGCAATACCTGCAACTAGGAATTAAGATATACAGGGGCTGGGATAGGGAGACCCCTTCTGCCCTACCAGAAAATAGGAGAGCAGATCAGGGGAGGGACTTTACAGTGGGATTGCTGTTATGGGGTTGGGGCAGGAGCAAGACAGGGAGAAAATGTGTAATTCAAAAAATGTAATGAAAATGAATAATGTAAACAAGAAAACAAATAAAAACTAAATTTAAAAAAAAAAGAAAAACTGCCCTGATGTCCTAGAACCAGAAGGTAACAAAGAAATCAGAAGAATCCACTGGACACCTCCTGAAAGAGAAACCAAATTGAAAACTCCACGAAACACTGTGGCCAAACTCCAGAACTATCAGGTAAAGGAGAAAATACTATAAGCGACCAGAAAGAAACAATTCACATATTGTGGAACCACAGTGAGGATAACACAGGATCTGGCAGCCTCAATGTTGAAAGATCAGAAGAAATGGAATGTGATTTTTCACAAGGCAAAAGAGCTCAGGCTACAACCAAGGATCACCTATCCAGCAAGACTGAACATAATCTACCAGGCAAGGAGATGGACATTCAGTGACATAACAGAATTCCAGACCTTCCTTATGGAAAAGCCAGAGCTCAATGGATTCAGCCTCCAAGTAAAAAATCCAGGAGAGACATAGAAAGAGTCATCCAAGTTCAGCGGCAAGACAAAAGTCAGGATGACTGGTTATATCCTGGCCCAGAATGCATGGATGACCCTGACATTTTGATGATGAATGTCTAAGCATACCAAAAGACTTGCTTCAGTTGCCTTCATAGACATTGGAACAAATTGTTTTCATCTGCGCATACTTCATTAGGATGCCTTCACATACTTGGGAGTAGACATTACCCTAACTCACTGACAGGTTGGAGGTCCATCAGTTACCTTCAGCCCATCCATGGAGACTGTTTACAGGGGTGTGACTAGTGTGCATGCTACAGCTTTTTGTAACCACAGGTGGGAGTTGGGTGAAAGTTGTACACCAAATGATGAGCAGCCCTTAAAAGGGCTCCACAAGCCCTCACACAGAAGTGCTATTCTCTCCAAACACCCCATACATCCCTTTCCTGTTGTTACCAGTTGCTGGAATTCCCATGAAGTGACTCTCTAGATACTTGTATGTATACATATTGTTTCCACTGATAAAACTTAAGCTTCTTGAGGGAAGTTCCTTTTTTTCTTTTTATCCTTGTATCCTCAAAGCCTAGTATGTGCAGTTCATTCCTTAATAAATTCCTGTTGAATGAAAAAAAAAGAATGCCTGAAAGCTCTCTTTGAAGATTATGTTTTCCCCAGAAGGATTATATTTTGCTGGCAAGGAGATTTTGTTATTGTAATTCTAATTCATTTTCCCTCTGGAATATAATGTTTTAAGCACTCCAATCCTTTAATGCAGAAGCTGCTAAATCTTGTGTTATCCTGACTGAGGTGTGGTTCCATAATACTTGAACTGTTTCTTTCTGGCTGTGTGCAACATTTTCCCCGTGACTTGAGAGGTATGGGATTTGGCTATAATATCCTTTGTAGTTTTCATTTCGGGATCTTTTTCAATACATGATCAATAGATTCTTTCCATTTTTATTTTAATTTCATGTTATAGAAAATCAGGGCAGTTCTCCTTGATAATTTTTTGAAAGATGATTTCTAGGCTCTTGTTTTGATCATGGCTTTCAGGTACTTCAATTGTTTAAAAATTATCTCTCTTGGATCTATTTTCCAGGTGAGTAGTTTTTCCAATGAGATATTTCACATTGTCTTCTATTTTAAAATACTTTTGATTTTGTTTTATTGTTTCTTGATTTCTCAAAAAGTCATTAGCTTCTATATACTCCATCTAATTTTCAAAGAACTATTTTCTTTGGTGAACTTTTGGATACCTTTCTGTTTTGGCTTTCTAAGGCATTCCTCTCCTCATTGGCTTTTAGGACCTCTTTTACCATTTAACCTATTCTGTTTTTAAGGTGTTATTTTCTTTAGTACTTTTTGTTTCTCCTTCACCAAGTTGATGACTCATTTTTCACTCTCATTTATCTTACCAATTTTCTCTCTAGCTCACTTACTTGATTTTCAAAATCCTTTTTAAGTTCTTTCATGGCCTGAGACCAATGCATTTTTTTTCTTGGAGGTTTTGTACATAGGAGCTTTGACTTTGTTGTCTTCTGAGTATGCGTTTTGATCTTCATTGTCACCATAGTGACTTTCAAAAGTCAGATCTTTTTTCTGCTGTTTGATCATTTTCTCAGCTTATTAATTGACTGTGATCAATGAATATCTCATTTTTCTATTTGAAACTCCAAAGAAAAGTTGAGTTTTAGGTATGTAGTAAGAGTTTAGAAGGGCAATCAGGTAGTGTAATGGGACTGGTCAGGAAGACCTGAGCTCAAATTCAGCCTCAGATAACTACTATCTGTGTGAACAGGGGCAAATCAATTAATCCTGTTTGCCTCACTTTCTTCATCTGTATCTCTGCCAAGAAAAATTCAAATGGGGTTTAAAAAAAGCCAGATATAACTCAAATGATTAACAACAAGGGTGCTTAGTAACTCAGGGACAGCTAGGTGGCATGGTGTATAAAAATACTGGGACTGGAATCAGAAAGACTAGAGTTCAGATATGATCTTGGACACTTACTTGCTATGTGAACCCATGTAGTCATTTAATACTTGCCTGCAAAGTACTGGAGAAATAAATATCAACCTATTCCAGTATTCTTGCCAAGAAAAGCTCCTAATATACTTAAAGAATCCTAGAGAATCAATTAAAAACTTACTTGAAATAATTAACAACTTCAGCAAAGTGGAAAGATAAAAAATAAACACGCATGAATCATTGGCATTTCTATATATTACTAAAAAAAACATAACAGGAAGAGACATAAAGAGAACTTCCATTTAAAGAAATTGTAGACAATATAAAATATTTGGGAGTCTACCTGCCAAGACAAACACATGAACTATGTGCACCGAATTACAAAACACATCTCACTCAAATGAAGCCAGATTTAAATAACTGGAAAAATACCAGTTGCTCTTGGATAGGTCAAGTTAATAACATAAAAATGACAATTCTACCTAAATTAATTTACTTATTCGGTGCCATACCAACAAAAGTACCAAGAATAGAAAAAAAATAACAAAATTCATCCAGAAAAAGAAAAGGTCCAGAATATCAAGGGAATTAATGAAAAGAAATGTTAGGGAAGATGATCTTGCCATAAAATATCTTAAATTGCATTATGAAGCAGCAATCATCAAAAGTACTTGGCACTGGTTAGGAAATAGAATGGTGGATTAGTGTAATAAGTTAATAGGAATAGGAAAACATAGTAGTCAATAACTATAGCAATCTACTGCTTTAAAAACCCAAAGATTACATCTTCTGGGATAGCAACTCACTATTTGACAAAAGCTGCTGGGAAAAGTGGGATGTAGTAGGCCAGAAACTAGGCAAAGACATTGGTCTTATACCAAGATACCAAGATAAGGTAAAAATGGGTACAAAATGTAGACATGAAGTGTGAAACTATAGGCACATTAGAACTAGGAATAGTTTACCCATTGATCAAACAAGTGTTAGAGTACATTATGAAATGCATAATTCTTATGACATTGAATTACAAAAAAAAGTTTGAATCAATGAGCCTAACGCAACCAAGATTAGAATGTAAGCAGAAAGATAGGAAAACTATTTTTACAGTCCTGATAAATGCCTCATTTCTAAAATATACAGAGAACTGACTCAAGCTTATAAGAATATGTCATTCCCCAATGATAAATGATCAAGTGATAGGGAGAAGAAGTTTTCAGAAGAAGAAATGAAAACTGTGTATAGTCAAATGATAAAAGAATGCTCTAAATCACCACTGATTATAGAAATGAAATTAAAATAACTTTGAGGTACCACATCACAGCTATGACACAGGTTAATATGAGAAAATGGGCACATAATAAATGCTGGACAAGATATGGGGAAAATGGAACATTAAAGCATGCTTGGTAACATCATGAAATAGTCAACCATTCTGGAGAGCAATTTGGAAATATGCCCCCAAAAATATGCATACCCCTGACCCAGCAATACCGCTTCTAGGTCTTATCCCAAATAGAACATAAAAATGGGAAAAAGATGCATGGGCACAAAAATATTTATGACATGTCTTTTTATGTTATAGAATTTGAAGATTCTATAGAATTAAAATAATTTGAAATTGAGGGGATGCCCATCAATTGGGGAATGGCTGAACAAGTGATATATAAATATAATAGAATACTATTGTTTTATAAGAAATGATGAAGAGGCAAACTTCAGACAAACTTGGAAGGACTTACATGAACTGATGCCGAGTGAAGTGAACAGAAGCAGAAGAAAGCTTACACAGTAACAGCAACATTGTGCATTGAGCAACTCTGTTAGACTTAGCCCTTCTCAGCAATGCAAGAATCTAAGACAACTCCAAAAGACTCATGATAGAAAATGCTGTCCACATCCAGAAAAAGAACTATGCAGTTTAAATGAAGATGGAAGCATATTATTTCTTCTCTTTTTCTTCTGCTGTTTTGTTTCATAATTCTTCTTTCTCATGTTTTCCCTCTTTGGTTCTATTCTTTACAACATAACTGATGTGAAAAATCTCTTTAAAATGATTAAACTTGTATAGCCTATATCAGATAACATGCTGTCTTGGGGAGGGGAAGGAGACAAAGGAGAAAATTTATTTATTTTTCTTTTCTTTTAATTTACTTTTAGTTTTTAACATCCATTTCTACAAGACTTTGAGGTATAAATTTTCTTCCCATTTTCCTTTACCCCCACCCCAAGACTGAGAGCCTAGTAAATACTCCTTGCCCCAATCTGTTCTCTCTTATATCCTCCCTCATACCTGCCCTAACTTTCTAGTATGGAAAGATGTATTTCTATAACACAATAACTGTTTATCTTATTTTCCAGTTGCATGTAAAAAACAATTTTTTAAACATTTGTTTTTAAAACTTTGATTTACAGATTCTTTCCCTTCTTTCCTCCTCACTCACTCCCACTGGGAAAATAAGCAATTCATTATAGGTTGTACATGTGTGGTAAGGTAAAACATTTCCAGAGTAGATATATTGTAAAAGAGTATATTTCCCTTCATCCTACCCCATCCTCCAATTATTCTATTTTCTACTTAGGCCCAGTCGCTTTTCAAATGTGTGTGTGTGTGTGTGTATGTGTGTGTGTGTGTAACTACCCTCTCCTCCAATCTACCCTCTCTTCTATTATCCTCCCTCTTATTCCCTTTTCCTCTACTTTCCTGTATGGTAAGATACTCAAATGAGCGTGCATGTTTTTCCCTCCTTACACCAAACTCAATGAGAATAAGGTTGAACCATTCCCTTTCACCTTCCTGCTCTTCCTGTCCATTGTAACAGTTTTTTCTTGCCTCTTTTATATGAGATAATTTACTCTATTATGTCTCTCCTTTTGTCCTTCTCCCATTATATTCCTCTCTCACCTTTTAATTTTATTTTTTTAGATATCCATTCCTATTCAATTAACACTGTAACCTCTGTCTATGTATACATGTACACATAGATACACACTCACATATGAATTTGTACACACACAGACCCTCCTATAAATACACACACATATGTATGTATGTATTTATGTAAACATATATGTTGTTCCCTTCAACTATCCTCATACTGAGAAATGTCTCATGAGTTACAATTATCATTTTTCCATGTAGGAATGTAAATAGTTCAACTTTAATTAGTTCCTTATGATTTATTTTTCCTGTTTACCTTCTCATGCTTCTCTTGCTCCTTGTATTTGAGAGTCAAATTTTCTGTTCACCTTTGTGTTTTGCTTGGTTGTTTGTTTTTTCATCAAGAATGCTTGAAAATCCTCTAGTTCAAAATAGTAGCTTATCAATTGTTCATTGAATGACCATATTTTCCCCTGAAGGATTATACTCAGTTTTGCTGAGTAGATGATGCTCGTTTTTATTCCTAGTTGCCTTAACTTCCAGAATATCATATTGCAAGCCTTTTAATCCCTTAGGGTAGAAACTGCTAGATCTTGTGTTATCCTGATTGTGATTCCACAATATTCAAATTGTTTCTCCCTGACAACTTCTAATATTTTCTCCTTCACCTGGGAACTCTGGAATTTGGCTATGATATTCTGATTTTTCTTTTTGGGATCTTTTTCAAGAGGTAATCCACGAATTCTTGTAATTTCTATTTTGCCATCTGATTCTAGAATATCAGAGAAATTGTCCTTGAAATTTTCTTGAAGGATGATTTCTAGGCTCTTTTTTATCATGGCTTTCAGGTACTCCAATAATTTTTATATTATCTCAACTGGATCTATTTTCCAGGTCAGTGGTTTTACCAATGAGATATTCGACATTGTCTTCGATTTTTTTTCATTTGTTTTGATCTGTTTTAGAGTATCTTGATTTCTCATAAAGTCATTAGCTTCTATTTGCACCAATCTAATTTTGAAGGAATTATTCTCTTCAGTGAGTTTTTGAAATTACTTTTCCATCTAGGCAATTTGGATTTTTAAGGCATTCTTCTCCTCATTGACTTTTTGGGCCTCTTTTGCAATTTGAGTTAATCTATTTTTAAGCTTTTATTTTCTTCAGTAAAGTTGTTGACTAACTTTTTGCGATTTTCTTGCATCATTCTCATTTGTCTTCCCAATTTTTCCTCCACTTCTCTTACTTGATTTTCAAAATCCTTCTTGAGCTCCTCCATGGACTGTAATACGTTCATATTTTTCTTTTAAGCTGTTGTTGACTTGTTCTGGTTCATGGTTGATTCTTATTGTCCCCAAAAAAGGATTCTATGATCTAATTGTGCTTCGTCTATTTGCTCATGTTCCACATAATTATTTGGTTTTTTGAGCTCTTTGCCATGGTAGAACGTTGCTTCCAGAGTGGAGAGAGATGCGTCCCAAATTACTGGGGTTTTTGCAAATGTCAGAGCTGCAGGAGGATGCCCTGTCTATAGACACCTGAAACTCTGGCAAACAGGCCATACAACCCAGGACAAATACCCATAACTGTGACCCAAATGCAAGTGGGTCAAAGGAAGAGCAATTACCCTCTGAATGGTCACTTGATTCCCCCTACAATTTGTAGGCCAAGAGCTCTGGAGCCAGCCACAGGGCAGCAGCTACAGCTGCCATGCCTCTTCCACCTCTTTCCCAGGGGGCAGGGGCCAGACTTGGGTCTTCTGTCACCTGGTTGCAACAGAGTTCCCCACTGACCTTTTACATTCTCTTTGGCATTTATGGGCTGAGAAGTCTGGAAAACACCACAGATGCTGGTGATTCACTCTCCTGAAGTCTGCTCTTGCCAGTCTGGGCCACTGGACAAGGTTGTCCCAGGTCTGGGACTGGGAAGCTCATATGGGACTATGCTAAGCTCCCAGTGCAGAATCATAGACACTTCCTGTTGGCCTGCCAGGCTGCCTTCAGTGAAAGATTTGCTTCTCTCTGTCACTTTATGGATTCTGTAGCCCTGAAATTTTAGATTCATATTTAACAGGTAGTATAGAGTCATATTTTACAGACAGTCACTCAATTTAAAATATGGAGCATAGAGAAAAACTATCTAGAAAGACAAAGAAAAATAAAAAAATAAGAAGAAAATAAGAAGAAGTTGATTCAAAAAACAAGAGCTCTCAAGAAAATAGAACTTTGGATTTTAGAGATAAGGAACACTGTCATTTATTAAGTAATGTTCAAAGAGAAATTGATTGAGAGCGCCCAAAGACTAACAATCCAACTGTGATGCTGCACCCATGGGTGAGCATGGAGAAGACTTAAAAAAAGAAATATTATATTACAGTTCTACAATACTCAAGAGTGTGAGTTGCCTTGGTTTATGACTCATTGCCATTATTCTTGTTTTGTGTCCACTCTTCTCATAGATCAAAAGTATCTTTGTGGAGAAAGGTTCTCAGGTTTATAGGAGCTTAGAATGTCTTATAGCTATTATTCATATTATGCTATTTTAGAAAATAAATGCCATTGGTTTGAACTAATTGCATTTACTCTGTAACTGTTAGAAATAAACTCATTTCTGGGGATCATGAGTTTCAGTTTTATGCATACAGACCAACAAAGTACCTTAAACTTGAGAGCTATCACTTTCCTGGGGATTCAGTCTATATACCAGTGAGTGCCAAATCAGGGGAGTGATGCAGACACAAACACACACACGTGTGTATACACAAATTATTGTATATCATAACTAAATTCATACACATACACATAAATGCATATGCATATGACATAGTTATATATGTATGTTACGCACATATAATGTTTGTGTATACACATATACATATGTTGTATGTTGTGACATAGATGAATATGATCACCTACATATACATTTATTTTTCTCTTTTTATTGAGAGTCATGAATATAATATGGGCACCCTAAGAACTATACTCTCATCCACTAAATATCTAAAGAATGACAAGAAGACCTCCAATGCTTTGAGCTTTCCCTCTTTAAAGGATTAAGGAATCCTGCAGGATGAAAATGGGTTAACTAGTTGTCATTGACATTCATAAGGAAAGGACCTATATTGGTGAGATCACAGATTCATTAAAATTAATTTTTTTTGGATGAGTGAGGCTTACAAGAGAACTATTTAATAAGTAGATCTCAGTAGTCAAATTCCAAGTCCCTTCTCTTAGACTAGCAGTTCTCAAGCTGAGGGTTATGTTCAATTTGTAACAATGAAAATACATTCTGCACATCAGATATTTACATTATGATTCATAACAGTAGCAAAATTACAGTTATGAAGTAGCAACGAAAATAATTTTATGTTTGGGAGTCACTGCAACATGAGGAACTGTATTAAAGGGTCACAGAATTAGGAAGGTTAAGAACCGCTGTCTTAGACATTTTGAATGTGTATGTGTGTGTGTACCATATACAAACCATGTACACATACAAACATGTTTGTACCATATACAAACGTGTACATACACATGTGTATGTATATATGTAAATGTGTGTATTTGTGTATGCATGTATGTATATCTTTTTAAACCAGCTTTTTTCAGAGTATTGTCTACCACTCCTCATGCATGTGTTGTCTGTTATTCATTTCCTTTTTTTCTTTTCTATTCATTTTTTCCCTCCCTTTTCCTCTTAGCTTTCCACTCATTTGACACATTTACTGAATGTATAATTTATCCATGACAGATTTTCTGGCACACTCCTTTCATCTCTTTGCTATCTACTTCCCTTTCTCCCATCACATAGATCATAAACTAGCATATATATGGGCAAAATGAGGTAGACATAAAGGATTCTTAATTTCTTTTAACTCCCAACTCTAGTCATACTCTAAAAAAGTCACATTAGGAACCATGAATAAAAGATGGTGATCATGTTTTAGGACTGAAACAAAAAAATAAGATGAAAAGAAGCTTGACTAGAAAATATACCATCAACCACTAGGTAGTGTGTCAAGTGAACAGTATGCTATGTGTCTTCTAATCTGTCTATGGACTATACTCTGTACCTGTCACTTTGCTTAAATTAATGTGGAAAACACATCCATTAGGCAGAACAGACACAGGATAATTAAGAACCATCAAGGAGATTTCATTTTCTTCCTCTCTCTAAATTCTATTGGTTTCCTCTTTACCCCATCAAGTTGATGGCAACAGAACTCAATGTTAATTTTCCTTTGTCTCGCCTTGATTGTTGAAGAGTCTGGCACCATAGTACTGGCTGTGAGGCAACTAAGTAAATAGTCAAGTGTATATTAAAAATACTATCACTTATAATCAACAGTTAGAATTCAACTTGTTCAGTCATTCAGTTGTGTCTGCCTCTTTATGATACTGTTGTTGCCAGTTCTCTATCTCAGGGACTCATCTTCCAATGTCATGCATTCTAATATGTTCCAAGAGCATTTCTTGGGAAATATACTGAAGTAGATTGTCATTTCCTGCTCCATTGTATCACCTTTGGTTAGAACTCTCCAGTATAACTTATCGTTGGTAACCCTGAACAGTATATTTCATGGTTACATTGAACTATGGAATCCCCTCTTCCCCGAAAAGACAGGAATATAGGAGAAGCTAGAACCCGTCTACAATGGTATAACCTCTCTAAACAGCAGTTAATGCTGTTTATTTCTGAAGGTTTATTAAAATCACTCTTATCAAAATTAAGAGGGTTAAATAAAAACTTACAATGAGAGAATATATGGAGATATCAAATTCTCCTGTTTTTTTTTAATATGACTCTTTTCCAGATAGAGTACTTCTATTCTGAAGATTTGTGAAATCAACATATAATCATTTTTAAATAGTCAGTTGGTGAACTGTTTTCATTATAATTTGCAAAGTAAGAAAACAAAAGCAAAACCCAAACAAACAAAAAAAGAAAAAAACCATCCAAACTAGAAATTCCATTATGGCTTGTGACATTGCAAATTATATTAATTTCCTACCACACACAGGGTTATGATTATGTTTTATTTAAATATTATTTTGAAAGAAAGAACATATGCAAGTAGAGTTAGGGTCACTTTGATATTTCAATTGGCAATTTATTATTTTTGTATTAAAATGTGTCTAAACATCATTAACATTTTTAAAGTAAAATATGATAAAAATGACAGTCATATAACATCTATTTGGAATCAAGTCATTTTACAAATGAGTCAAAGAAGATCCAGTTAGGTTAAGTAATACATTTATGGTCATAAAAGCAGGAATTAATACAGTTGAAAGTTGACCCCAAATATTCTGACATTAAATGCAGTATCAGTATCAAAATGCCTCTTGTTTCCCTTAATGTTTTACTAATCCCAGAGGAAATAGCATTGCACAATCTAAAGGGGAACACTTAAAAAAATCTGCCATAAAGTCCATGTGTTAACACTTCTATAATCTTCACAGTTAAACCTTCAAGTTCTCATTCTAACATGATTTATCCTTAATAGCACAAAAAATGGGGTCAAATTCAAATAAAAGTGAAGGCACATAAGGATCTCCATGTGCCACATATTCAATTAGAAAACCATGTATTAATATGATCTATGTTTTAATGTATTTTTATTTACATCATGAAATGTTTATCAATTATATTTTAAGCTGCTTCTGTACCCTTGGCAAGTCTTGCATAGGAGAATATGTGTTGGATCTGAATTCAGAAGTCTTGAGCTCAAACTTTGGCTCTGATTATTACTAAATATATAATCATGGGTGAGGCACTTAGCTTCTCTGAGGACAATATTTCTCATTTCCTAGATAGAAATAACAATCATCTTAAAGATATTATAGGGTATTTGTGAGGAAAGCACTTCAAATACATTAACTCATGTTATGTAAATTTTAGCTATTGGCATTATTTTGGGCAAAGTTCTTAAAGTGTGGTGTTATGGTCTCACATACCATAACAGATTGGAAAAGGGACACAAGAAGAGTTTCAGGTAGCACATTGGTAGCATTAGTTGACAGGTAAAAACAAACGTAGAGGCAGAAATTTTTTTAAAGATCTGAGAATTCAGAAACTCTCTTAATACAGTCCATTCAGCATAACCAAGCTGAACTACAACTCAGTACATGATGAGACCATTATTGTATTATGGGAAATCACAATAACTCATAGTTATAATGAAAATACACTGATTTTTCTGCAAACTATCTTTTCAACCAAAAAGTGATATTTGATTCAAATGAATTTAAAATGCATGTGCCTATTAGGAAAAGAACACTATGTTAAGTACTAGGAGAGATTAAATGTTCAGGTAAAACACTTTCCATGTTTTCATGAAGCATATAATCTAGGAGGAAACTATTTGATTAAGTTAACGATGATATAATCTAAAAAATATTAAATGATAATGTTATATGTGAGCTTTGGTAAGGTAGAGATCATTTTAGAACTAGAAAGTAGAGGAGTGAAGAGGGATAGGAAACAAGATATTCACATAAAAAAGATCAGGAACAGGTTTTGGAATGTATATGTCTATATATGTATGCATATGTGTATGTGTGTGTATATACATATATACATATACACATATATACATATACATATATATATATATATATACGTGTGTGTGTGTGTGTGTGTGTGTGTGTGTGTGTGTGTAGTGAAAGAGACACATATCTAAACTTTACTATGGCTTCCAGGGGGTAAGGGGGAGGGGAAAAAGAACAAAATTAAAATGTGCACAGCAGAAAACAAAAGAAACCTCACAAGGAAGCAAAGAAAAGATGGACAATTCTCAAAAGAACAAGTATTATTTATCATATAGACTTACTTGAACTGAAATTATTGTTACATATTTCTGATCCCTCTCATATTCTGATATATGTCATGCTTTTTTTCTTTCTAACTTTGTATTTAAGTTCCAATATTTAAGTTTATAATATGTTTTTGTTTCTTTTCTCTATTCTGTATTTGTGTTCTGGTATTTGAGTCTAAACTAAATTTTTGAAAAATTAACCAGCACTGTTAGTAAAACGATAGAGGTGGAGAAGAGTGGGGATATTGTATAGTTAGACTGAAGTCTAGTGCATATCAAATGAAGATACATTAAATAAGGCTAGAAAGTTTTCTCAATTACAAATTGCAGAAAACCTTGTGTAATAGTCAAAGGAGTTTGACATTATTAGCATTTTTTTAAAATTTTGGTTTATTTACTTTTAGTTTACAACATTCAGCTCCACAGTTGCTTGAGTTTCAGATTTTCTCCCCCTCCCTCTCCCCTCTCCCTTTCCCATCATAGTGGCACGCACTTGGATACAGGATCTGCAAATATCTTCCCATTAATCATTAGACAAGCTGAAAAGAAGGATTGTAACTGATGGAATAGTCAGTGGGAAAGAGGAAACAAAACAAAACAAGAAAAATAAACAAAGGAAGCAGTTTGTTTCAGTCTGCACTCAGATCATGCGTCTTCTTTGGATATGGATATCTCCTTTAATCTTGAGTCTTTTGGAGTTGTCTTATAAAATTGCTAACAGGAGCCCAGTCTATTGAGGTTAGTCATCACATGTATATTGTGTCTGTGACTGTGTACAAATTTCTCCTCGTTCTGCTCTTCTCAATCAGCATCAGTTTATTAAGTCTCTTCAGGTTATTATGAAGTCTGTCTGCTTATTTCTTATAGCACAGTAGTATTCCATTACATTAATGTACCACAACTTGTTCAACCATTCTCCAGTTGATGGGCATCCCCTTGATTTCCAATTTTTTGCCACCACAAAAAGAGCTGCTATAAATATTTTTGTACATTAAAAATCCTCTTCCCATTTCCCTGACCTCTTTGGGATATAACCCTAAAAGTGGTATTTCTAGGTCAAAGGGTATGCTCTTATTTATACCCCTTTGGGGATAGTTCCAGATTATTCTCCAGAATGGCTGGATCAGTTCACAGCTCCACCAACAATGCATCAGCGTTCCAGTTTTTCAACATCCTCTCCAGCATTTATCATTTTACTGTTTTGTCATCTTAGTGAGTCTGGCTGGTGAGATGTGGTACCTCAGAGTTACTTTGATTTGCATTTCTCTAATCACTAATGATTTGGAACATTTTTCCATATGCTTATGGATGTTTTTAATTTCATCTTCTGAGAACTGCCTGTTCATATCCTTTGGCCATTTATCAACTGGGGAGTGTCTTGTATTCTTATTAACTTAGCTCAATTCTTTGTGTATTTTAGAAATGAGACACTGGTTGTAAAAATTCTTTCCCAGTTTTCCACTTCCCTTTTAATCTTGGTAACATTGGCTTTGTACAGAAGCTTTTCAATTTAATATAATCAAAATTATCCATTTTGCATTTTGTAATGCTCTCTAACTCTTGTTTCATTATGAAGTCTTTCCTGCTCCATAGATCTGACAGGCAAACTATCCCTTGGTCTCCCACACTGCTTACAGTATCAACCATTATACCTAGATCATGTGCCCATTTTGACTTTATTTTGGTCTACGGTGTTAGATATTGGTCTTTGCCCAATTTCTGACATACTATGTTCCAGGTTTTCCAGCAGTTTTTGTCAAATAGTGCATTCTTAACTCCAAAACTGGGGTCTTTGGGTTTATCAAACAGTGGATTACTATCATCACTGGCTGCTGTGTCTCATGTATACAACCTAATCCATTGATCCACTGGCCCTATTCTTCAGCCAGTACCAAGTAGTTTTGATAACTGCTGCTTTCTGGTACAGATTAAAATCTGATATGGCTAGGCCACCTTCCCTAGCATTCATTTTCATTAGTTGCCTTGATATCCTGGACCTTTTGTTCTTCCAGATGAATTTTGCTACTATTTTTTTCTAGCTCTATAAAGTAATTTTTGGTAGCTTGATTGGTATGGAACTAAATATGTAATTTAATTTAGGTAATATTGTCATTTTTAATATATTAGCTAGACCCAGCCATGAGTAACTGATGGGTTTTTTTTCCGATTAGTTAGATCTGATTTTATTAGTGTGAGAAATGTTTTGTAGTTGTGTTCATGAAGGTACCGGGTTTGTTTTGGCAGGCAGATTTCCAGATATTTTATAATGTCTAAAATAACTTTAAATGGAATTTCTCTTTCTGTCTCTTGCTGTTGGATTTTATTAAAGATGTATAGGAATGCTGAGGATTTATGTGAGTTTATTTTATATCCTGCAACTTTGCTAAATTTATTTATTGTGTCAAGTAGTTTTTTACTTGATTCTCTAGGATTCTGCAAGTATATTATCATATCATCTGCAAAGAGTGATAGCCTAGTCTCTTCTTTGCCTAATTTCTTTTATTTCTTTTTCTTCTCTAATTGCTACTGCTAATATTTCTAGTACCAGATTGAATAAGAGGGGTGATAGTGGACATCCTTGTTTCACCCCTAATCTTATTGAAAATGCTTCTAGTTTACCCCCACGACATATAATACTTGCTGATGGTTTTATATAGATGCTATTTCTTATTTTAAGGAAGACTCCATTTATTCATATACTTTCTAGTGTTTTTAATAGGAATGGGTGCTGTATTTTATCAAAGCACTTTTCTGCATCTATTGAAATAATTATGTGGTTTCTGAGGGTTTTGTTGTTGATGTGATCAATCATATTGATAGTTTTCCTGATATTGAACCACCCTTGCATTCTTGGAATAAATCTTACCTGATCAAAGTGTATTATTCTCATGATGATTTGTTGTACTCTTTTTGCTAATATTTTATCTATAATTTTTGCATCGATATGCATAAGGGAAATTGGTCTGTAATTTTCTTTCTCTGTTTTGTCTCTTCCTAATGTAGGTATCAGCACCATATTTGTCTCATAAAAAGAATTTGGTAGGATTCCTTCTTCAGAAATTTTCCCAAATAGTTTGTAAAATATTGGAGTCAATTGTTCTTTAAATGTCTGGTCAAATTCACTAGTAAAGCCATCTGGCCCTGGAGATTTTTTCCTAGGGAGTTCATTGATGGCTTGTTCAATTTCTTTTTCTGAGATTGGTTTTTTTAAGTAGTTTACTTCCTTTTGAGTTAGTCTAGGCAACTTGTATTTTGTAAATATTCATCCATTTCACTAAGATTGTCAGATTTATGTGCATACAATTGGTAAAATTATTCCTAAGTATTATTTAATTTCATCTTCATTGGAGGTAGAGTCACTCTTTTCATTTTTATATTTGTAATTTGGTTTTCATCTTTCTTTTTTTATCATATTGGCAAAAGGTCTATCAATTTTATTGGCTTTTTCATAATACCAACTGTTCATTTTATTTATTAATTCAATAGTTTTCTTGAATTCAATTTTATTAATCCCTCCTTTGGTTCTCATTATTTCCAATTTAGTATTTAATTGGGGATTTTCAGTTTGTTCTTTTTCTAGCTCTTTGAATTGCATGACCTATTTATTGATCTCGATTTTCTCTAATTTATTCATGTATGCATTCAGGGATATAAAAATTACCCTAAGAACTGGCTTTGTTGCATCCCACCAGTTTTGGTATGTTGTCTCATTATTGTCATTCCCTTCAATGAAGTTGCTGATTGTTTCTAAAATTTCTTATTTGACCCACTCATTCTTTAGAATTAAGGTATTTAGGTTTCACTTAGTTTTTTTGTCTATACTTCCATGGCCCTTTATTACATATAATTTTTATTGCATCACGATCTGAGAAGGATGATTGTAATATATCCGCCTTTCTACACTGAATTGTGAGGTTTTTAATGCCCTACCTAGTACATGGTCAATTTTTGTGTATTTCCTATGTACCACTGAGAAGAAGGTATATTTCTTTTTATCCCCATTAAATTTTCTCCAGAGGCCTACCATATCTATCTTCTCTAAGATTCTATTTATCTCCTTAACTTCTTTCTTGTTTATTTTGAGGTTAGATTTATCAATCGCAGAGAGGGGGAGATTGAAGTACCCCACTACTATAGTTTTGCTATCTCTTTCTTCCTCTAGTATCCTTAATTTCTCTTTTAGGAATGTAGATGCTGTGCCACTTGGTGCATAAATGTTTAGTAATGATACTGCCTCATTTTCGATGGTGCGTTTTAGCAGGATATAGTTATCTCCCTTATCTCTTTTAATTAGATATATTTTTGCTTTCATTTTTGTCTGAGATAAGGATTGCTACCCCTGATTTTTTACTTAAGTTAAGTCATGATATATTTCACTCCAGCCTTTTACCTTTGCCCTGTGTGTATCTGCCTGTTTCAGATATGTTTCTTGTAAAGAGCTTATTGTAGGATTATGGTTTTTAATCCATTCTGCTATCTGCCTCTGTTTTATGGGGGATTTCATCCCATTCACATTCATAGATATTATTACTATCTGTGCCTTTCCCTCCATCCTATTCCCTCCCCTATTGATGCTTTTATTTTTCCTCTTCTCCTTTCCCCTTCTTAAGAGTTTTCCTTTTGACCACCACTTTCCTCAGTATTCCCTTATCCCCCCCTCCCTTTTCTTACCCTTCTGCTTTACTACTTCTTCCCTCCTTTGTAAACTCTTTCCCCCTCTTTCTTGGCCCTTCCCCCCTCCTACAGCCAGTAGGATAGGATCATTTTTATACTCAAGGCTATATGTTATTTGTTCCTTAAATCAAGATTGACGAGAAGAGATCTCATGCTGTGCTCCTCTCCCTCCACTTTTGCTCTATTATCATAAATTTTATGTCCATTCTCTATAGAGTCCTATATTTAACTGGTTATGTTATTCCATAACCTCACCAGAACCAGTGAGGGAAAAGCTCATATAATGTTCATCTCCCTCCATTCTTTCCCTCTACTACACTGTTTTTATGCCTCTTTGTGTAACATAATATTCCCTTTTCTGCTTCATGCTTTCCTCTTCTTCCATTGAAGTCCCTTAATAAGGATTTGTATCATCATTTTGTGTAATTTATACCTACACCCTCTCTTCATCTATATCTCTTTTAGATGTTGCCACTGGTATAGAATTCAAGATGTTACCAGGTATCAGCATCCCATATAGGCATGTAAAACAGTTTTCTCTTATTAAATAGCAAGTTATGTGTGTGTGCACATCTGTGTGTTTTCCTTATTTACCTTTCTATGTCTCTCTTGGATCTTGTAATTGGAGGTCAAATTTTCCATTGAGGTCTTTTTTTTTTCATCAGGAAGGTCTGGAATACTGTTATATCACTGAATATCCATCTTCTTGCCTAGTAGATTATGCTCAGTCTCACTGGACAGGTGATCCTTGGTTGTAACCCAAGCTCTTTTGCCTTGCAAAAAATCATATTCCAGTTCCGCTGATCATTCAAAATTGAAGCTGCCAGATCCTGTGTGATCCTCACTGTGGTTCCACAATATCTGAATTGTTTCTTTCTGTCCACTTGTAATATTTTCTCCTTTATGTGATAGTTCTGGAGTTTGGCCACAATGCTTTGTGGAGTTTTCAATTTGGGATCTCTTTCAGGAGGTGTTCAGTGGATTCTCCCAATTTCTATTTTACCCTCTGCTTCTAGGATCTCAGGGCAGTTTTCCATGATGAGCTCTTGGAAAATGTTGTCTAAACTCCTTTTTTCATCATGATTTTCTGGTAGATTAATAAATCTCAGATTATCTCTCCTGGATCTGTTTTCCAGGTCAGTTATTTTCCATTGACATATTTTTACCTCTTTTTCTAATTTTTCAATCTTAATGTTTTGATTGACTGATTCTTGGTTCCTCATAAAGTCAATCGCTTCATTTTGATTGATTCTAATTTTTAGTGAATTATTCTCCTCAGTTAGTTTTTGAAGTTCCTTTTCCATATGCTCAGATTTCATTTTCAGTTCACACATTTTGCTTTTTAAGGAGCTGCTCTCTCCATTGTAATGTTTTTCTAATTTTGCAATTTTATTTTTAAAAGAGGCATTGATTTTATCTTCTGCCTCTCTAACCTGGATTTCAAAGTTCTTTTTGAGCTTGTCAAGGAATGATTTCTGTGCCTGAAACCAGGTCATAGTCCCTGTTAAGCCTTTAGCTGTGGGTGTGGAGTCAATATTCTCTCCTTCTGAATTTGGTTCCTCACTTTCACAGTAATAGGATTCCAGAATCTTTGTCTTTGCAGTCTGCTTTTTCCCCTTTTGAGGCAGGGTCTTAGCCACACCCATCCTCCAGGTTTCCTAACCCTTTGCTGATTAAAATATTTCTCTGGGGCAATAATTACTGTGTTTTTAGGGTCAGAGGGGGTGACTGGAACTGCTGGGGTTCACTCTGTCATCCTGGTCCATAGATGTTCAAATAGGGGCTTTTTAAATTTCCAGGTTTTGGATAGGTAGTCCTGGGGGTAGCTGCTGCCCCTGCCACAGGCCCTGTCTTTGTCTCTTACACACCACCTTAGATGTCTGACCTGTGGTGATGGGACTGGGAATGGCCCTTGTGGTTGGTGGATCAGCAGGCCTCTCCAAGCATAGTCACTGCTTTGCTGTCAGGGCCTCCTGGAGCACATCTGCTGAGCTGCTGGAAGGAGTGCTCATATTTGTTAAACAAATATTGATATTTGTTAAACAAATCACTGAAGACTTTTGATCTTGTGTATAAAATCATCAGAATGTGAAGATAAGCTCCACATGGGTAGGAGAGAGGAATTGTAAGACTGAAAACATGAAAGGAAAAAGAGGCATTCAGGTGTTTTTCTACTATAAACAGAAGTGTAAAGGCCTATCTTAGGGTTTACTAATAGCAATAGCAAAAAGACAGATGGGTGAGATACCAAGGAATTAGGACTACTGTATTTTTCTTTGTTTCCTTTTTTCTCTCAGGCACAATTCTCTTCAGTTTTAAAAGCAGAATAAATTTTTGAAGCAGTGCACTGATGCAAAGCTCTCAGGAAGCATTACTAAATTTTGCCCAATGAATTCAGAATACTAGAAAAGCATACCATAGACTAAGGTATAGAAGGAAATGGAAAATATAATTCTGAATCTCATCAGTGAACCTTAGAAAATGATGGCGACAAAGAGACATCATATATATTTAGATTCAGGCTAATGTGGTGTCTGTTTTTGAAAAGAGAAAAGGGGAATAACTGTAGACTATGTGTCCCTTCAATTTCCTGGGATTTATAGAATAAAGGGGGAGTGTTGCATATATTGATCATTAAGAGTCAGTATGTGTTCATCAAGAAAATGTCAGGACAGTTTAAACTTATTTCCTTTTCAGACACGCTATGTAAACTAGGAAATCAGGAATTATCAAAGGCAGAGTTGGATTTTGTGAAAATATTGACAAATTCTCAAGATATCCTTTGGGGGGGGGGAAATAAATGTAGGCTACATGAAAATGTAGGCTACATGTGGAGAGGTAGTTTCAAAATTGGTTGAATGAATAAAGTAAGGTTTCTGGTTATTAATGGATCTATATCAACCTGGACTTTGGTACTGAATGAGTTCTCTAAGAGCTCTAACCTTGCCACTATATTGTTCAGAAAGGGTTGTTAATGCCATAAATGAATTTACAGCAAGTTTATTTATCAGTCTCAGAGATAATGTAAATCTAGAAGGAAGAATGAAGGATTTGTGTGAGAGTCTATAAAAATGTAGGATCTCAGGGCAGTTTTCCTTGATGAGCTCTTGGAAAATATTGTCTAAACTCATTTTTTCATCGTGATTTTCTGGTTTGATGAGTAAAACTAATAAGATCCAATGTATATGTTAGCCCACATGATTCAAATGGAGAATCTGCAAATCATCACCTTCCATCACAGTTACCTCACAGTTAACCCCAAATCAGAAGTCCTAGAATTTAACCTGGAATGACAGTTTCTTCTGAAGTATGCCTTTTTGACAGAGAGGAGAAAGATACACATTGTTCCCAGAGCCAGAAGACCAACAGGGCACTAAAGTCAAGACACAAAAGTCCTTGACTTTGCTTTCTCTTAGTTTTGTAAGTATTTTTGGATAACACCAGCTTGTACTGCTCTGGACTCAATAGGACCCTGAGGCAAGGTGGTAACAATAGGATACACAGGGAATAGAATTTCATTAATTGCTTGTGGGCAACCACAAATTCTTCATGAGTTTTTGATATATTTTTATGGGCTCCTGTGAGTCCTTTGTGTTTTATCTATTTTCTGTCAGGTCTAATAAAGTCTGTCTTATACCCAATAACTGAATTTATTACTTTGAGTTTTTAGAAGGGATCTAGGGACCCCTTTTACCTACATCTGTGGAAATCTAGACATGATCTATATTCAGAAATTTTCCTGAGTAACTCCTTGGTAGGAAGAATAGTGAGTCAAAGAATGGCTATTCTGGCATCAACTCCCAGAATCAAACTCTGACTGTGTGATTTTAGTATTTAAAAGTGGCAAGACATGAGATAAATACATATGTTTTATAGTAACTTATATCTATACATTTTTTTTTCTAATTTAGAATAGAAGTTCCTTGAAATCAAAGGACTGGATCACGTTCTTCTCATTTTATCACTAGCAAATTGTATACTGCCTGACACACAGTAGGTCAATTCAAAAATGCTTGTGAAAGTTGAAATTGTTGAATTCAGTGGGCACATACACTAATTACTAAACTTGGATGAAAAAACCTGTTATATAAGCATGAGATGGGGGAGAAGCATGGACAAGTAGTTATGAAAAATTAATCACAATAGCTATCTGCCTCAGCTTCCTTATCTGAAAAGTAAGGGTCCTTACTTTTCAGTTACATGGCTATTTTCAATACTAAGTGATTTAAAATATATAAAGTATTTTATAAAACATTAAGCACAATATATTTTAGTAATTATCATTAATGGCATATGCATTATCATATAATATGTATATACTTTCACACACATAAATGTACAATCATACAAAAAGTACACACGCACATATAAAATAAATGCATATATGTATGTGTACACAAAAGCATGTGTGTATATATTTATGTATACATATATGCTTACACATACATACATACACATGTGTGTGTGAATACTTATAAAGGAAACAAACACCTAGGGCTCTGAATAGATAAGATTTCACTTAATTTTAGTATATGCACATATCTGCTGTCATATAAAAATTACCTCTGAGATTATAGAATAGGCACAGGTATTTAAATACTTTAACGAATTTTTCATTATATTTTGAAAAATATAGGAGGTCAATCTTTGCAGGTAAGAAATATTATTTTAATATTAAAATCAAAAGATTTGAAAATTCTTCCCACAATATCTGTTGCATATAGTCATTTTCAGTGGGTACATGACATTATTTCTAAAAGTCAACTGATAAACACTTTCCATAAGCAGTGGAATTCTGGGCCTGATAACATTAAAAGGATAACAAAACCAGAAGGGGTTGACTTGGAGCTAGCCAGCACAGAACTGGAAGCAGAAGGCAACAGAGACTGTCTAGCCTCAACAGTCTCAGATTTAGTGGATAAAATTTAGAAATATTTTATAATGATATGAATTGTTAATTTTCTTCTCTTTTCTACTGATTTCTACCCCTAGTCATATCATGAGACTTTTTAGTCAAGAGTCTCTAGGGGCTGCTACAGGATTTTTCAGTTTCTAAGCAAAGTATTAAAGAGATTAACTGTCTACTGAGTTAATAGTAGCCTGCTGACTGATCAGTAGATCTTTATCATGAAATTATTATAATATCCACTGAAATAGGACTTATAATAAGCCCTCTCTAGCACTTTAAAGTACATAACATGATTATCTCACTACAGTCCTGAGGTAAGTAAGGGCAGCCCCATTGTAGAGATCACAGAACTGAGGCACAGTGAAATAAAATTATTTGACCAGGGTTAAACAGCTAGTGACACTGTAACAGAACTTAAATTTGAATGACATCTGGGAAACTTAAGACATCTGTTTTATATGTGTCTATACATACAAGCATATACACATATACGTGCACGCATGCATACATATATATGCATATCTATAGATATAGATGTAGATATCTGTCTGTCTGTCTATCTATATTAGAAATCATTAAAAATGGCAGCAGGGTAGAATAGTGAACTACAGTCAGGAAGACAAGAGTTTAAATCCAGACTCAGACTCTTACTAGCTGCATAACACCAGGCAAGTCACTTAACCCTTTTTGCCTTAGTTTCATCATCTGTAAAATATGCTAGAGAAAAGTATGGCAAAACACTCCAGTATCTTTGCCAAGAAAACTCTATGGGGTCATGAAGAGTCAAATACAATTGAAATGAAATAACAACAACAAAACATTTACTTTTACATGAGCTGCTGAGATTCAATATGACATAATCCACAGAGAACCATATTTTGAGGCCAGAGGAGTGGCCATCAAATCTAGCTTTTAACACATACTAGGTATGTGACCATGAGCAAATCATATAATCCCCCAGGGTTCAAGGAAAGATTTTAATACTAAGGTTTTGTATTAATATAAACCATTAGTTCCCTACCCAGATGAAATCACAGGTCTAGTTAAAACAAAAAATAATAAAGGAAATTAAATATAGAGTTCAATATACTGTCTTTCCAATTCAAATTGCCCTCTAAAGAATTGTCCAGAAAGGTTCTTGGGGCTGTTGATGCTAATATGAAATCACAGGATCAGGCCTCTGAAAATACAGAGTGGCTCACCTTCCTAAATTGTTGCCGCAGCCTTGAGATGTCTCAGCCCTATATGGATTGGTGCCGGTGCTGAGGCCTCCAGGTGTCACTAATTCTAAATCATAATCTTTTAACTTGTGGTCTCGAGGATCCTAGTCCTGATGACAATTAACTGAACAAGGTTAAATTCCTGAGGGGCCATCAATCCTCAAGGAACAGATACATTTGTAACTGAAGCGAGAGAGTGTTTTTTAGCTTTGTTTTGGAGTTCATGACTTTTTTTCTGAGTTCAGGCAATGGAAAGTCCTTGGAAATAAGAATGATAGTATCAACATCATGGAAACTTTATATACTAGTATGCTGAGTTTCAGTTCCTTTTAGTATAGTTCAGAGAATAAGTTATCAACACTCATTTCCCACTCCCAGCTCACACTAGTCTCCAAAGTATTAACTTTGACTAAGTAATATTTTTCAATTAAAAAAATCAAACTGATTTTCAAGGCTCTCTTCAGGTGACTTTTGTTATCACAAGCCTTATATTCTTTTTTTATTTTCTTTCTTCCAAATAAATTTTTCTTGTATCATCTCTTGGCCTTGAAGATAAATATGAGCTATTTGTATTTGTTAGGCTAATGAACATAAGACTCCAAGCTCATAGCAAAAATGATTTAGGGCTGAAAGTGACCTTAGTGATAATCTCTTCTGACCCCATCCTTAAAGATAAGGAAATATGAGGAGCAAAGTTTAAGTGGCTTGTCTAGTCAAACAGATTGGGAGTTGCAGAGACAGAATTTGAACTCCAGCAATTATTAACAAGTATCCTTAGTGTTTTATCTATATTTCTGTTTTATATATTTTATCCAATTGTGTTATCTCCAAATTTTCATCTCTGCCAGTTCTAAGGGGAAGAGTCATTTGCTGTCAAATAACTAGGCTATAAAAATTAATTCTATCCAATAATAGGAAGCCAGTTTAAAAGTGCAACTTTTAGACAAAATAAATTAACTTGAGCAACTAAGTGAATTTCCCCTTAGCGTAGTACTAACTTACTTGGGAATCCATGATCTTCCTACATAACTTTCATAAGAAGTAGTCATCTTGCTCTTGCCTGAAGACCTCTAGATAGAGAAATCCTCTTATTGCTAAGGTTCTCATTCCAATTTTGGATAATTCTAATTGTGAGGAAATATTTGCTTACGTTGAGTTCAGATATACTTTCCTGAAACTTTCATCGATTCTCATAATAAAGAATCAAGTTTTCATTCATCTTTCTTGATGATCAAATATTTGAAAATAAATATGATACTTTCCCTCTTCCCCATACTCTCTTCTATCTTCACATAAATTTATTTTCCTCTTCAGATTAAACTTCATTGTTTTCTCAGTCTGTCCTTATGGACAGTATCACAATCCTACACCATTTTGGTGGCTTTCCTATAAATGTTCTGTTTTTCAATTCAATTTACAAAATGTGATACCCAGAACTGAAAAGAATATTCCAAATGTGTGTCAAGTATTAAATTCAATTAATTTTTATATGTATTTATTAAGTACCCTGTGTAAAACATTCTATTAGGCATTGGGAATACAAAGATGAAGTACAAGTTTCTGTGTATGAGGATTTAATAATTCTATAGAAGTGGGTATGAGTCAGTAAGTCAGTCAGTCAGCAATAATACCTTATATACTTACTATGAATGAAGCATCATACGAAACTCTGGGGATACAAATAAAGAAAAAGCTATTCTTGCCTTTAAGAAACTCACATTGTAATGGGAAAAATAATGAGCAATCAGCTATGTACAGACAAGATATGCACATGGTAAATAGAAGGTAATTTCAAATGAAAGAGCCTAGTATGCTGAATTGGATGGGTAGAGAAGATTAGGAAATATCTCTTGAAGAAGGTTCAATTTGAAATTAATCTTGAAGGAAGTTGGGGAACCCTGGATGCAAAGGTGAATAAAGGGATCATTTCAGGCAATAAGACAACCAAAGAAAAGGCACAAATTGGTAAATGAAATATTAAATGAGAGGAACAGTACAAATACCAATGTTGTCTGATTGGAAAATGTATGGAAGGAAGTAAACATAAGTAGGTTTGGAAAGGAGAAAGAGACAAGCTTGTAAATTGCTTTTAAATCCAAAAATATATTTTAATTTACATTTGATCCTAGGGAGCACAGGAAGACTTTGGAGTTTACTGAGTGTGTGTGTGAGAGGAGAGAGAGAGAGAGAGAGAGAGAGAGAGAGAGAGAGAGAGAGAGAGAGAGAGAGAAAGATCAATGATCAATTGATTGCTTTATGTGCTACAGAGAGGTCAAGAAGGATAAGAACTAAAAAGGATGAGTTAAACACACATAAATGCAAATACATATATGTGTCATTCATATGTTTATTTACAAACACACCTATGTGTGTATGTATATACACACTTTCTTCTGTCATGGGCACCTGGCTGGGCATATTTAGGTGCAACCAAAATATAACTTGTAGGTATGGAGTTTTGTTTTTTTTAACAGATTCGTGAAACTGCCCTATTTCATAGGTTTTTAAAACACAACATTTATATTCGCATAATTCAACTAGGATTAGAATCTTTATCTGAACTATTCAGTACTTACCTACAATGAACTAAAATGTCAACCCTTTAAAATCTCTTTCTTCCTAGTTCAAATGTGTTAGCTTCAGGCTTGCTTCTATTTGTAACTATTCTTCATAGTAAGAGAGTTCACTGCATTTTTCCTAAGCTTTCAGACAAGAACCCACTTAGAAGAGCAAAAAGGTCAGTAGGATTTTTATTTGGAAAATAGAAGGCAGAAGCATTGTTTATGCTACTACTCATAATAAAATATACAGTGCTTTCTTATGACCCACACATCTGTACATAATGATTTGTGAAATGAATACTGCATAAAATGGTCCATATTCTCTAAAGGACCAACATGAGCAAATTTGCTAATCGTGCTATCTTTCTTGGGTGTGTAATAATATTTATCATTTTCTAATCATATCTTATTAATATTCTTCAAATCCTGGTGAGTTAAGTACTCAGTAATATTTGAATTTTACCAATGAATAATTATGGATTGAAATATCATGATAGATGAAGATTATGATAAATGTGATTATGAAAATTTGATATTATATGATCTTAAGAAGGTAAATTTCTACTTATGCTCAAACAGGGACTATAGTTTCCTTTCAGTGGTGGATTCATGCTTATCTTCACATTTTCAAATATTTCTATAATTATACTGATTCAATTTCTAGTCATATTTCAAGGGCCTACTCAAGTCTTACCTCTTTTAGGAAGCCTCTCCAGATAATGGGTACTGAGTCAAAATGAGAAGAATTGCATTTAAAATCTACTTGTTGTCATTAAGTATCTACATCTTATGTCACTTGGAAATGATTCATGGGGCTTTTTCTTTGTCCATTGAAATAGTATGCTTCATCAGATGACATTGAATTTCCCTTCTAGTTTTTAAATCTCAATAATTCTATAACTCTGGCTCACAATGATGCCTCTTTTCCCTAAATTCTATAGAATTTAAAGTCTATATCACAAAATTAGCATTTTAATACATAATATCATTGGGCATAGAAATACAGAATTATAAACTTAGAACTGAAAGGTACATAAGAGGTCAACTAGACTAATACCATTATTTTACAGATGGAGAAATCAAGGCCCAGAGAAAAGAACCAATTTACTCACTGTCACAAACTTTTATGGTTAGCTAGGTGGTACAGTGGATAGCGTGCCAAACCTGAAGTCAGTAAGATCTGAGTTCAAACATAACCTTAGGCACTTACTATCTGTGGGATCCTGAGTGAATCACTTAACTTTCTTTGTTTTAGTTTCCTCATCTGTAAAATGAACAAGAGAAGAAAATAACAAATCATTCTAATATCTTTGCAAAGAAAAGTCCAGATAGAGTTATAGAGGGCTAGATATAACTGAAAACAACTGAACAAAAATAACAAATAAATACACAACTGAGTCAAGATTTGAATCCAAACCTCTTATTCTAAGTTCAGCAACATTTTCATTGCACTACATTAACATCTGTGAATTCACAATAGGTCATTTTACCAATGTCAAAAGGAGACCCAGAGAGATGAAGTTATTTGAACCAGATTTCACAAGGGCAGGTTTGTGATTTGAATCCAGTCATCCTTGCTCAAATGGAGGTTATGATTAAAATATAACAATGGAAGGAATATAGAATTTATGTTCCATTAAAGGAGCAGCAGCAATATCACCATTACCAGTAGGCTTGATGAGAAAGGAACTAGTGTAATTTATTCTCTACTGTATAGAACTTCCAATAAGGAAACTCCTGTCATCAAGGCAGATCTGAAACTTTCTGCAGCATATAGTCAGAGATTTGAGTTAGCTTTCTGAAAAGTTAAGTGATTTCCTCAGCACCCCAAAGCTAGTATGTGTCAGTGGCAGAAATTGAAATGCGGTCTTTCTGACTCCAAGGCCTGTTCTCTATAAACTTTGCCAAATCAAATAGACAATAAAATATAGAGTAGTAAAATATATATATATATTTATATATATATACATATTTAAAAACCTACTTCTATGAAGTGTGTGCCTTTTTATTTAATATTAGGAGCAAGATTTTCATTGACTGCCCTACCCTTTTCTCTAAATATGTTGGAGAGAGATTTTGTCTCTTGTAATGATAATAAATTCCCTCTGTTTTCAAGGCCTAAGCAATTTCCTTGAACAAGTGTAATTAATTTGTAAGAAGACCTCAGTCAACTGTAAAGATTGCAATATGAAATTATGAATAGGAAACTTGTTAAAAAACAAGACTAGCCATAAAAATAAAAAAGATAACAATAGCAACAAAAGTAATTGAAACCTACCATGTAAATAAATTACTGCCATGTTGTTAGGGGAGCTATAATTAATGTTGTGTCAAGCACTTTCAATATAAGAACCATTTTTCAGAGTTTTTTTTCCTAGGTTGAACATGAGAGAATTAATTCTGATGCATAGTATGATATATTTCTTATGGTGTGAATGAAAATGAAATTTTTTTGGAGATTCACAACATAGGAATGTCCTACAAGAATGGAAAGAACTTTTTAAGTTACTAAGTCCTGCAGAGGCAATTTGTTTCTTAATGATTTGCATCAACTTCTTATAGATTTTGGAGATCTTGATGACTTCAGTTAAATGAATTCAAAACCAAATCCATACTGATTTAAAATTGTTCATTTGACATTACAATCCATTATATAAATTTTAACAGAAATTTATTTTGATAGACTGCAAGATCTGCAAAGGAACTTATGGATTGCCATGTGCAATCCTATCCCTTTTCCTTGAGGAAAAAATAAGTGAGAACCATAGAACTTACAACTTCCAAATAATAAAACAGTTATTAAGTTTTTAGGATTAAGAGACCGAAGCTACTTTAACAATTATCTAGTCCAATACCATCTTTGTAAAAAAAATAACAATAATAAAATCAGACAAAGAAAAAAATAAGTGACTTGCTGAAGTCGCGCAATTATTAAGTAAAAATGCAGGCATTTGGATGAAGAACCTTTTACAACAAACCCAAGTTTTGTTATTTCTTTTGCCTTTTATATTTGAGTTTTACTTAAACTCAGGTTTCCTGACTTCCAGTCTACTGCTCTTCTCACCCTACAAAGCAAAATGTATGAATGATACATTATTTTCTCTTCCTTCCTTGTAGTGCTGAAGACACTAAACATGTTAGAGGTTTTCAGAGAAGATTACACAATCACTTTCTTAAAACATTTTTGAGAAAAACATGCTATAGCCAGGAATTTCTTCTTTATTTCTAGCTTGACCCACTTATTGTGTAAAACTAGTCATTTTCTTGTTGATTATGCATAAGAAATACATGTGTGGATTTTGTTGTTGTTTTGCTACTATTGGTGCTTCGGATTTTGCAGCATAATGTTGATTAAGGTTTCAAAACTCTGGTCATTCCTCTTTTGTAGCTATCTATATGATAGCAAAACATTCACATTTATAAAAATAAATAAATTTTCAAATTATGGATTACCATGTCCAATCCTATCCCTTTCCCTTGAGTAAAAAAAAAGTGACACCCAGACATCCATCATTTATCTATCTATCTATCTATCTATCTATCTATCTATCTATCTATCTATCTATCTATCTATCTGTCTGTCTGTCTGTCTATCTATCCATCTATCCATCTATCTATCCATGCATATAGATAGAAATATAGATAGGTAGATAATCTTCACAATATGTAGCTATAAGATTCAGCAAATTAATTGCTATATTGAAATTTAATATTTGCATAGATACAATATTAGTAACTCTTTCAGAAGTATCTTAAAATTAGAAGGAAAAAGCATTTTCTAGAAAGGCCTTATATGTTAACTTTTAAATGAATTAACTTATTCCTTGTCTTCTGTCTACCAAACTTTTATGTTAAGCACAAAAAAACCAAAAAATTGTTTCAGTACTGTGTGTAAACGTAAGGGAAATAGAGAAAGCACAGCAATCAATATCAAGACATCTTTAGAAACAAATATGTAACAATGCTCTATGCTCAAAATCCTGTCATGATTACACAGTGCCTTTAAAGCAGTGGTTCTCAACCTTCCCAATGCCATGATCCTTTAATACTCTTATGTGGGCATATTTGCGTGTGGGCAGACCCACCTGGAGACTGATAGAAGAACAGTGTCTCAGTTCCTAAGACCATAGTAAATATGTGTTTTCTGATCTTAGGTGACCCCTGTGACCCCTGTTAAAGGATCATTTGACCCCCAAAGGGGTTGTGATCCACAGGTTGAGAACTGCTGCTTGAAAGTCATGTTCTTCCCTTGATTCTTCTCAAAAGGACTACATAATTTACTATCACTCTATGCTTACAACTTTAATTTTTTAATCTATATAATTCATGTTCCATGTCTAAAAGATTGTTGACTGAACCCCAAGAATATTCTTCAATTTTGCTCCACTGTGCTTCTGATTCAAGTTGTTCTCCATACCTAAAATGTATTCCACCTACCCTTGAAGCTCCTCATGACATTTTAAAGCCCAATTCAAATGCAACTCTCTTAGCTAATAATGATCCCCTTTTTTTAAATTCCCCATATTATTCAGTGTACAAACCATATAGGTACTTATTAAATACCTTTTGGTACCATATGGATTTATATGTTTATCAGCTCCATTAGTTTATAAACATGAAAGGGCAGTTATTGTGTCAATTAAATTTTGTATCTCATCCAAAATTACCCTGTATATATATATACACACACATATATATGTATGTATGTATGTATATATGTATCTTATACATATAATATACCTAATAAATGTCTGCTGGCATCTTATTTTTATCTTATTATTAACAAGACTGTTGTTCCTTCAGTCATGTACAACTTTTTGTGACCCAAATGACCATAGCAAGCCTGGCCATTAAATCCTTCATTATATACCAAAGTCTATTGAAGTTTATGTTGATTACTCCCATTACACCATCCACCCTTCTTATCTTCTGCCATATACCTCTCCTTTTGCCTTCAACCTTTCCCAGCATCAGGGTCTTTTCCAATGAGTGCTGTCTTCTCGTGTTGGTATAGTATTTAAACTTCAACTTCAGTTGTTGTTATTGTTTATCCTTACGTTTCAAAGAGTGCTAATTTTATCACAAGGGTAATGTTGTCAGCCTCATCTCTTTTCCAGAGGTGGTGAAATTCAGTGGCAACAAAAATGTGGTTTTCAGGAGCCAAGATTGTGAAGTATGCAGTAAATCACTGTAGCTCTCCCATATTCACCTCAAAAACAACCATAAAATAGCACCTCAGAACAAATCCTGGAAAAGCAAAGCCAGCAGTAAGATGGAGTGTTGTCATCTTTTATCCTGGGAGACTTGGAGAATGGTCGAGAAAGTTCATAATGGTCTCACTTGGGTAAAATGCACTTCAGAACTGCATCCCAGCAAGCCAGCACCAAGCCCCACTTCAGCAAACTAGCAGGAGATCCTAAGAACCACTGGTGGAATAGGCAACTTCCAAATCAGAACCCCTCATGTAGTTCAGCATAACCAAGGGAAGTGGCAGACTCCAACTTTGAGAACTGCAGAGAAATGCAGAAATGCCACATCTGGCCTCAGTATATGACAGACACCACCACTAGGACCTCAGCTCAGTACCAGGTAAGTTGCCAGCCCTCTACAACCTCCACAGCATCAGCCACTCCTACCTTACCCCCTTTACACAGCACCAGACATAAGGGTTCCCCATGGGACTCAGGCCAACATCAGAACATGACCAAATAAACAGCCAGGGCCTGTAGCCACTGGCACAAGAAGTCTGAGATACAGCCCCTTCCACCCTAGGAGCAGAGATCAAGTTTAAAAGGAAGGAAAAAGACGCCCCCCCCATGAGAAAAACAAACAATAAAAGAATCTGAGCACATAAAGTTATTATGGTGACAAGGAAGACCTGAATGTGGAAGAGAACAACAGTGTAAAAACATCTACAGGCAAAACCCCAAAGAAAAACAGGAAGCAGTCTCAAGTCCAGAAAAAAATTCAGAGAAGAGTTCAAAAATGGGCTTGAAAATTATAGAAGAGAAGTAGAAGAAAAATTAGGAAAAGAAATTAAGGTGATGCAAGAGAATTAAGAAAAAAGTCAACAGCTTTGAAAACTGATTAGAAAGCAGAACTGGACAAAAGGAAAATCAAATACAAACATCTACTAAAGAAAACTCATTAAAGAGTACAACTGGCAGAGAGGATGCTGGGAAGATGGAGGAGTAGGTCAGAAAATCCCAAGCTCTCAAGATTTTCCCCCACAAGAGTTAAAATATCACATTAGAATGAAGATAAATGAGAACAGGGGCATTACCAGGGTTTTCCTGGAGCAATTTGAGATCAGAAGAAAAATCTCAGGAGGAGGTTTGGTCCCTGTAAAGAGTAAACACTTCCAGGCTAAGTTCTGTTTGAACAGCAAGCCTCAAGACTCTTAAACAACAAGCCTAAAGCCCTGGAGTTTGTTGGTTTGAGAGGCTGGCTCAGCACCAGCCACTGGAATTTTTACCTCTGGGATAATGAGAGGAGTTGGGCATCTGAGCCTGGGAAGATCTAGGGAACCTCTGATGACAAGGAAAGCAGGACCCAGTTGTGCTTTAAAGAGCAGTAGGTATGAGAAGAAACCAACAGATGTCCTGTGAGTGGGGCAGAAAGCCCTTGGTAGTGGACACTTACAAGAGGTTGGAGGTTTGGCTTTGGTTTCAGGCTAGAGGGGAGAACTGAAGATCTGGGACAAGAGGTACCATTTCCTGTACACCAGGGCTAGAGGTGATTATAAATAATTAAGCTATTACTACAAAGAAAGCCCAGACAAAGGAGAAAGAATCCAAACAAAGAAAACTATTATGGGAATAGAGATGACTGGGAGGTCATCTTCAGAGGATGATATTGAGGTAAGGAAACCCCCAAAGAGTAATGTCAAATGGTCCCCTGCCCAAAAAGAATTCATAGAAGATCTTTAAAAGACTTTGAAAATAAAATGACAGAGATGGAGGAAAAACTTAAAAAGAAAATAAGAATAATCCAAGAAAAACATGAAAGGTATAAAAGGAAAGCCAACCAACTACAAAAGGAGATTCAGAATCTTAAGGAAGAAAATGATACCTTGAAAATTAGAATTGGGCAAAGTGAAGATTATAAAATTATAAGAGATCAAAATGATTAAACAAAATATGAACAATGAGATAATAGAAGAGAAAGTGAAACATAAGAAAAGCAACAGATTTGGAGAACAGATCAAGAAGAGAAAATATAAAAATAATTGGAATAACTGAAAGTTATAATCAAAAAAGCATCTTGAAACAATAATGCAAGAAATAATCAAGGAAAATTGTCCTGAAGCATTAGAACAAGGCGGGAAAGTAGAAACAGAAAAAATTAATTGATCACCACTTAAAAGAGATCCTATGAGGAAAACCGAGAGGAATATCATAGTCAAATTCTGAAACCCTCTGGTAGAGGAAAAAATATCAAAAGCATCAACATTAAAACTATTTAAATATGATGGGGCCACGATAACAATTACATAAGACCTAGCAGCAGAGACATTACAGGATTGCAGGTCTTTGGACACAATATATTGAAAAGCAAAAGAACCAGGGCTATGACCCAAAACACTGCTAATTTAAGTATTATCTTGGGGAAAAAAGTGAACATTTCATAAACTCTCAGACTTTCAAGACTTTGTTTAAAACAATGCTGAACTGAAACATTGAGTGTAGACCAAATCTTAAGTAAGAGTACAATAAACTCAGTTTCAATGCCTTATGGCAAGAATAATGTTGCAGCTTTCTTAAGAAGTTAAATTCTGAACAACATGACTAGGTCAAGGATTGGTTATTTCCCCTCCTCAACAAAACAAGCTAAACAAAACCAACCAATGATTTATCCATGAAAGTTTATTGCTAAGAAGGATGATGTAGCAGAAACAAAGTCTGATTTAGATTCAGAAGACTACCTCTGCAAAATATGAGCTCTGTGTGATACTTCTTAAGAACTTAACCTCTGATTCTCTGTTTTTTCTACATCAATGTGGAAAAAACAGTCAATCAACAAACATATATTCAGGATCATCATTCTGAATGTTGATAAGACAAAGACAAAAGGGCAACAATTCTTGTTCTTAAGAAGCTTATATTTGTAATGGTAATTAATTTGTTTGATCAGATGTTAAGTAGATCCTAGTAACCTAGTGTTAAGTATAGAACTCTGTCCATTGGTGAAAAGGTGTGAATACCCAGAACTCTGTCCATTGGTGAAAAGGTGTGAATTCCCCTGTGACTTGGAAGAA
>CM053596.1:120120359-120165007 GCA_028646575.1 Pseudocheirus occidentalis
CTGGGGGAGGGATGCTGGAAGCATACACTTCAGTAAAGGGACAGGGACAGGGTAGAGAAAAGAACAAGGGGGATAGGGATAGAAAGGAGGGACATATGATCACTGTCACAATATGTCCACTATGAAGATGTCCTGTATAATCAAAAATCCACAGATGTATTGAATTTCTTGTCCTTCCTGGGGGGGTGGGTGACAAGGAAGGAATCGAAAGAATCTAGAATTTAAAGCTCTGCAATACCTGCAACTAAGAATTAAGATATACAGGGGCTGGAGTAGGGAGACCCTCCCTGCCCTACCAGAAAGTTAGAGAGCAGATCAGGGGAGGGGCTTTATAGTGGGATTGCTGTTTTAGGGTTGGGGTATGGAAAAGATGGGGAGAAAATTTGTAATTTAAAAATCTCATGAAAATTAATGATGCAAACAAGAAAACAAATAAAAAATGTATTTAAAAATCATATCTAGTTCTCTTTTGATATTTTGAATGGGTTTACATTTATGGAATTTTTTTTATGTTGATCATGTTCCTTTTGATAAAAATTTAAACTTTTTAAAAAGTAATTTGCTGGGAGTTGGTTCTATTGGACCTAAGGTAATTAGGAGCTTTAGGTGTTAATGAATTTCCATGATACTACCTGGATTTTCAGTTTTCAGTTAATTATATATTTTTGCCACTATGAAGCAATGTCATATATCTGACACCAAAATGACTTTGTCTCCTGAACTATTTCAGAGATAACAATAGTTCATTACTATTCATTTGCAAAGACTAAATCTAAATCAGGCTTAAAATCTGTCAGTAAGAGGAGAAATACAATTTCTTTTGATGCTTTCTAAAAAGAATCAATCATATATCCCGTGACTAACACTAGATATTTAGAATTGAATTTTCAAGTGGGACTTCTCTTTTGGAAAATAAAGAGAAGCAGCATATCCAATAAATATTAAATATTAAAGATAATGCCTATTTGTCTTAATTTAATCATATTTTAACTCTGAGGCACCTATGTATCTTGATATTTGAATGAAAATAAATTGTTTTATGCAAAATATCTTTTTTTCAAAAGTGAATATTTCTTTTTAATTCTCTGATATAAATCTGGATTTCCTTATATCAATCTAAAAGCAGCCTATCCACTTTTTCTATAACTATCAATTGATAAATCAATAAGCATTTATTAATCACCCATACTTCAATCTCAAGGAAATTGCATTCTACTAAAACGGAAAAGAAGTATATATGTAGAAATATGCAACATAAATAAAAAAGTGAATACACATATATAGAGTAAACAAAATATAATTTGGGACAGGAAAGCAGAAGTATAAGGCAGTATGGAGAACTTCATGCATAAGACTTCCTGACGCATATGCTCCATCTTAAAGGAAGAAAACACAGAAATAAAGCTGCAAATGTGTTACTAGAGTGGGTTATGGACAATTCAAAGTCAGGGAGATTGGTGATGGAGTATCATGTATGCAGAACAGGGAGAAGGCCCATATAAAATGAGGCATCAGGCCCAATTAGGATGGAAAAATAGCAGGATACTAAGGTTAAGAACCTGGGAAATTGGAGTGATGTTATTCTTTTAAAAGAAAAGGGAAATTATGAAAAGGAAAGATTTGAGGGTGAAAGATAGTAAGGTCAGTTTGTGATATGTTGATGTCCAGATTTCTCTATGATACACAGTTTGAAATACCCATGGATAATTGATGATTCAAAACTGAAGCTCACAGGAGATACTGGAGTAGAATATTTCGATCTGGAAGGCACCTGCAAAGAAATTATAATTAAACCAATGGGAACTTATTAAGTTAACAAGAGATAGATTAAAGAATGAGAAAAGAAGATCTAACTCATAACCTCAGTAAGGGAATGCAATAAGTATAATGAGCCAGAAAAAGACACTAAGAAGGAATAAGCATACAGGTAGGAGAAGAACTGATGTAAGTTTGTCAAATCACTTTACAAATATTATTTCATTTTATCTTCACAAGAATTCTATGAAGTAGGTGTTTTTATGATCTCTGTTTTACAAAGGGAAAAACTGAGGCAGATAGAGGCAAAGTAACTTGTTCAGGGAAGTACAGCAGCTAGTATCTGAGGCTGGATTTGAATTCATTTCTTGATGACATCTGGCCCAGCACTCTGTTCAAGGTATCATCTAGGAATATACATTTCTGTAGTGTAAGCTTCAAATAAATAAAATACACATAAATATACACACATAAACACACATGTAAACATCATAGATAGACAGATGGATAGATTGACAGTGAGAGATAGATGGACAAGTAAATAGATACTGTAACCACTATGTGACCTCACTGACAACAAAATTGCATAAGGCATATTATTGTAGTATTATGTGAACTCAAAAAGGAAAGAGTACTTAGGAAAGAGTGTTCAATAGCTGTTGGTCTGCTTTTTATTTTTATTTTTTGCTGAAGTGAATAGGTCAGGAGAGATGAAAATTGAGAAACAAGGTTGCAAACCATATTACAAAAGGTTGTGCAGTGAGAGAAATAAAGTTAAGGAGCCATGTTGGAGTGTATTTTGAAGGGGGTGAACTGAGAAAGATAAAAGAAATATAGGATGATACTTAAGGTAATAGTAAGGTGTGGTCAAAGGGTTTTTGTTTTGTTTTGAAGATGAGGGAGATATGGAAACATTTGAATGTTCTAAGGAAGAACAGTTGTTAGGCAGAGGCTGAAGTCAGAGTTAGAGACAATTGAACATGGAGAAGTAGAGACAGAGACAGTCAGAGAAACCAAGGCAGAGACTGAGACAGACAGACAGACAGACACATAGAGACAGTAGCAGGGGGAGAGAGAGAGAGATACAGAAAGAGAGAGACAGAGAGAGAGAGACAGAGAGAGAAGCAATAAAGAAGAGAAAGACAGAGAGACAGAGACAAAAAAGAGCAATAGAAAAAACAAAGAGACAGAAACAGTACAAAGAGGAAAAAAACAAAGATACAAACATGGAGTGATATTTATATTGATGAGGTACAGGCTCTAGGAACCCCCTTGAACTCTAATTGAATCTTTCCATTTGATGAGGCATTTGAATGAGACCATAAGCCTTTCATTGTGGCTCTTTCCAAACCTTTGTTACTACCTTGGCCTTCCACTGTCCATCTGCTTCCCACCCTTGAGCCTATCAAAATATCTATACCCAAATCAACTGTTACCTGACCTCATTAACTCCTCCTGAAGACCCTCTCCAAACTCCTTCAATAGACCACTCCCAGATTCCTCCTACAATTTTTATGTATATAAGACCCCATCTTGCCTCCATGTGTGAGAGCACCATAGAATGACCTAGCACAGACTTGCTCTGGTCTCCTTGTCCAATGCAAGCTTCACAGATACTGAGGCTCCTTAAGAGTCTACCCATTATGACAAACTTTTAATAAACTTTGCTTTTCTTTGGCTGAGAGAAGGCTTGAGTCAAATTCATTTGGCAGGACCCAGCATGTTGGTATTTTGGGGTCTTGAGGACTCCTAACCCTATACCTCTCCATTTTTATGGTAACCTTTTCAATATAGATAGACAGGAGAAGATGGGATCAAATGCATATGTAGAAGGGTTGGCTTTGGAAAAGATCTCTTTGAAAAGAGATGGCTCCTTCAGAACTGGGGAAAAGGCAGAGAGAGTGGGAGATTGGAGAAAAAACAGTTCATATGGAATAATTTCAAATTTCTTAATGATGTAAAAGGCAAGATCTGGGAGAGTTGAGGGTGGACCCAAGATGTCTGAGTGAAAGCAGGAACTCAGTTGAATGCCTCCATGAGTTCCTTCAGTAACCTCTAAAAAATGAATTTGAAAGGATTTTAAAATGGGAGAATCCATTGGGAGATGGAAAGTGACAGATTTTCAGTCCAGGAAGGTATGCACGTGGGACTAGGCAGGAGAAGGACAGAGTCTGGGGACTCCACCAACACAGACCTGAGATCCGACCAGAGCACAACCAGAGCAAGCCCAGGTATGATGATTCACCCACCACAGGGGCAACTCCCCAACCCTTACCACAAGATGAGGGATCTGTCAGAGATGGGCAAGAGAAAGCCTGCTGCAGCAGCAGCTAATTCTGGGGCTACCAAATCACAGGAGCCAAGATGGCAGAGTAAACCTTAGCTGCTCCAATTTCTCCCTAAGACCCTGAAAACCCAGAGAATATTGCTGCAGGGTGAAATCCTGAAACAGTGCAACCAGTGGCAGTGGGAGACCTAGAGGAAGGGAATGGGTGTGGCTATGCTGAGCTGTCCCAACAAGCCCCATCTCAGCTGACCAGCATGAGATCCTGAACCCCAGGTGGGTGGAGGCAGCAAGCACTAACACCAGAACCCCAGGTGTGCCTTTACATAACCAGGAGAACCAGCCCCAGCAGCTGAGCCTCCCTGAGTTTTAACCTAGGGGCTTACAGGTAGAACCCTGAAGTTTCCAGATCACCTCTCCCATGTACCCCTCCTCCCACACCAGATCACCCCCTTTCCTACTGTGAGCTTCAGAGTAAGACTGAGGCAACTCAGAAAGTGCAGGCCTTGGCCTCAGTTTAAACACCCAGAGAGCACAACACATAAAGTCAACAACCAGACCCCTAGCACCCAGCATAAGAAGTGTGGGTCAGAGCCCTCTATACCTCAGAAGATGAAATCCACTTTAAAGGCCAGGAAATAGGTAATCACAATGGTAAAGAAACAAATTGGAAGAAGGAAAATGAGCACTGTGTGAGATTTACTCTAATTGGTTTTGATTCAAGGAGGGAATAACATACTTTATTAAGTATAAAATCTATTGTGCCCTATTGGCACTAGAAGGTGAAATGGGAAAGAAAAGTGGGGTTATTAGAAGGGAGGGAAGAAGTAGTAAGGGGGAAGGGTAGGAAAAGAGGGGGGGAGGGTTGATAGGGAGGGAATATTGAGGAAGGTAGTGGTGAAAAAGAAAGGGAGAAATAAAAGCATAAACAGGGGAGGGAATAGGATGGAGGGAAAGGCACAGATGGTAATCATAACTGGGAATGTGAATGGGATGAACTCCCCCATAAAACAGAGAGATAGCAGAATGGATTAAAAAACATAATCCTACAAAATGCTGTAGACAAGAACCACATCTGAAACAGGGTGATACACATACAGTAAAGGTAAAAGGCTGGAATAGAACATATTATGCTTCAGCTAAAGTAAACAAAAGCAAAGATAGCAATCCTTATTTCAGATAAAGCAAAAGCAAAAACATACCTAATTAAAAGAGATAAGGAAGGAAACTATATCCTACTAAAAGGCACCATTGACAATGAAGCAATATCATTACCAAACATTTATGCAGCAAGTGGTATAGCATCCAGTTTCCTAGAAGAGAAGTTAAGCAAGTTAGAGAAAGAAATAGAGAGCAAAACTGTACTAGTGGGGGACTTCAATCTCTACCTCTCTGAACTAGATAAATCTAACCTCAAAAATAAACAAGAAAGAAATTAAGGAGGGGAATAGAATGTTAGAGAAGGTAGATATGATAGACATCTGGAGAAAATTGAATGGGGCTAAGAAGGAATATATCTTTTTCTTCATGGTAGATGGCACATGCACAAAGATAGACCATGTACTAGGGCATAAAAAACTTACAATCCAGTGCAGAAAGGCAGAAATACTAAATACATCCTTTTCAGATCATGATGCAATAAAAATTATATGTAACAAAGGGCCATGGAAAAATAGACTAAAAACTAATTGAAAACTAAATAATTTAATCCTAAAGAATGATTGGGTCAAACAAGAAATCATAGAAACAATCAGTATTTTCATTTAAAAAAATGACAATAATGAGACAACATACTAAAACTTGTGGGATACAGTGAAAGCAATACTTAGGGGAAGTTTTATATTGCTGAATGCATATATGAATAAAATAGAGAAAATGGAGATCAATAAATTGGGCATGCAACTGAAAAAGCTAGAAAAAGAACAAATTGTAAATCCCCAATTAAATACTAAATTAGAGATACTGAATAGCTAAGGAGGGATCAAATAAAATTGAAATTAAGAAAACTACTGAACTAATAAATAAAACTATCAACTGGTTTTTATGAAAAAACTAATAAAATTGATAGACCTTTATTTAATATGATAAAAAAATAAAGAAGAAAACCAAATTTCAAGTATCAAAAATGAAAAGGGTGAATTAATCTCCAATGAAGAGGAAATTAAAACAATAAATAGGAATTATTTTGCACAATATATGCCCATAAATTTCATAATCCTAGTGAAATGGATGAATATTTACAAAAATATAAATTGCCCAGATTAACTGAAGAGGAAGTAGAATACTTAAATAGCCCCATCTCAGAAAAAAGAAACTTAAGAAGCCGTCAATGAACTCCCTAGGAAAAAATTTCCAAGGCCAGACGGTTTTACATGTGGATTCTATCAAGCATTTGAGCAACAATTGATTCTAATACTTTATAAACTACATGAGGAAACTGGAGATCAAGAGATTCTTTTTTATGACAAAAAATATGGTATGGATACCTAAAGAGGGAAAAGCAAAAACAAAAAGAGAAAGAAAATTATAGACCAATTTCCTTCATGAATATAGAGGTAAAATTTTTAAAGATAAAATTAGCAAAAAGACTTCAGCAACTCCTCACAAGAATAATACAACTTAGATCGGGTAGGATTTATTCCAGAAATGCCAGGACAGTTCAATATTAGGTTAGTCTAATTGATCATATCAACAACAAAACCAATAGAAACCATATGATTATCTCAATAGATGAAGAAAAAGCCTTTGACAAAATACAATACCCATTCCTATTAAAAACACTAGAAAGTGTAGGAATAAAAGGAGTGTTCCTTAAAATAATAAACAGCATTTATCTAAAGCCATCAGCGGGTATTATACGTAATGGGGATAAGCTAGAAGAATTTCCAAAAAGACTGGGGGTGTAATATGGGTATCCACCATCACTCCTCTAATTCAATTTAGTACTAGAAATGCTAAAAGTAGCAAAAAGAGAAGAAAAAGTAACTGAAGTAATCAAATGAGGCAAAGAAGAGGCTAAGCTATCTCTCTTTGCAGATCATATGATGATATATTTAGAGAATCCTAGAGAATCAAGTAAAAAAACTGCTTGAGATAATAAATAAATTTGGCAAAGTGCAGAACATGAAACAAACCCATATAAATCCTCAGCATTCTCATACATTTCTTTTTTTGTTTGTTTGTTTTTAAATAAATTTATTTATTTTCTTGTTTACATCATTCATTTCCATGAGATTTTGAATTACAAATTTTTCTCCCCATCTTTCCCCTATCCACCACCTCAAAACAGCCATCCCACTGTATAAATTTCCATATATTTCTAAAGAAGTCCAACAGAAAGAAATAGAGATATTCAATTTAAAGTTACTGTAGACATTATAAAATATTTGGGAATCTACCTGCCAAACAAACCCAGGAACTATATGAATTTAATTATGAAACGCTTTTCACACAAATAACATCAGATTTAAATAATTGGGAAAACATCAGTTGCTCATCTCTATGCTGAACTAATATAATAAAAATGACAATTTTAAGTAAATTTATTTACCTATTTCATGCCATACCATTAACTCTAGCAGAAAATTACTTTATAGAGCTAGAAAAATGGCAACAAAATTCTTCTGGAAGAACAAAAGGGCCAGAATATCAAGGGAATTAATGAAAAGAAATGCAAGAGAAGGTGGCCTAGCCATATCAGATTTTAATCTGTATTATAAAGCAGCAGTAATCAAAACTACTTGGTACTGGCTGAGGAATAGAGTGGTGGAACAGTGGAATAGATTATATACAGGAGAAACAGCAGTCAATGACTATAGTAATCTCCTGTGTGACAAACCCAAAGACCCTAGCTTCTGGGATAAGAATTCACTATTTGACAAAAACTGCTAGGAAAACTGGAATATAGTATGGCAGAAACTGCCATAGATCATACTTAAAAGGTGAAATTTATAGGTGGGAGAGGAATAGAATGAGACAGGGAGAGACAGAATAGGGTTAATCATCTCATATAGAAGAGGCAAGGGATAACTGTTGCAATAGAGGGGAAGAACAGGAAGGCAAAGGGGAATGGGTCAACCTTACTTTCATTGAATTTGGCTTAGGAAAGGAATGACATATACTGTAAATAGGGTATCTTACCCTACAGGATAGTAGGGGGTAAGGAAAAGAAAGGGGGGATGACAGAGGGAAGTTTGGGGGGGATGATTGTTAGAACCACACACTTCTGGAAAGGGAGAGGGACAAAGTAGAGAATAGAACAAGTTGGGGACAGGATAGGAAGGAGGGAAATATAGGCAGTCTTTCACAGTACTTTCACTTTGGAGATATTCTGCATAACTGCATGTAAGGCCTGTATTGAACTGTTTGTCTTTCCAGTGGGGGTGAGTGATGAGGGAGGAAGGGAAAGAATCTAGAGTTTAAAGTTCTAAAATCAAATGCTAATATTTATTAATATTATTATTATTATCATCATTATTATTTACATGAAACTGGGAAATAAAATATACAGGCACTTATAATTAAAATTAATTAAAATTATGAGTAGGGATATCCATCTTGCCCTACTGGAAAGTCAGAGGGATGATGGTGGGGGATATAGCAAAGAGTAGATTGGGGGAGTGGGTATACAGTGGGATTGCTGTTTTGGGGTGGTGAGTAGGAGAAAAACTAAGAGAAAAATTATAGCTAAAAAATTTATAGAAATGAATGATGTAAACTAAAAATTAAAACAAAAGTTATTTTTAAAAAAACTGCTGGGAAAACTGGAAAGTAGTATGGCAGAAACTGGATATAAAGCAATATCATACACTGTATACCAAAAATAAAGTCTAAAAGGGTGCATGATCTAGATATAAAGTCTGAGACTGTAAGCAATCTGGGAGAGCCAGGAGTAGTTTAACTGTCAGATTTATGGAGAAGGAAGGAATTTATGACCAAAGAAGAGATAGCGAGCATTATGAAATGCAAAATGGATAATTTTGATTACATTAAATTGAAAAGTTTTTGCACAAATAAAATCAATGTGACCAAAGTCAGGAGGTTAGTGGAAAATTGGGAAAGAAATTTTACATCCAGTGCCTCTGCTAAATGTTTCATTTCTAAAATATATAGAGAATTGTTTCAAATTTACAAGAATACAGGTCATTCTCCAATTGTACAAGATCAAAAGTTATGAACAGGTAGTTTTCAGAGGAAGAAATTAAAAATATTCTATAAACATGAAAAAAATGCTCTAAATCACTATAGACTATAGAAATGCAAATCAATACAACTCTGAGGTATCATACCTCACCAGTCAGATTGGCTAAGAAGACAAAACAGGAAAATGATAAGTGCTGAAGAGGATGTGGAAAAATTGAAACACTAACACATTGTTGGTGCAGTTGTGAACTGATCCAACCATTCTGGAGAGCAATTTGGAACTAAGTCCAAAGGACAATACAAAAGTACATAACCTTTGGCCCAGCAATACCACTTCTAGGGCTGTATGTTAAAGAGATCATACAAGTGGGAGGAAGACCCATTTTCACAAAAATAATTATACCAGCTCTTTTTGTGGTAGTAAAGAACTGGAAATCAAGGGGATGTCCATCAATTGGGGAATGGCTAAACAAGTTGTGGTATATCAATGTAATGGAATACTGTTGTGCTATACGAAATGAGAAGCAGATAGACTTCATAATAACTTGGAGAGATATAAATTGATGCTGAGTGAGGAGAGCAGAACCAGGAGAATTTTGTATACATTGACAAGACACATCATATTTGTGACTACTAACTTTGATAGACTGGGCTTCTCTCAGCAATACAAGTCATAAGACCATTCCAAAAGACTCCTGATGGAAAGAATATCCACATCCAGAGAAAAGAACTATAGAGTTTGAATGCAGATTGAAGCAAACTACATGCTCTCCCTTTTTGTCTTTAGTTTTGTTTCATTCCTTCTTTCTCAGTGTTTATTTCATTGGTTATAATTCTTCCTTACAACTTGATTAATGCTTAATGAGAAGGTATTTATAGAGTCTATATATGATTGCCTGTTCCCATAGGGTAGGAGAGGGGAGAAAATTTGGAACTCAAGGGATTGTGGAACTGAATGGTGTAAACTAAAAGTAGATAAACAAATTTAATAAAATAAAAATTTTAAAAAGACCTGGGAGAGTTTAGATATATGAGAGACTTGGGGAAGGAAGAGCAGTTTTATAACAGCTTCCATAGGGATTCAAATAAAAAAATAAAGGAGAGAGGGATAGAAAGACTAACTCGGTGCACTGAGGTTGGATAGCATGAATTTCCAATGTGTCCAGTAAATGAGAGTGAAAATTTGTACAGCTGCATTTAGCAGCTTATAAGAAATGGACTTGGAAATTATGGGATGAAGTTTGACTACAGTTTATTGGTAATAGGAAAAGAGGGCATGGCATTCAGGAACAGAGAAATGTGTTGAGTTACAATTACTAAATATCAGAGATTTGAGACACAGGAAAGAGGAATCAAAGCAGGAGTAAACATACCAAAACTAAAGGCTGAAGGTATTGGTGATCTAGTTGAGGTCAAAGAATGGATTTAGAAGGGATATTTATTAAACCCTTTATCATGTATAAAGTTATTCCTTACAACAAACCCATAATTAATAAATTCGAGAAAAATCTTCATTTCACCATAAGAAAACTGAGGCTCTGAGAGATTAAGTGATTCAGTTGCCCAGAGTCACCCAGTTAATAAAGGGCAAAATAATGATTCAAAGCAAAGTGCAAGTCCATTTTTCTATCTTATTTATTTCAGCTGGTAGCTGTATTAATTATTAGGCATCAACATTTCAATTTCTTTGCTAATCTCTACCCCCTCTTTGATATTCTGTTTAGGATGGATGAAAAAACCCTAATGGGAAAGAGAGAGTAGCCTTTAATTAAGAGTTAAAAGGGTACATTTCTTAACAAAAATGTATATGACAGAATTATTGACTCTTATGTCAGTCATAGTTCAGCCCACTCCCTGATGGTATTGATTGTTGAAGCTCTAACAAATAATGGAGCCATAAAAAGAAAAATTCAATTGCAAATTGCCGTGATATCAGGATCCATAGATATTAAAAAGGAGACAAGTTGCCTACAGGTCATTTGAAAATAAAATCTATTTCATCAATGATTTGCTGCTTTTTTACTTACCAAGCTGTTGGGTGTGTGTGTGTGTGTGTGTGTGTGTGTGTGTGTGTGTGTGTGTGTGTTCTGAAGAACAGAAGCAACGTTAGATAACTGAGTTTGAATGAAACATGCACGTTTCAAGTTCATCTGCTAATAATTTCCCTACATCAGCTATGAACAATAAAATGATATATAATAAAAATGACCAATTTTAGAAGTATCTACTGTTATCTCCAGTCTCTTAAATATTTAATATACAGTAATAAAATAATTAGTTTCAAATCTTGAAGCATTAAAATTTCCATGGAAATCAAGTTACTGGTGACCCAAAGGTCAACAGATAGATGAATGGTAATTACACATAAGGTACCGTTCATTTCCAGTGCTAACCTATAATCAATGAGATTTTGAAGGGATAGTATCAGTAATGATAGGAATTATAGGTTTAATAGGAAAATGAATTACATAATAGGGAAAAAGGAATTGGGATAGTCATGTGTTATAAATGTTGGATGATAGATGGAAAACACTGGACTCCAATGAAGACCTGAATAAATTCTCACTTTGATAAAACTCTCTGTGGTGGATCTATGGAAAAGAATAAATATGTATCATTTGGGTGAAAATATACGGATAAGTTGTGATCTTTACTGATAAAGGGAAACCCCAACAAAGAAGATCACAGATCCCACAACATGCAAAATTAAACATTCTTCCTCATTCGTATTGTGTTTTTAAAAAATCTCATCTAACTTTATACTTCAACAAAGTTTTAACTGAAAACCTATAGCTACTTTCTCAAATGCCGTACACAGCGTTCCATGTATACCCATACATCCTATGTTAATCCTCATTCATTTCCTCACATAAATCTTCCACAGAAATTCTATGCAAAGTGTTGGGGGCCTTCTATTTCTCTTGAAAATGCATGATTACCAGTGATGCATCAGGTCATTCAGATGTGAGCCTTGTTTCACAACATGCCTAGCCCACATCTTTTTCCAAGTATTTTATCTCTGATGATATGTCCCACACTTTTTTTTCTGTCAGATACATCTGCATTAGTAATACTTCACAAACTAAAAATGCACACAATGCAAGCTTCTTCACTTACCTATGCCTGATTTTAATCACTAATTCTGTGAAGACTAGTATATTCTCTGAATTGAAGCTATGTAGTACCATAAGAAATGCATAGATGTTTTTTTTAAAAAAGTGGGCCATTGTTTCAAAAGAAGTTTCAGTTCAGAGAAAGCACTGAACATTCCCAAAGGGAATCCATGTTTTCTTTTTTCAATTCTGAGCCTAGTCTCCTGTCCATTTATTACATTTACCCAACATATGCATTCAAGAAAGGGGCTCTATAGTTGTTCATGCTGCTGTTTATCATCATCTCTTTGGATTTAAGTAGTCTGTATCTTGGAATGCAGACATAATCTGTTGCCAGGATCATACTTAAATACTTTTCCAGCATGAGAGGGTCTGTCATACTTTATTCTCTACTGACATAGTTTTAGAGAACCTAGGGTCATTTCTATGGCTCAGTGCTGTACTTAGACCTAACTTGATAGAGAGGTTTTATGCATGCATGCATGCACACGCACACACACACATGTATGTGTATGTATATATGTATCCATGTGTGTATATGCGTATGTGCACACATGTGCCATACACATATACATATGCATGTGTTTGTGAGTGCATGCATGCACACAATGCATATATGCACATACATATGCATTTATGTGTGCATGTGTGTGCATGTATGTGCATGCCTGTGTATTTGTACATGCACACATATACACATATATGCGTGTTGTTGTTTTTTTTAATTTTGGAAAAGGAAAGAAAAATAAGTTGTATGAATTGGTAATGTCTGAAATCTCACATCTTTCCATAGCTTGGTATAATGGAAAGAATTGCCAAAAAGGAGTCAAAACTCTAAGTTTCTACTCTGCCGTATTTTCCTTATCTACAAAATCAGTTATGCAATCAGTCAAGAAGTATTTATTCAGCATTTCAGTGCCAGGCATTGGACCAAACAATTAGAATAAAAATATATGCACAAGGAAAGATAGAGTCCTCAAGGTGCTTGTATTTGATTTAGGCAAGGCAACATAAAAGGAAGCAGAAAATGGTGGGGAGTGGACAGGTAAAAAGAGTAGGGACACAGGAGCATGACAGAAGAGCCCAAACAGAAAAGAAGAGACAAATGATCTAGCTGCTTTCCTTATATGTACATACTGAGAAGAGGGAATCAAATCAGAGGGAAATGCTTAAGAGTCTGAGAGTACTTCAGAGATATGAATCCTAAGACAGTGTTGGCATATCTTCTGAGCCATGATGGAGTTCACAGTACAAACTAGTGAGAAATGAATAGGAGATTAGGCCAGAAATGAGATATCAAGGACTGAACTAAATGATTCATAAATAAATAATACACAGAAAACTTTTTCTATAATCTTTCTCAGTCTAACCATATCAGTCACACCATCAATCAATAAGCATTTATTATGCGCCTACTATGGCACAGAACTGAGAGTGATATTCAGTTATGCATATTTCATTTTAGAAAGGGTGCTAACAGACTAGACTGAATCCAGAAGAGAGCAATTAGCATGGGAAGGAGATATGAGACCATGCTGTATGGAGATAGGTGGAAGAACCCAAGATATGTTCAAGCTGAATAAGAAAAGATTTAAGATAGGATCTGATCATTTTCTTTTAAGTATCTGAAAGGTTATCATGTGAAACAACAATTAAATTAATTTTGCTTAACCACAAGACATAACAACCACATTTAAAATTTACAGAACTGGAGATTTGGAGTTCATACAGTCATTGTAGTTATTCAAAAGTAGATGAACTGCTTAGACAGGTAATGAATTTATCATTATTGGAAGTCTAAAAAAAACAGGCAGGACAACTTCTTAAAATTCACATTTTTTTGTTGTGGTTCTGTCATTTTAATTATGCCCAACTTCTTATTACCCTATTTTGGCTTTCTTGGCAAAAATATTCCAGTGGTTTGCCATGTCCTTCTCCAGCTCATTTTCAAGATGAGGAAACTGAATCAAACAAAGTTAAGTGATTTGTCCAGGGTCACATAGCTAGTAAGTGTCCAAGGCTAGATTTGAACTCAGTTCTTCCTCACTTCAGGTCTCTTGATGTATCTACTGAGCCACTGGCTGCCTCATCACATACAATACTAGCAGAAAAAATATGAGAACATTTGGCCAGCACCTTTAAGTCTGATAAGCACTTTTTAGCTATCTCATTTTTTCCTCATAGCAATACTGTGGGTCAGGATTGATGTGAGGTTTTCATGAATGAAATTAAACATGCTATCTCCTCTTAGCTGTCTCATGACATAAAAGCATAATGTAATGGAGATTTCTATTCAGCCATTGGTTGGATTATATGACCTGTGAGGCCAGTTTTAATTCTGAATCCTTGCTTCTACATTCTTAATAATTTTGCATGGCCCTATAAGTATACAAAACGCTTCCCCATGCATTGCCTAATTTCATCCTTACAAAAGCTCCACCTATATAACTAAATGTTGGGATGAGATTCCATTGACAAACATGGGGCAGAACAGGATCACTTGTGAATTTCAGGGGGTTTCCTTGCAGTGAGAAAGGCAAATTCATGGCATGAGACAGGAGCAAATAGGAGACACTGGTAGAAGGCACCTGGGTAATGTGATATGAGGGAAAGGAAAGAAGGAATTCTCAGAGAACGGTATCAATTTTTTTTTCAGTAAACAATAAGGCAAGGTTCTCTGCTGAGAAAAATAGGGAAGAGGGACACATTGGAAATCTGCAGAAGCATGAAAAAGTTTGGAATATTTGCTAATGTGAGAAATTGAATTATTTAGAAAAATGTAAAGGGGGTTGCCTTGCAGCAATGAGGGACCAAGTTGAGGCTATATAAAAACCATGCAGACCTAATCAGCATGGTTTCATGATTTTTTCCTGTTTCATTCAACATGATTTGCACAGTAGCAAAGTCAGTGGATGGTAGGAATGATCCAAGACTGAGAGTTGGCATAGGAAGGTGCTCAAGAGAATAGTGTAGTATTGGATTAATTTAGTAAGTGGTCATGAAAGGGAAGAGAGGGGAGTGTAACTGGTGTGGAATTGATGACCTGAGAAGGAACTAAGGAGTTGAGGAATTTGAGATCATGGAGTGGATAAAGATAAAAGATTAGAAGTTTTTAGTTAGAGAAACGGTAGAATGGCAATAAATTATGATCATGTGGGGGAATTGAAAAGTTCAAGACTGGGGAGGTGGTGAATTTGTGTGTGATGGCAAGAACAAAATTATGACTGTCTTTGTGTGTAAGTAAGGTGAGAAGGAAGAATAGGTCATGGGAAGTGAGTATGTTGAACTGAGTGGCAAAGGGAGCATCAGTATTCATCTTGAAGTTCCCTAGTATGACAAGAATTGAAAGAATGTGAATCAGGCATGAAATTTATTGAGGAAAAGGGGGATATGTCCTGGAAGTCAGTAGTAAATAGTTCCCAGAATTTTAATTGAGTGATAGATATGGACTGAATAAATTTCAAAGAAAGAGGGGTTACTGACAATGACAATAGAAGGGAAACCTAGAATTGACAGGGGGAGCAATAAGCATCCCAAATCCCCTACCCTGACCAGCAACAAAATACAAATATCACTATATCATTTTCCTTTTTTTAAGTACTTGTGAATCCAAATTTATTTCTGTTCATTCATTTGTTCATTAATTCATTTATATTTTTATTTGTTATGTGCTGAAGTAGTGAAATAGAAGAAAATAGCACCTGGAGGTTTAGAGAATCACAATTTTATGTAAAAGGAAAAAAAAACAAGAGGTTGATGGTGTTCCATATAGATTAAAAATAAACTAGTGGAAATGAAAGACTTTGCGTGCCAGTAGCAAACTTCTGAGTTTGGAAAGAGGTCATGCATCATCCCTACATGCCCCCAAATACAAAGCATCAGAAATATATTTTCCTATCTTTCCTGTAGATGAAAAACTGATGTTTCCAAAGGTTGAATTGACACTACATCTAGAGCAAAGTGAAAGATACAGCAATTGAGGAACATGGAGAATAATTTAAATCTCTTCAACAGCTGCACTTGGACTACCTGCAGACTGTGTACTTTAAAGTGATTATGCCAAAAGAAAGTACATGTAAGAACTAGATAACTTTTAACATTTGATTCTTTTTAAATTGACAAAAATCTGTTTCCTTTGCCTCTGCCCCTTTGAAAATGAAAGAAAAGCCAGACATATGGTAGAAACATGTATAGTCAAGCAGGACATATTCCTTCATTCATCACATGCAAAAGTATATATTTGTACATATACAAATATTGTAAATATGTTTAAGTACATATATATGCATATACACATATTATAAACATATTTAGGTATGTGTATATGCATGTCTTATGTCTTACATATACCTGTGTGTTGATACATTCATACTATATGCATATGTATCTGCCAGAAGTGCTCCTCAGGAGAGAGTTGCCAAAACCCATTACTTATATATGTTTCTGCTGATGTTTATTAGATGATTTGTCAAGCGGCTACTTCATCTTTGTGAATCTGCATCTATAATCTCAATTGGACACTCACTGCAGGACAGCAATCTTTTTATTCCTTCCTAATAAATTTGCTTTCTGACTACAGCACCTATATTTAATATTAAAAGAAGAGATTTGGAATATTTTGTATATACTGGATGAAGTGTCTGTCCATGTAAATCAATCTCTTCTTTTCCTTAATCAGTAATGGGTATTCCTTCATTTTGAAATTTATATATAATACTTATGATCTTCATTGCCTTCATTTTAGCTTACTTTTTCCCTTTCTGATTTTTTTACACTTTTAATACTGATTTCCAGGCTTTAGATATTTCAGGATAAGTATAATACCTTCTCTTTTGTCTGCATCTGTTAATCTATTGAAAGATTTTATACACCTTCACACCAACACACTATTCCCTACTATTCAGCGTAATGGCAAGAGATCTGTTAGGATAAATGTGTCTGCCATTTGCTTTTTAAATAAAACAATAAATGAGTTGGTATAAGTATAGAACTTGAGTACTTCGGTTCAGAAGCCCCAGCCTCCTCTAGCTCCACTGTTGCTTTGGTCCACGGGGAAAGTCAGTCAGAATCCCTAAGTTTAAACTACAGAAAAATATGTTATTGTACGATGACCTGGGAATGGAGACAAGTGACTCAAACCCAGAAAGCTGGTCTAAAAATTTTGAAGTGCTATAATTTTACTTGGAAGTCAGGAAGGCATATATAACCCAAGTAAAATTAAAGAGCCAGAGAAGAAAACAAACTATAGTCCTTGCTCCTGTGATTGATCAGATAAGAGGGAGTGTAATGAGAATCTGAAGTTCTTTCCTACTCCTACCCCTTTGCTTAAGCGACTTAAGTGGCTCTGAGAACCTTCCCTGATTTGAAAGTATACTCTACACACTAATAGGCTGAATGTGGTCACATGGAGCCTGTGGCAAGAGACTTGTTTTTTTGGGAATGGCCACACCTTGTTACTTTGTATTTGGACAGTGGGTCAAGAGGGCTGTGACATTCTCTGACCCAGGAGAAGCCTATATAAACACCCTGATGTGAGGTTTCCTTTGGGGCTCATTTTGAGAAGAGTTGTGTGATTTGGCCAGATGAGACTCTTGGAAGCTGTTGAGACCCCCCAGCTTTGAAAAACCCAGATGTTGATGCTTTCCTCTCTGGTAACTTGAATAGGTAATGGATGTGATGGTCAGATAGTTGGAAGCCCATATGCTGATCTGTTTCTTGGCCTACTTGTAACTTGTGCTTGTAACTTGTGTTTGTATTCTCTGGAGTTCAGGACGCTGACTTTTCCCCCTGAACTAGATAAATGATATATTTGTTTGATTAAAGAAAGACTGCTAACCCATTCTGAGTTGCTTTCCTTTAGAAAAGCATATCTAAGAACCTGTGCTATCAGCTGCCCTGGGTATGCTAGGGTGCTTGCTGATACAGGAAGCTCTTCACATAACTGGAAGATTATAAATACTTCATCTCTTACATTAGCTATTACAAGCTAATAGCTAATGAATTTGAACTCATGTTTCTTAACGATTATTAAAAAGTAGTAAATGTAGCCAAATGTAAAAAGTAGTAAAGTGCCAAAGTGAGAAACACCAAACATAGTGGGATCTAGACAGGCAAAAAAGACTGAAAAAAGAGAAAACAGACACAAAGAAAGGCAAAAAGCTATTGGGTTTTCAAGATGATCAGATTCAGGTTCTGAGGCAGATGAAGATTATGAGAGAGAAAGGAGAAAAGAAGTCTGGGGGATGCTTTCATTGCAATAACTACTTTGATCATTTTTAGTCATGTCTGAACTCTTCATGACCCTATTTGGGGTTTTCTTAAAGATATAGTAGAACTGTTTTCCATTCCATTCTTCAAATCATTTTTAAGATGAGGAAGCTGAGGAAATCAGGTTTATGTGACTTATCTAGTTTCATGCAGCCAGTAAGGGTCTGAAGCCGCATTTGTACTCAGTAATATGAGTATTTATAATTCTAGGCCTGACATTCAATCTACTTTGTCACCTGGATACCCAATAATTAATTATTTAATGGAAAAAAGAAAAAAAATCCCCAGAAAGTTTTTATTTGAAAAGGAATTGACACCTCATTCACAGTTTTGCCTGTGTATGAAAAAAAACACAATTTCAAACAGGGCCCAGAAACTCCTTGTTTACAGTGGTGGTACTCCAGCTCATAAAATAATGTAGAGCTATCACTTCCAAGATGGCCAGAGACTTAAAAAACATGAACTAGGACTGAGCGCAGCATTTTCAATTGAAAAGGTATGTAACTAAGGTGATAAGTTTATTGTTGATGACATTATAGAAAAAGATGATTCCAAGAAATCAGACCCAGTTTGTGCTTTGGTCTTCCCTACAATCACAGTAGCTTTTCGTGGTTCAAAGACGAAATAACATCCACACTCGGGTATAGACATGGATCTTACCCTACAGGAAAATAAAAGGGGAAGGTGATGAAAGAGATGGGGGATGACAAAAGGGAGAACAGATTGGGGAAGGTGGTAGTAGGTAGCAATATACCTTTAAGAATGGATAAGGTGAAAAGAGACAGAATAGGATGAACATGAAGAAATAGGATGGAGGGGAATAAACAGTTAGCAATCATAATTGTGAAAAAATTACAGCAAGTTTCTCTGACAAAGGCTTCATGTCTCAAATACATAGAAATCTGAGCCAAATTTATAAAAAAATATATAGTTATTCCCCAAACAATAAATGGCCAAGAGAGATAAAGAGTTTTCACAAGAAGAACTCAAACCTATCAACAGTCACATAAAACTGTGCTAAATCACTACTGATAAGAATAATGAAAATTATAGAATAATGAAAATTAAAGAAACTCTGAGGTACTATAGAATACCCATCAAGTTGGCTAATATGACCAAAAAAAGGTGGGGGAGGACAAATGCTACAGAGGATGTGGAAAAATAGGAAAACAAATGCACTGATAGTGGAGATGTGAACTGGTCCAGGAATTCTGAGGAAAGGAAAAGACCATACAATGTTCAAAAGAAATATAGCAGCTGTTTTTGTGGTAATAAAGAATTAGAAACTGAGGAACTGCATCAATAGGAGAATGCTTGAGCAAAATGTATTATACAAGTAGGATGCAGTATTATTGATGGGAAGACTTATTTGAACTCATGAAAAGGGAAGTAAGCAGAACCAAAGAACATTGTACACTAACAGCAATATTGTATGATTACTAAATGTGAATTACTTAGCTTTTTCCATCAATACAATGATCCAAGATAATTCTGAAGGATTTTTGATGAAAAATGCTATTTACTTCTAAACGAAGAACTAAGGGGGTCAGAATGCAGACTGAAGCATACTTTTTTAACATTATTTTTCTTGAGTTTTTCCCCCTAGGTACTCTGTGTTTTCTTTTCCAATACGACTAGCATGGAAATATTTTGTGCACGATTGAACAAGTATAACTGATATCATATTACTTCCCTTCTCAATGAGTGGGGGAAGATTTAGTGGGAAGTAGAGAATTTGGAACTCTAAAAAAACAGACAAAAATAAATAAATGATTTTAAGAATTAGATAAAACTAAAATGTCAATGACCTGTTTTATATTCATTTCAACTTTACCCATGCTATCAAGAGTCTTCTATATGCAAGGCGCTATGCTAAAGATCAGTATCATAAATACAAACATGAGAAATAGTAACTGTCCCCCTAAAAAAGCTCTAATCATACTAAGGGATGCAGCATGGAAACAGGTAAATAGATTAAAAAATATATTTTGAGGAAGTGGTCATTAATATTAGGGAGATGAGAAAAGGTTCTCCATAGAGGGTGGCAAATAAACTCAAGCCTAGGGGCAAAAATAGAGATTTTGAGAGGTTATGAAGCCAAGCATGATCAACTTTCCAGAGGACTGCAGATGTGAACCACTTTCAAGGTTCTGATTACACAGTATAGAGCAGTATAAAGAATTCCCTATTCAGTGACAAATTAAGGCAAAATATTCACAGAAATTAAAATACAGCACTTACAATATTATGGCTTAACAACTTAACACTAAAGTGGCCACATAGTTTTCACCAAAGTGGTCACATAGATTTTTTTTACAATAATATATTCAACTATTGTGCTATAAGTAATAGGGAGGAGATAGTCTTCATATTCACTTGGAGAGCCTTATACAAACTGATGCTAAGTGAGAAGAGCAGAACCAGGAAAAATTTGTACACAATTATAGACACATCGTATGTGTGATGACCAACTTTGATAAACTGGACTCTTTTCAACAACACATAGATATAAGACAATTCTACAAGTCTCAGGATGGAAGGACATATCTACATTCAGAGAAAGATCTAAAAAGAACAGAGTTTAATGGAGATTGAAGCAATCTACATGCTATCATTCTTTTTCATGTTTGGTTCTCTTTCTTTTCTCCCATTGTTCACTCCATTGATTACAACCGTTCTATGCAACCAGACTAATATCCAATTTGAAAATATTTGCAGATCCACTACTTGATTGCATGCTGCCATGGGGCAGGGGAGATTATGGAACTGAATATTGTAAACTAAAAGTAAATAAACAAATAATTTTTTTTTAAAAATAGTATTTTTATTTAGTAACTCAATCATTCTTAAGGAGTCAAGTCTCCTTAATTGACACAACGTACAGAGGTGAAAAGTTTTCCACTTCTAGGTCTCAATCCCTTCAGTCAAAAAGTCTTCTTTCTTCTTGTTTGGAAATTAGTTTCCAATCATCCTTAATGAGTAAATCCTTAGCTCAATAATCTAAATGTAAAGGTCAAAATTTCCCACCCCTATTAAATCATGATCTTCTCAGTTTGCATTAAATACTCAACGAGAGGTATTTTCATCTTAACTCAAGGCTGGCTCTTCACTTACATGGTTCCCCTTCTACAGTCTCAGCTCCTGCCAGCTCCTTATTGTCCAGCTCCTTGTCCAGTTCCTGTTCCATACTGAAGCTCACAGTGTCTAGTCCACCTCAAGTCCTTCACAGTTTCTGTTCCTGGGAAGACAAAGCTTAACAAAGCCATAATAACATTCAGAGACATTGCTGGCATCCTCATCAATTCACTTTCTGCATGTGAAATGAACACAGACCCAACAACAAGGTCTGAGGAATCAACACAAATCATCAGGATAGTTCCAGGACCTCCGAAACCATTAAGACCCTGCTCCAAGATTTCTGTAAACATACAACTAGAAAATCCTCATTCAGGGCTGCTGAATCAGCAGGAAGTTCCCAGAGCTTCTCTAATAATGGCAATATCCTCTAACAGTAGACAAATCTTACAAAGTAACATAAAAACAGACAGACAAACTGCTGACACCACAGCCATGCATCCTCCTGATTTTACTCTCTTCTCATTTCTCATTTTTTCACAATTCTCAGTTCAGTCCTCAGTTCTCATTTCTCTTCTCAGGTCTTCTCAGTTCTCAAATTCAGTTCTCAGTTCTCTTCTCTCTCTCTAGCAGTAGCAGCAGAGACTCCAGATGTTCACTCCCATAAGTTCTGGCCTTTCTCAGCTTGGCTTTTCCTTATATACAGTACTAGCTCCTCCCTGTTCTGCCCCTTCTGGTTATGTCAATAAGTCCATCCCACTATGGAATTCACAAGTTCTGGGTCTTAATACTTGAGTTGAAACTAATTGCTAAGTACCTGTTAGCTTGCCAATACAAATGGCAAAGAAGATCTTCAAATTACCATTACCATTACAGAGGTGGAGACAAAGAAGTACTATATCCTTGACATAAGGTATTGTCTATACAGAGATGAATCTAAGAAATAGCAAGTAGACCAATTTTGTTGGAACACTAAGTGTATAAAAGGTTACAATTATTTATTTTTTTCAAAGGTAGAGCAAGTAAGTGAAGCCAAATTTTGAAAGGGTTTAAATGCCATCCTTAGAAATTTGTATTTTTTTGGAGGGGGTAAGGTAGGGCAATTGGGATTAAGTGACTTGTCCAAGGTTACATAGCTAGTTGTGTGTGTGTGTGTGTGTGTGTGTGTGTGTGTGTGTGTGTGCTGTGTCTTAGGCCTGATTTGAACTCAGGCTATCCTGACTCCGCCACCTTAGAAATTTGTATTTTGTAGAATTAATATTTTATTATATTGTTGCTTTGTTCCAAGTACTATGTTAAATGTGATGAATATAGAAAAAGTAATCACAATAGTTCCTGCCTGCCCTCAAAAAAGTTATATTCAAATGGGAGATGACAACATTTAATGTGTTACAAATACTTGAATATGGTCTGGAAGTGTCTGGGACATAAGATGAAGGCATGAATAAGAGAATAATAAGTGGGAAAACCTTCCTATGAATAATGAGTTCAAGGAGTGCAATACAAGTTTTGACTCAGTAGATGGTTACAGTAAAAGATATAGTAGAAAAAGTATTATCCAGAGATGGGCTAGCTGTGAGGTAAAGTTCTGCCTCTGGATGAGACAAAGGGAAATAACATTTATCAGAATCCAGGATAGACCGAAGGTCTGGAGTCCAAATTAGGTAACAGATGAATCTGGCAAGAATGTGCCAGATGAAAGGAAGATAATCAAAGCCCATTTCAGAATCTCACAACAAACAGATTAGCACTGAACCAGTTGACTGTCAGACAAGAACCGTCAACACCAGTTTACTCCAGAGAACAGGAAGAATTAATGTCCTATAATGTAAGGAAACAAGGCAGGGTGAAATTGTGAAAGGAGGATGGAACTCTGTCAGGACATCTAAAATTAAATCCGTCCTCTGTCACTAAATTACTCTGTGACTTTAGGTAAGTCACAACTTCTTGACCTTCTTTTCTTAATCTAAAAAGTGAGAAAGTTGAGTCATATTATCACTAAGGCCACACAATTAGACCTGGAAGTTATATTAGAAGGATCAGTACCCTCATTTAAAAGATAAAACTGTCACACAGAAAGTTTAATGATTTCTCCAAGCTCACATGGCTAGTAATTATATGAGGCTAAATTTCAATAAAGTTATCCTTGTTTCCAGGTCCAACACCCTATCCTTTACACCATAATTCCTATAGGAAGTTCTTCTTGAGATCCATTCTGTGATGCCACATATCTTTGGTTCTCTGTCTTTATAACAAAGTTATCATCTTTCAGTGATGAAGAGTTTAAAAGTGTAGCCAGTTTATGGTTAATTCTATTTGATAAACATTGAAGAGGTATCAATATAGTCCTGTTTCAACTTAAAATTTTTTCATGGCAGCAGATTTAAAAATATCAAGAAGATATTGCCCTCTTTCAGCTACCCTTGAATCACTTTCTAGTGCTGTATATTACTTTCATTTTTTCCCTGTATCCATATGTCTCATTTATATGTAGGAAGTATGGTTCCTTTATATGGCATGACCACCTCCAGTGATGTGTCCTAATTTAAATAGTGATACCAAAATAAAAACAAGTTTCAAAGAGCTGATATGTTGACATCTCTTCAGTAAGCATGTCCAGTCAAGGAACTACTGTGAAGGTCATGAATATTTAGGAAATTCCATCCTGCCAGCACACAATCATAATATAATACTTTGTACATTCATACTGAGAAGTAAAAATCACTTATTATGCTTTTGCATTTAAAAATAAAAGTCTAACAGAACAATAAACAAACCTGCAGCCATTTTCAACTTAATACTTCCCTCCCTTCTCCTAAACCCATCCTCCCTCCGTCAAGATCTTTTAATGCAAACCTCAAATTCAATCCCCTGTTCTTTGTGGCAACATTCACTGCAAACATCATTAAGGATGTGAGGTCTCTCCCTTAATTAAGAACTAAAAGGCTTCATTTCCTAAAACAAAAGCATGTGGCAGGTTTTATTGATCTGGTCTGTGTCGCCAGATGAACACATTAGCAGAGGTTATTGATTACTATAACGGTAATGAGCTTGGTTCCTTGTCAGGTGAGGTCCACATTCCTCGGGCACATTTGTTTGAAACTAACTAATATGTAAGTTCATGTTGGTAAGATATATGATACAGTGGTTTTTTTTAAAGCTTTATGGCCTATGAATCATTCTTTTAAAATGTAATGACAGTCATTAGAAAGGTTATTTTCCAGTCATTATCTTGTTATAATTTCTTCTGAATGCTAATGATGCTCTTAAGAATGGATGCCAACCCAAAACAAGAGTAACATTAAAAAGGCTCACTATTCTATTTTTTACAAGTTGGATGATCTTTTCAAATTTATTTAGAATTTTAATTTTCCCCAGTTACATATAAAAATAATTTCTAACATTCATTTTAAAAACTTTTGAGTTCTAGCTATTAGAGAATAGAGTCAAGATGGCAGAGAGAGGCCAGGAAGCTGTCTAAATACTCCCAGATTTTCCTTGGAAAAAAATTAAATCAAACCTCAAGACAGATTCTGGAGTGACAGAACCAACAAAAAGACCGAGTGGAATAATTTTCCAGCTTATGATAACTTAGAAGGACTTCAGGAAAAACCTATATCACTTGAGTAAAAGTACAGTTCATCCTACTTCAGGGAGGGTAGAAGCAAACCAGCAGGACTGGAACAAATGGAAGCTAATGAGATTATGAGAAATCAAGAAATTATAAAACAGAACCAAAAGAATGAAAAGAGAAAGGCCAATAGGAAATATCTCATTGGAAATTCCACTGAAATAGAAAATTGATCAAGGTAAGATAATTTTAAAATTACTGAACTACATGAAAGCCACAATCAAAAAAAGAATCTAGAAAACATCCTTCAAGAAATTATGAAGGAAAACTGCCCTGATATTCTAGAACCAGAGGACAAAATAGGAATTGTAAGAATCCACTAATCACAACTTAAAAGAGATCACAAAAGGAAAACTCATAAGAATATTGTATCCAAATTCCCGACTCCAAAGGTCAAGGAGAAAGTATTTCAAGCTGAGCAACAACAGATGCCCTTCAATTATGAACAGCTTTCAGGTACCGGCCCATATCAGGCAGCAGGTTGGCAGCTACATTATGATATAGAGGGATAGCAACAAATAGCTACATGTGCCACTGGGGCTTGGGCAGCACTCCCTGGAAAAGGGACAAAGTACAATCATTCACAAAAATAACTCAGGGGCCCCAAGAAGCATTCACGGATTTTCTAGCCACCTTACACAGGAAGAAACAGTTTGACTATTGTGGAAACACAATCAGGATAATGCAAGATCTAGTAGCTTCTACATAAAGGAATCAAAGGGCTTGGAATCTGATATACCAGAGGTCAAAGGAGCTAGGATTAAGACTAAGAACCACATACCTGACCCTGATGGCTGAATAAGCCCTTTCAGCTGAAGAGCCTGCTACCAGGACTGGATGGGTTCCCCATCCCACCCCACACCACCCCCAGGCATTATGTCCTCCTGATAAGTATGGTATACACCCCAGGCCTGGGAATGGGAGGTGCACAGTGTTCTGGGGGAGGGGCAAAACGTGGTGTTGCAGGTGGAGGAGAGTTGTGACTTCACTCTACAAAAGCTTGTGCTTGTAATAGTAAAGTTGGCTCTGTTTTCCACCACTCTTGGAGTCTGTCTTTTGTGCACTCTCTCTCTCTCTCTCTCTCTCTCTCTCTCTCTCTCTCTCTCTCTCTCTCTCTCTCTTTCTCTCTCTCTCTTTCTCTCTCTCTCAGCCTCTGGGTAAAAAACTTTTTCCCACCAGGGGCTTTCACAGCTGGCACCCAACATGGGGCACAGAAACAACAGGCCTAGTAGGTGTTGTGAATCCTCGTCGCTTTCTCCCAGAGGTCCCCCTTGAGCAACTCATGATCCTAAGACAAGGTAAGGGAAGGATCAGGATGAACCACTTTTGGTTTCTTTCACTTTCCTCACAAGCAAGCACAACTCAGCTATGGGGCAATTACAGATCAAGCATCCTAACTGAGAGACATATGAGAAAATCCTTCTATGCATAATGAAAGAAAGGGGCCTCATTGTCACCCAGAATAAGGTAAGAGGATTTTTGGATATGCTAGAGATCACTTCTCATGGCTACCTAAAGAAGGCACACTAGACCCTGAAAAATGGAAAGTAGGAGGTGAACAATTGACAGAATACCACTCCATGGTAGAGCTGGAGAATTTCCCAGTACATTGTTTTCAGTTACATATTGTTCTTAAATTGTGTTTAGTCAAGTCAGATTACTACTGAGAGATTTGGAGGTTTGATACAGAGACTCAAGTAGACCAGGAGGAAGAAGAATGAGAGCAAGGGAATAATTAAGAAGAAGAGGAATGTTAACTGACTGAGGTGAAAAGCCCTACATAGCTGTCTGCCTCCCCCCCCACAACTCTTATAAGGGTATGTGCATCCCTGCCAGGGACATAGTCGAACTCCCCCCCCTTGAAAAAGCTATCCAACAAGCTAAGCAGTAGGGAGAGGATTGCCAAGACCTAGGATTACAAACATTTCCCATACTTGAGAGACCTGACCCTAATAATTTGAGACAAATCCTTCATGATTACAAACCGCTTGATATCAGGATGCTCAGAGAAATAAAAAAGGACTCTAGAGCATTTGATTTAACTTCTATGTATGTTAGAACACTTTTGGACCAAGTAGCCTATACCATCCTCCCCCCTCATGATTGGAGACAGGTAGCACGCACTTGCCTGGAACATGGAGAATATATGGTTTAAAGCTCTGAGTTTCTTGAGCAGTGCAGATAACAGGCCAGCTGTAATGAGCAACAACAGATGCCCTTCAATTATGAACAGCTCTCAGGTACTAGCCCATATCAGGCAGCAGGTCGGCAGTTACATTATGATATAGGGGAACACCAACAAATAGCTACATGTGCCACTGGGGCTTAGGCAGCATTCCCTGGAAAAGGGACAAAGGACAATCATTCACAAAAATAACTCAGGGGTCCAAAGAAGCATTCACGGATGTCCTAGCCACCTTACACAGGCTATCATTAGAGCAGTTGGAGAAGGACTTGCAGCTGACGTTCTGATAAAACAATTACCATGAGAAAATAGCAACCAAGACTGTAAGAGAGCTCTTGAAGGTTGCAAAAAGGATGTCACTGTGGAAGAGATGATTCAAAAGTACGCCAGAGTGGGCACTCAGAATTTCTATGTGGATCTGCTTGGACAAAAATTAGGGGCAATGAACCTTAGCCCAGGACATGGGGGAGCCTAGAAGAAGGAAGATTGAAATTGCTTTCATTGTGGAAAACCAGGTCACTTGCAAGCCCAGTGCAGGCAAAAGGGGAAAGACAAAAAAGAACCCATTTATACTAGGCTCTCCAAGCCTAACACCTCATGGCCAAAATGTGGAAAAAATTTTCACTGATCATCAGAACATAGGTTGGGAAAAGGTGTGTAGGGCCCATTTCCCAGCCCTGTCAACAACAATGGGAAATGGCCACAGCCTTGAGTGGCCCCACAAGTTTACAGCAGCAGTACATTCAACAGTAAATTCAACCGGACAAAACCATTGGGGATCATGAGCCTCCCTTCATGTGGTAACTGTTCCTATTTTTGCTGATCAGGTAGTCACTGTACCTCAATTTGGTCACATCATTGTCCCAGTGCAGAGCACACCACCTTTGCTGCCTGGTACCTGTGGGTGTCCTCATAGCACCCCCTGAGGCCACAAATCAAGGTTTTACAATACATCCTTAAATTAGGCAAACCGGAGAGACCCTCCTTAAAGTGGCCATTATCAACCCCAGAGAGAGGGGGTTAAACATTTCTCTAGGCAACACTGTGGCCCTAGGCCTTCTTTTACACAACCAGTGTGGGTCACTGAAATGGACTAAGTTAGAAAAATTGAAAAGCAAGAGAAACTTCAAGAAGATAGACAGAGGGCTAGTATTTATTGGAATCAAGTAGTGAGGAGCTCTCACCCATTATTAAGGATAACACTGCAGGAAAGGCCCTTCATGGGGCTGATCCACAAGGGGCAGATAAAACAGTTATTTCCAAGGATCAGTGGCCCATAGATTGGCCCCTGCAGGGCACAGACATTGATACGGTGGGAGTAGAGACAGCTTCCAATCCTGAAGTAAGTGTGAACAGATTGAGACGGGAATGTGAAGGGAAGGTAGGGACCATATAACCCTATGTGCTCCTCCCTTTGCCTATTAATTTGTGGGGATGCAATCTCCTTGGAAAAATGGGAGTTACCATACATACTCAGGGTTTTTTAATGGGGGTCACTGTTCAACAGCCTCAAAAGACCTCAGCTATACCCATTAATTGGAAAAATGATACACCTACATGGGTAGAACAGTGCCTCTATCTCAAGAAAAAAATTGAGGCCTTAGAAGAAATAGTACAGGAGCAGCTTTACTTAACCACATCAAGGAGTAAAATAGTCAATGGAACTCCTCCCTTTTTGTAATCAGAAAAAAAGAAGTCAGGCAAATGGAGAATGCTCATTGATTTAAACCAAGTTAATAATCAAATGAAACAGACAGGAGCCCTTCAACCTGGGCTATCATCTCCCAATATAATCCCACGAGATTGGAAAATGTCAGTTATTGTTATAAAGGACTGATTTTATTCCACCCCAGTTAACTTTCCAAGATGCACATTGTTTAGCTTTTTCTGTACCCTCAGTAAATTTACAAAGACCATATTACCATTATCAATGGAAAATTTTGCCTCGAGGCATGAGGAATAGCCCTACAATGGGCCAGATATTTGTAGATAAAGCCTTACAGTCCCTCTGGCAAAAATTCCTGCAGGTATATGGATGATATTTTAGGAGCCACCTCTTTAGCACCAGAGTTGGAGGCATCTCTGACATATGTGGTTGAATGCCTTGCCAAGCACTGGCCTTGAGACTGCCAAGGATAAGGTTCAGAATACCAAGGCATATCAATATTTGGGCTACAACATTCAAAGTAACCAGGACACATTACAAAAACTGCAGATTAGGAGAGATCAGTTGAACACCTTAGATGACTTTCAAAGGCTGCTAGGGGACATTCAATAGCTTAGGACTCATGTAGGGATCCCCACATTAGATCTCACTGAGCTCTATGTATTCTTAAGGCACAGCCAGACCTAACCTCCCACAGGAACTCACTCCTAAAGCAGCTGAACAGTTCAGCAGGGGCCAGAAAGCAATTGTACAGTCCACCACCAGGAGATATGATGCGCAACAGCCATTACAGACTTCCTTACTGGATAGACCTGTTTATCCTTCTGTCTTGCTACATCAAGGGATTAGTGTCCTTGAATGGTGCTTCCCTCCTACACAGCCCAAAGAATTCTTACTTCCTTATCTGGCAGCTGCTGCGATTTTCTTTGGAAAACCTATTGCAAGATGTCCGTTACTTTCCATTGCATAACCCAAGGTTATTCACATTCCATACACACAGGTCCAGACAGATCACCTCCTCTCCAATGAGGTCAATTGGCAAATACTTCTCATTTATCCCTGTTTCTTTTCTCATGGACTTCCCATCCTTTTGTCTCAATTATTTTCCAAATGGCAGTGGATCTATCAATCTATCATTCACAAGGATCCAATACAAGGTGGAGTTATTGTATATACAGATGCCACAAAAGGCCAGAAGGCATCCATTGTTTGCCCTATGAGGGAACAGTTGTATATATTGGATACTCCTTTCACCTCCACTAAGAAGAATTAGTTATATGCCATAGCCATTGTGGCTCAAAAGCTCCAAGAACCATTGAACATAGTTACTGATAGCCAATATGCAGCAGGAGTTATGGAAAGAATTGAAACTGCCATCATCAGGACTCAGGCCAATGAGATTACTCAATTGTTTTATTTTACTCAGACTATTATTAGGGAAAGAACACACCCTTTATATATTCTCCACATTAATTCACATGCTAATTTACTAGGTCCCATAACTGAAGGCAATAGACTGGTTGATGAAATTCTTACTTTTCCTGTCTATAAAGTTCAATAATCTAATTCCAAGTCCCATCAATCAGCAAGGTTTTAAAGGAGGCAGTTTCAGATATCTAGAAGACAGGCACAGGACATTGTTAAAGTATGTTCCCAATGTGTTTCTTTCACTCCACCCCCTCAGGGACCACCCCCTCCGCCTCCACACTAATCATATCTGGCAAATGGAAGTTACTCACATTCCATGTTTGGCTGGCTACCATATACTATATACAAAAATAGATACCTTTTCATCATTTACTTTGGCCATGACTCTGGAGAGTATACCTCACATGTCACACATTTATTGCATTGCTTTACCACACTCGGAATTCCCCATCAGATAAAAACCAATCATGGTCCAGCATATCCCTCTAAGGCACTTTTTACATTTTGTAAAGATCATGCCATAATTCATAAGTATTCCTTACAATCCCCCTAGCCCTAGGCAATTGTAGAGAGAAAACACAGGGACATCAAATCTCTCCTTCAAAAACAAAAGAAAGGGGGAGACAGAGGCAGAACACCCTGTAATAGACTGAACCTAGTTTTGTATACTTTGAATTTCCTGACGTGAAATAAGGATGGGCTTAACCTTGCCTAGCATCAGTTTGGCCCAAATCCCATAAAGGAAGGAAAAGGGTAGAAGGAACATGGGAACAAAAGAACCAGTCCACACAAGTTATGTCGAAGGACCTGGCCACTAACACTTGGGGGTGGGGGGTGGGGCTGGGATCTGGAGGAAAGGTTATGTGTGTGTTTCCCCAGGTGATGGAGAGGCTTCAATCTGGATCCCATAACAGCATGTTCAAGTGTTCATGGAGCCTTCAAAGGACGCATCTGACACATTGAATAGGCTGCTGACACCCCTCCAGAAGAAGATGTCACTGCAACAGGATGACCCACTTGAGGGCACAGAGTTGCCTGGTCCTGCTAACATTGCTCACCCTGAATAAACCAACCCCAGGAATCACAGCAGAGGGTGATCAAGAACAACGATAGGCTTTTTGGAGCCATCCACTATGGTTGTCCCTCATCACTTGGAAGATCCATCTGTGCCCATAGTGGTCCTAGGGCCGAGACCAATTGGGGAGATCTCTGGATCCACCCTGACAAATATATCACCTCCCTCACCCATTTATATTATATGTAGTTGGGACTTGGGTGGATGATGGATATCTGCATGGTGGCTGGGTCTTTGGACTACACAAACATGATGGACTCAATGGGATTTGTGGAAACTTTTGCAGTAAGCAGCTACTGGCTTACTGAAAGTTGTACATGATTATCGAGGAGGACATACGCATATGAACAATATCATTTATGCCAATTCAGCTGCTTTTCTTCCCCGTCAATTTGCTTTTCTCTGATGATATATCACCACAGAAAACAAACATTTAGGGACTGGATATTGACTGGCACAGTGTATAAACCATACTACTGTTGGCAATGAGCAAGTTATGATTGTAACTCAAGCCCCTTTTGCCCTTTAAATAGTTTTGGGTGGTTTTGTAGGACTTCTGATCAAGTACTTAAATAACTGGCAAAAAGGGAATGATGGTGTAAGAGATGTAAGATGGTGTAATTTTGTGCATTGTGCTTGGTATTATAATGCTTGCATCTAATACTGTGTCTTCCCTGGATCTTGCAGTACCTATCACCTCTTTACAGACAGAGACAAAGATAGCTGAATTTGTATAACAGTTGCAGAGAAATATTTCAATAGCATTAGAAAAAAGAAAGGCTAAATGAAGATTTATTGCTGATAATTGAGAATGTGAAAGAGATGTTTATAGCTGAAGGGGCTGAACTAGATTTATTAGAAAGGAAATTGTTGATGAAGTATGATTACAGATCTCTTACTTTTATTGATCTCTATTTTGATTTTCAGAATTCCCAATTTGATATTTAATTGGGGATTTTTAATTTATTATTTTCATTTGCACACCCAATTTGTTGATCTCCTCTTTCTCTATTTTTTTCATTTAAACATTTAGAGATATAAATTTTCCATAGGAACTTCATTGACTACATCCCATAAGTTTTGGTATGATATCTCATCATTATCATTCTCTTTGATGAAATTATCTATTGTTTTTATGATTTTTATTTTATTCACTAAATCTTTAGGATTAGATTACTTAATTTCCAATTAGTTTTTAATCTATGTTTCCCAGACCCTTTATTACACATAATTTCACAGTATAATGATGTTAAAATGATGCATTTAATATTTCTGCCTTTCTGCAGTTTATTGTAGAGTTTTTATTACACAATCAATTTCTGTACAGGTAGTATGTATCACTGAGAAAAAATATGCCTTTCTATCTTCATTCAATTTTCTCTAAAGGTCTACCATATATGACTTTTTTCTTACTTCTGTTTCATATATTTTGTGGTTAGATTTGTTTAGTTCTGAGATGGGGAGGTTGAAGTCCCCCACTTGTATAAATTTGCTGTCTATTTCTTCCTGTAATTCACTTAACTTCTCCTGTAAGAATTTGAATGCTATTCCACTTCATGGATATATGTTTACAACAGATATTGCTTCATTGGCTATGGAATCTTTCAGCAAGATGCAAGTTCCTTCCTTAGCCCTTAGTCTCTTTATTTATGGACTAATTTCCCAAATGAATATTGATGCATAAATTGTAAAATATCAGCAAAGAGATTATAACTATTTATCATGAGGATAATACACACTATGACAAGGTGGGAATCAGCAGGAATGGAGGACTGGTTCAATATCAGGAAAATTATAACCATAATTGACCATATCAATAACAAAAATAACAAAAATCCTATGGTTATCTCAACAGATGCAGAAAAAAGCTTTTTGACAAAATACAGCAAAAAAATCACTAGTGAGTATAGGAATAATTTTTTTTTCTTAAAATGTATCTATCTAAAACCATCAGCAAACATTGTATATAGTGTGGATGAGCAAGAAGCAAACCCAGTAAAAATCAGGGTCATATTTTCTATTCAGATCTGGTCTTTCCATTAAGAATGCTTGAAAGTCCTACATTTCATATGATGTCTATATTTTGCTCCGAAGGATTATACTTAGTTTTTCTGAGCAGCTGATTCTTTGTTGCATTCCCAGCTCCTTTGCCTTCCAGAGTATCATATTCCAAGCCTTCTGATTCCATACTATAGAAGCTGCAAAATCTTGCTAAATCCTGACTGTGGCTCCAGGATACTATAATTGTTTTTTTTCTGGCTGCTTGCCATATTTTCTTCTTGAACTAGGAGTTATGTTATTTGGTTATAATATTCCTGGAGGTTTTCATTTTGGTATCTCTTTTAGAAGGTGATTGGTGGATTTTTTTTAAATTTCTACTTTACCCTCAAGTTCTAGAATGTCAGGATAGTTTCACTTGACAATTTCTGGAAAGATGATGTGTTGGCTCTTTTTGTGGTCATGGCCTTCTGGTAGCTCAGGAACACTTAAATTATTTCTCTTAGATGAATTTTTCAAATCAATTTTTTTTCAATGAGATATTTAACATCACATTCTATTTTTTTATTCTTTTTGTTTTTTTTTATTTCTTACAAAGTCTTTTCCACTTGCTCAGTTCTAATTTTTATGCAATCATTTTCTTCAGTGAGCTTTTGTACCTCCTTTTCCATTGGACCAATTCTACTTTTTAAGGAGTTTTTTTTTCTTCAGTGAATTTTTGTGCCTTTTTGCCATTTGCCCAATTCTGTTTTTGAAATTATTCTTCTCCTCATTGGCTTTCTGTATCTCTTTTACCATTTGGCCTAGTCTATTTTTAAGATACTATAGTCTTTTATCATCCTTGTCAATTTTCTGGGACAAAACCCAAGAATTGTTATGATTTGCATTTCTCCCATTTCAGGGATTTGAAACAATTTCTTGTATTGTTAATTGTTTGCAATTTTTGTTTTAAAAATTATTTAATTGCATAATTTAACCACTTACTTATTGCCAAAAAGGTTTTGTTCTTACATATTTATTTTCCTATACTTCTTGAATGCCCAACACTTATTTGAAAATTTTAATGCAAAGATTTTTCCACCACAATAAAAACTTTTTAAATGAAACATAAGAATTAAGGACACAAGTGAATATAGCATGAATTTTCTCTTATTTTCATTCTTTCAGTTCCTTAGGAACATTAATTCCTCTTGGGAGAGTTAGAAATTCACATAACACTCCCCAAATCTTAGTTTATGATAGGACCTTTTACCTCAAAAGCATTGGAAAGATAATCATAGACAAAGAATGACTTCCAAATGTTCAACTCGTAAATAACAGAGTTCTGAAGATCAGCACAAGTTCACATCCATTTTTTTAAAGAATTAAGTTTGGGAGACTGGATACTGTCCACGAAAAAAAACAAAATTGAAGATGAATATAAGTTTATATTTGAATACAGTCAATCTCTCTTCAAAATGTGATAGGCAGGCAGCAGATTCTCATCCTGGGAGTTGTTTGCTGTTTTGTTTTGCTCTAATAATTGTCACATGAAATCAGCATTGGTGTAATAGGAAGAAATGATGAAATATGAACATGATGATGATAAAGAAGCAATTACAGAAATCAGAAAAGTATGGGCTAAAATCCTGATTCAAATGCATACTTGTGCTTTAATCTTGACAAATCACTTAATCTCTCAGTGTCCCACATAAGTAAAACAATAAATTAAAGATGTGTTGTTGATTAGCATCAGGGAAGAAAAATCCAATCCTGAAAGTTTTCTAAAAATATCTCTAAAAGAGAGACATCAGAAGTTTGGATAACAATAATTATATTAATAATTAGTGGCATTATCTAATTCAGCTTTCTGGAAAAAAATGCCTTATGTTATCTCACCTGAAAATCACAATATCCTTGTAATTTTTATACTATTATTACCTCCATTTTGAAAATGAGAAAAGTAAGCCTCAGAGAAATGAAATGATTTGCCTATAATCAAAGAACTAGTAATTATCTGAGGTGAGATTTTGACCTGGTCTTCTATTGATACAAAATGAAGCATTTGTGTTTGGAAAGTTTTGTCAGATCCCTGTGTCATTCCTAAAATCTAGGAATGTCAGGAGTGTGTGAGCTGGTGTTATGTTTGATTTCAAAGTGAAAATCCACACAAAGTGAACAACTGCCTTTCATTTTAGAGGACTTCTAGGCAGTTGCTATGGATTGAGGGAAGTAAACTAGCTGATCATAATGAAATAATTACCTTATTTTAGAATATAAGTCCGCAGCTAAATGCCCCTCACCCAACACCTAATAAAATTATATGTGGAGTCACAAAGAAGAAGTCTGAGCATTTGGTAGTGTGTGTTATTATTGTCCCATCATTTTCAGAAAAATAGACAATTATCATTCACATATTTTTGCCTGAGTTTGTCTTCTTGTACTAAATAACTAGGGAGGAAGGAGAAGCATGTGGACATTGTTCCTATATCCTTAGTGAGGCTAAGTCACTGAGTTAGTGAGGCTGTCAATCAAAATTAGTACAATTTAGCAATGGTATTACAATATAAATGTATTTTTGTTAGCTCTAATGTTGACTGCTAACTCCATTAGCCAATAAAATGGATATTAGTGAAAGAACAAGTATTTGTGTTATCCTCTTTTTAGTTGTTTATAAGTCAGCTATCAGTTTTGAAAGCATTATTAGTACAAAATCCTTGCATTAGATCCTGCTTCAGTAATCCTAATACCTTTGTTCCTTGATGTTATGATCTGATACAGGGACCTCCTAATGAATACAGCTTTACTTTGATACCTAATCCCTTTAGCCATGGCATAAATTCTAAAAAACAAAACAAAACCCAGACACGCACACACAAAACTAAATAACCAAACAAAAAACAAAACATAACCATAAATAAAAAAGAAATGAAGAAATTAAGGGCTTAATGGTACAGTATAAATTATACAGCATAAAGAACTCTAATTTGAAATTACAGTATATAGACTCTTGTTTTTAGCTTTTCTTCTTATCTTTATGATATTGGTCCTTTGGATCTTCCTAGGTCTTAGTTTCTTTATTGCTAAATGAGGGGATTCAACAAAATGCCTTAGAGTCCCTTCCAGCTCTTCACATATTTTCCATTTCTGGCTCTTTGAGGAGATTCCTAATTTACCCAGGTGAAGAAATGTGATGATTCAATGGCCAGGAAGCATGATATAGTAGATAAAGTGCTTTCTTCAGAACAAGGAAAGATAGATTTCATCCATGCCTCAGACACTTTATTACCTAGATTTCCTTAGGTTAAGTCACTTAACCTCTTAAATCCTCACTTATTCCACATGTAAGATAAGAATAATGTTTACATAATCTACCTCCTGTGTTTTATTTATTTATTTTTGTGAGTGCAGCACTTTATAAACCTTAAAGTACTATAGAATGTAATCTATTGCTGTTGCCGAGTCCGAAAAATGGCATGATTTAATGGCATCAAGAAGACTCAATGCCTAAAATGCCAGGTACTGTCTCAGCCTCAGCATTATATGTAAAATGAAATATTTGGGTGTTAGTTCTTCCTAAAATTAAAAAAATCAAGCTCATAATGAGGTGTATTGAATAAAATTCCCATCAAAAAGAAAGTGCTAAATGCTGACATTCAAAGCAAGAATACAGGAGCATTCTCAATCAATTAGAATTGGAACTGTATAATTATTAATGCCTGTGCCCATTGGCCCACACTTCTTTTGGTTATCAATGAATTTTGCTGCTTAATTATTTGTTGCTAACTTACTCAGCTTCTGAATATTCATGTTTTATCATGTGGAGTCTGCTAACAAGCTTCTCTCTTTTGATTGCTGGCACAGAAAGCAAGTTATGATTTCTTAATGTTCTCCCCCCACCCATTTGCCTAGACTCCAGCTATTCTGATATTTTTTTAAATGCTGAAAGAAAGTGGCAACTTGAAAATATTCAGCTCTCTGTAGTATATTTCTAGGTAAGTGACACAAATAATGGAATATTATGATTACCTATAGATCTAATCCACTCAAAGAATTTCCTAGGGAAACCCACAGGTGATGTGTGTTTGAAATTCTGTATGTGACACCATTACACACTTACTTTGCAAATAGCAAAATTTAAGTATTTTGTCAGATTGCAAATAAATATTCCAATTTCCCAAGAGCTGTTGCTTCCAGTGTGATCAAGCAAGAAGCATCAATCACAAATCTGAAAGAGAGAAGCAAGTCCAAGCTTATTTGTAAAGAAAAAAAATAGAAGCTAGGCAAAGGAAATTGAACCACTAATCAATCTAATAGTTGAAACAGAGTGAATGTCAAGAACTGAGTAGATAGTAATGGCACCCTGCTTTCATTTCAAAAGTGTCTAACAGCAGCAGCAATTATGAAAAGGAAAAATACATATACAGACCAAGCTTTTCTTTATAGGGTTGAAAGCCTGAAAGCCTTGCTTGTGTGAGGCTACTTATGCAAATTGCAGCTTCAAAAAGAGTACCAGGTTTAGAAAGATTACATTGTTTTAAAGACAAGTCATTGTAACATAAAATGGCAGATTCGGTTTCTGTGACAATTTAAGATGTGAATTTTCTTCCATTGATTTTCCCCCAAATCCAAGACACTTTGAAAATGTAATAGCCTTTGCTAGATTTTACTCAATTTGGCATAGTGCCATGGAAAGCTCACTGGATTTAAAGTTGTAACACTACAAATGAATGTTAATGATTAGAGTATGACATTCAGGTTCAAACTTCTTTTAGTCTCAGTTTTCTCATTTATAAAACCATAGCTTCTAATGAATGCCTGTCACATGGCTTCATTGGGAAGATTAAAGGAAATAATAGGAGTTATATGATATTTAAATATAAGAGACAATGAAAATCTGAGGTATTGTTAGACTTACTATGTTGATAAACTAGTCAAATATTATGCATACATGAAAATTAGATGATGGATTTAAGTTTAATTAAGGACTGCATACATAAAACATTGTTATAGAACTTTCTCTAGCTTTTTTTTCTACTTAGTCATCTAAAATTTGACCAGTGATACATGTGTATGCTGTATCATATGCAGTAGTAGAGAAGACTGATTAAAATATAGAAAAAATCAAGATTGTCCACACTTTGCCAGTTATAATAATATATTTGATGAAACCAAAATTTTCATTGTAACACTGTTATCCAATGAACTCAACCCTAACAGCTCTTTCCTTTACTGCAACACTAGAGAGGTCATTCAAGAAATCAAGAAAAGAAAATTGTTCTGAGGAAATTTGTATTTACAGCATGTGGTCTGGTTGACTGACATTAGAGGAATTAGAAGTTTGGAGATCAAGGGAAGAAATGTTTTTCCGTTGGACTGGTAAAGTTTCCAAGTAGGCTGAGTTTAGCACCAACTCCTTCTTCCATATTCTCTTCCCACATCACCTCATCCATATACTACCACAACTTGTCTTCTTTTGTCAATCCTTTCTGCTATGTGCTTTGAAATTCTCATTCTATCATCCCACTGCTTATAAAATCTTGTCTTTCCTTATTTTCCTTCTAGATACTCATTAAGAGCTTAGATTCCCTCTGATGACTCAGAAGCTGTCATAACCTCATATCCTGATTATCCATTTCCCCACTCTCCTATCTCACAGATATAAGGGGAGGAATCAGTTTAATCTTTTATTCAGTTGTTCCTGTCCTTCAATGCTCCATCAATCAATGACCTTTTAAAACCCATTCTTGCTATAACTTTAAAGATCTCACCCATTCTCACTCTGGAAATCTTTTGATACAGTAAGAAGCAAATAGGGAAGAGTTCAAAACCTGACGGCAAGGATGTAATAATCACCAACCTTTTGACTTAGATCCACAAAATAATTTTGTTGTTGCTGTTTTCCCATTACTGCCTAAATAATTCTGTGCTCTCTGTGCCCAAACCTGTATTACAGGCTGTCCTTCATGCCTAGGATCCATTTTTTTCCTCAATTCTACCTCACAGTATTATTTTACAATGTTCTACATGAAGCCTTCTCTCATCCCCCAGTCACTAGTACCCTAGAAGAGGTCCAAGACTTTATAGGCTATTTTAAAATTTTAACTACTATTTTTATTTTGTATATATGCCTTCTCTATTTAAATATGGACTGCTTGCCTGCCCATTAGAATATTAATTGTCTCAGTACTGAATGTTTCATTTTTACATTTGTCTTCAGCCTCTAGCAAATTGCCTGGGATCTGACAGGGCACCTAACCAATACAGACTGATTGATTGATTGATTGATTGATTGATTGACTGACTTAAGGTAATATGCAGGATATGGTCCAGTGCATAAGACATGCCCAGGAATATCCATAATACAGAGAAAAAATGGAGACTTACAGAGTAAGGCATTTAGGAGTAAGACTCCTAGAGCTACATCACTTGACTGTAAAGAAGCATGCCCTGGAAATCCTTCCAAGACAATCAGCTGTATAGGCAAAATCATCTTAAAATACAGATCTATAAGGCATATGCTTTTGTCTACTTGCTTTTGTCTACCACCAGAAGGCTACTTGACTTCAGTAGACACACTGATACAGTAACTGTGGCTAATTCCCTTAGCTACTGTATATCGTCATCATAGGTCAGCTGTCCTTTTTTGCAAAAAGATAAAAATGTCAATACTGTCTGAATCCTTGTCACAATCATTTGTAACCAACCACTAGGAATTTGTTTCAACTTTCCTGTTTTATGATTTTCTCATTTTTTCCAGAATCCTTCCTGTACAAAACTTACACATTGGATTTATCATCATCCTAGCACGATGCATGCAGTTTCATGATTGTCTCTATTCTCATGACCTCTATACTTTTATTTAGCTATACTACTTCTACTATTACTAGAATTAAGAAAAGGAGCAGGGATAGGAGCTTTCTAGCATTTTATAGTTTTTATTACTTGCCAGGCACTGTTCTAAGCAATTCACAAATATTATCTCATCTGATCAGCCCTATGATATAGGAGCAACTGAGACATACAGACTTACCCAGAGTCATACGACTAGTATATGAGATTGTATTTAAACTCAGGTTTTTCTTAGTTCATCTCTTTTTACAATTCATTAATTGTCTTATAAATTCACTACCCGGCATTATGTGTCTTGATTCAACAGTCTGCCAGGTTGATATTGGACTCCCCTGTGCCTCTGCATCCCTTGTTTCCTTGTTGACTCACTAGTCCTGCCTTAGTTGTGTGATTCAGAGCAAGTTATCTAATCTCAGAATGTCATAGTCAGTTATCTAAAATTATAAATTATAAGTTAATTTTTTCATCTGAAATTTTGAAAGAAGTTTTGACCCTGGCAATTTTCTATATAGATTAAATAATAGGTTTAGTACAAAAGAGACATACAGAGCAATAAATAAAATAATGCCAAAAAAAACACATATAAGAATATATGGGGCAAATCTATTAGCCAATAATACTATAAACTGAAATAATTTTTTTGAGTTAGACCCATAAAACTACTCAACAGTATTTGTATTCGTATAACTATTATCATCAAAGTAGTAGTAAAGATAGCTGGCTTTTATAGTGAAATATGCTTTAAAATTTTTATATCTCTTCCCATAAATTTTCTTCTGTGTTCCTTATAAATTTCATATGATGTAATCAGGAGAATTATTATCTTCATTCATAAATGAACTAACTGAGGTTAGTAGGTATTAAAGGATTTGTCCAATGTCATATGCCTAGCAACTAACAGAATCAATATTGGAGCCCAGGTTGCATGACAAAAAAACAATTTACATTACATCAGAGATCCCCATTATTAACACACAATATTTACTGATAATGGTTTCAATTAAATATATATGTTGTGATCTTTAACAAATATTAGCTCATATCAATTTCTATATATTTCACCATACCATCTTGTTAAAAAAAATTTCCCTATTAACTACCAAATAAAGGTCCACTGCTTTAAGTTCATAACTAAGCCTTAAATCATTTACATATTTAATGAATTCCATTTATGCATTTAATGGTAGCATTAGGATTGGGATCTTTTCTTCTCACCTCAAAATGCACTTATCTTTCTATTACTTCCCATTATTTCACATTTTGTTGATTGAATTATTGAATTTCATAGAATACTCTATGGAAACAACTGTATTTTACATAAATCTAGATGCTAACATAACTTTAAAATGTGAAAAATGTTGGAAGAATTCTAGACCTCAAAATCTTAGTTTCAAAGCATACAACTTCATGCCATCATTATTTTACCTAAAATCAAACTTTTATAGTACCTATGAAAAACGAATTTATATTATTGGTCATTGTTACATATGGGAAATCAACCAATATAGCTGTGTGCTTTTTAATTTTTTTACACTTTTGTTTATTTTTAGTTTACATCATTCATTTTCATAAGATTTTGACTTACAAATTTTCTCCCCATATTTCACCTACCCACCACCTCCAAAATATCAATCCCACTGTAGACCCCCTCCACCAATATGCTCTCTCCTATATCCTCCCCCCATCAACCCTCTGACTTTCTGGTAGGGCAAGATGGATCTCCCTACCCCAGTACCTGTATTGTTTCCCAGTTACATGTAAATAATAATAATGATAATAATAATAACAGACTATATTTCCCTCCTTCCTATTCTGCCCCCCCAATTGTTCTATTCTCTACTTTGTCACAGTCCCTTTATAGAAGTGTGTGTTTCTAACAACCCTCCCCCCGAACTTGCACTCCCCGCCATTCTGCCCCCTTTCATCCCCTTCTCCCCTACTCTCCTGTAGGCCAAGATATCCAATTCAGAGTGTGTCATTCCTTCCCTAAGCCAAATTCAATGAGAGTAAATTTAAGCCATTCCCTTTTGCCTTCCTGTTCTTCCCCTCCAGTGTAACAGTTATCCCTTGCCTCTTCTATATGAGAGAATTAGCCCCATTCTGTCTCTGCCTGTCTCCTCTCATACTATTCCTCTCCCACCTCTCAATTTACCTTTTAAAATATTATCCCATCCTATTCAATTGATCCTGTGTCCTCTGTCTACATACACATATACACACATTCACATATGTATTCCTACATATATATCATATATATGCCCTCCTCTATAGACATATGTGAATGTGTGTGTGTATATATGTATATATATACATACATACATATATATTTATATTCCCTTCACCTATCATCATACTGAGAAAACTTTCATAAGTTACAATTATCATATTTCTATGTAAATATTTCAACTTTGACAAGTGGCTTATGATTTCTTTTACATGTTTACCTTCTTGTGCTTTTTGTATTTAAGTGTCAAATTTTCTTTTCAGTTCTGGTTTTTTCAGCAAAAATGTTTGAAAGTCTTCCACCTCACTGAATGACCATATTTCCCCTGGAACATTATACTCAATTTTTCTGGGTAGGTGATTCTTGGTTGTAATCCTAGCTCCCTTGATCTCCACAATTTCATATTCCAGGCCCTTAGATCCCTTATTGTAGAAGCTGCCAGATCCTGGATTATACAAATTGTGCTTCCACAGTATTTAAATTGCTTCCTCTTGGAAGCCTGTAATATTTTCTCCTTGATCTGGGGACTCTGGAACCTGGCTATAACATTCCTAGGAGTTTTCTTTTAGGGATCTTTTTCAAGAGATTTGTGAATTATTTCAAGTTTTATTTTGCCCTCTGGTTCTAAAACATCAGGGCAATTTTCCTTGAGAATTTCTTGAAGGATGCTTTCTAAGTTCTTTTTTGGATCATGATTTTCAGGTAGTCCAATTATTTTTAAATTGTCTCTCCTGGATCTATTTTCCAGGTCAGTGGTTGAGACATTTCATGTTACCTTCTATTTTTTCATTTATTTGGATCTGTTTAATAGTGCCTTGATTTCTCATAAAGTCATTTGCTTCCATTTGCTTCACTCCATTTCTGAAGAAATTATTCTCTTCAGAAAGATTTTGAGATTCTTTTTTTCCATCTGGCAAATTTGAGCTTTTAGGGCATTCTTTTCCTCATTGGCTTTTTGTGTCTCTTTTGCCATTTGAGTTAATCTAATTTTTAAGTTGTTATTTTCTTTTAGTCAGGTTCTTGACTCTCTTTTCATGATTTTTTTGCATCATTCTAATTTCTCTTCCCAATTTTTCCTCCACTTCTCTTACCTGCTTTTCAAAATCCTTATTAAGCGGGGCGGAGCCAAGATGGCTCTGTAGAAGCAGGAAGGTCCCACAGCTCCCACACCACCACCCTAAACACCCAGAAAATATGAGCCCAGACAAAGTCTAGGAAAGTCTAGGAATCTCAGACTCACAAAAATACAGAGAACACAGCTCTCGCTGAAGGCAGTTTGGCAGCAGGGACTCAGCGCGGCCGCCGGAGCGGAGGCTGGAACAGCCGGAAGCCGAGACCACAGCCAAGCCTGGGATGGTGGGAAGGAGCTGAGCCGAGCCCTGCAGCCAGCCTGCAGTGGTTCTACAGCCTCCAGGACCCCCACATCAGTCAAGGCGTGAGGACCAGGACTGAGGCGCAGCCCGCACCACAGAGGCGCAGAGAACAGCCAGCCCAAAACCGTGCAGCCAGACAAGGCCTCAGGGGGGCCAGGAGGAGCAGTGGAGGCTCCCAAGCCACAGCTTGAGTCTACTTCAAAGGAAATCCAAAACACCGGCCTGAGGGGAGCTTCAGTCAGAGACGGTTAGTGAAAGCTGAAACTTTGAAACTTAATTGGGTGGGGTAAAGCAGTTCGGCCATTCAACCACCAGGGCAAGGAAGCAGTGGGGGAGGAGAACTACTGGAACCAGCAGCAGTGGCCCCCACCAGGCTGCTTCAGAGCCCCTGGCCTGCAGACTCCGCAGGGGGGCTGAATCAACTGATCGGGGCTAAGTGCTCTTGTGTTGAGTGGCCTGGATCCAGATCGTGGTCTTGGGTGGTGGTCCTGGGGTGCACTTTCAGGAAGCCAAAGCTGGGGGGACTTGCAACACCCCCCCCCAATAGCTCTAGCAGTTGGGAAAACCCCAGCGATTTGGAACAGAGCTTCCCCCCTTGGAA
>CM053596.1:120165507-120184585 GCA_028646575.1 Pseudocheirus occidentalis
ACCTGGTAATAACATTTCTAGGAGTTTTCTTTTGGGGATCTTTTTGAAGAGGTGACTGGTGAATTCTTTCAAGTTCTATTTTGCCCTCTGATTCTAAAACATCAGGACAGTTTTCTTTGAGGATTTCTTGAAGGATGCTTTCCAAGTTCTTTTTCTGGTCATGGGTTTCAGGTAGACCAATGATTTTCAAATTGTCTCTCCTGGATCTATTTTCCAGGTCAGTGGTTTTTTCAAGGAGATATTTCACACTGCTTTCTATTTTTTTTCATTTCTTTGTAACTGTTTAATAGTATCTTGGTTTCTTATAAAGTCATTAGCTTCTACTTGCTCCAGTATAATTTTGAAGGATTTATTTTCTTTAGGATGCTTTTGAGATTATTTTTCCATCTGTGAAATTTGACTTTTTAAGGCATTCTTCTTCTCATTAGTTTTCTGGGCCTCTTTTTTCCATGTGAGTTTATCTATTCTTTAAAGTGTTGTTTTCTTCAGTCAGGTTGTTGACTCTCTTTTCGTGTTTTTCTTGCATCATTGTCATTTCTCTTCCCAATTTTTCCTCCACTCCTCTTATTTGGTTTTGAAAGTCCTTTTTCAGTTGATATATAGCTTCTAGGCATTCTTCAAATGTCTTGGAAGCATTTAGTGTGAGAGTTCTGACTTCTGGGCTCCCTTCCTCCCATTCCATGCTTTGACCCTTTTTGTCCATAAAAAAGCATTCTAGAGTTATATTGCTTTTCTTATTTTGCTTCCTTTTCCTCATGTTGTCCAGTCAATTAATTGGTTGGGTTTTTTTTTTTTTTTAGCTCTGTGAGACTCTGCTTCCGAGGGGAAAGCTCTGTTCCAAATCGCTGGGGTTTTCCCAGCTTCCAGAGCTATTAGGGGGTTGTTGCAAGTCCCCCCAGCTTTAGCTTGCTGAAAGTACACCCCAGGACCACCACCCATGTCCACCATCTGGATCCAGGCCACTCAGTGCAAGAGCACTTGTCCCTGATTAATCTATTTAGCCCCCCTGCGGAGTCCGCAGGCCAGGGGCTCTAAAGCAGCCCATTTGGGGCCGCTGCTGGTTCCAACAGTTCCCTTTCCCCCCTGCTTCCTTGCCCTGGGGGCGTATTGGCAGAACTGCTTTTCCTCCCCCAAATTAAGTTTCAAAGTTTCACTTTCACTGACTGTCTCTGATCCTGGTTTGCGGTATTTGAAGATCCCCTCAGTTGCTTTAGATCTTCTCTGAAGTAGACTCAAGCTGCAGCTTGGGAGGCTTGGCTCCTCCTGGCCACCCTGGGGCCTGGCCTGGGCACCTTTTGGTTTTGGGGTCTGGGCTGGTCTCAGCTCCCAGCCTGCCAGACTGCTGGATGAGCCCCTCCTGCCAAACTGCCCCTCTCCAATCCCTGTTTTTCACGTCTTGGTAGATGTGGAGGTGCTAGAGGCTGTAGATCTTCTCTCCTGCAGACTGGCTGCTGCGCAGCTCAGCTTGGCTCAACTTGGCTCCTTCCCACTGCCCTGGGCCTGGCCGTGGTCTCGGCTTCAGCCTAAGCCAGCCTTGGCTCCCTGCCCACTGCGATGAGCCCCTGCTGCCGAGCTGCCTTCTGTGAGAGATGTGTTTTCTGTATTTTTGTGAGGCTGAGAGTCCTAGACTTTGTCTGCGGTCATATTTTGTGGGTGTTTAGGGTGGTTGTGTAGGAGCTGCAGAGCTTTGCTGCTTCTATGCTGCCATCTTGGCTCCGCCTCTTTATTGCTGAGACTTGTTGAGCAATAAAACAGAGAGCAACTTCCTCATCAAAAGAGAGTTGAGGTAGGTAACTCCAATCACAACTCAATTTCTACTAATCCACAGTGCCAGCTATTATCTATCATCTACATTTTTGCTTGTGTCCAATATTCTTCCCCCTTATGTTTTTTGTTCCTGTTTTTTGTCCCCTCTGTCTTCCTGGCTGTTTTCTTTCTCTTTAGCATTTGTTGGCCTGAAATGTTATTTATTCTACCTTTCTCCTGAACAGGAATCTTCTCTGCCACATTCCTGACAAATTTTCAAACATTTTTTCACATGAAAGCCTCCAGTAGTAGTAATTTCACCATACCCCGTGCCAGGCCATTTCTCCTAATACTACAGCCTAGAGTCAGGGAAGAACACTAATATCCTCTTGCATGTGATCATGGGCTTCATTAAGAGAGTGATAAATTCATGAACAAAGACATGATTGCTCTGCTTTGATCATATCACATGTTTGATTCTCTGTGTGAAGGCTTAGGAAGAGCATTGATAATGTGGAAAATGTCCGTGAGGGTGCAAATAGCATGATCAAATTACTTGGTTGTGTGTAAGAAGATGAGTGACAAAACAAAACACAACAAAACAAACAAACCAGCAAAACTATCAAAACCCTGCATATAGTTAGTAGGAAAAAACCCCCTCAGGATTGTGTCTTTAGGCATTTGGAAGGTTTTCTTTTCTTTTTTAATTAATTGATTTAATTACTTTTAGTTTACAAGATTCAGTTCCACAATCTTTTGAATTTCAAATTTTCTCCCCTCCTCTCCCTGTGGAAGCTTGCAATCAAGTACCAGACCTGCAAACATTTTCACGTTGGACATTAGTCTGATTGTAAAGAAGGATTGTAACTAATGGAGTGAACAATGGGAAGAAGAAACAAAACTAAACATGGAAAAGAACAAGAGCCTGCAGTTTGCTTCAGTCTCCATTTAAACTGTTCTTTCTAGATCTTTCTCTGAGTGTAGACATCTCCTTCCATTCTGAGACTTGTAGAGTGGTCTTATAACTGTGCTGAGAAGAGTCCAGTTTATCAAAGTTAGTCATCACACATACGATGTGTCTGTGATTGGGTACAAATTTCTCCTGGTTCTGCTTTTCTCACTTAGCATCAATTTGTATAAGCCTCTCCAGGTAAATATGCATTTGGAGGGTTTTCATTTGAAATTAGAACAAGATTTGATTCCTCTGGTCCCCAAGTACACCATGAGGAATGTTGGGTCAAAGTTGGAGAGAGGCAGATATAAACTTCATTATCAGGAAAAACAATAACAATTCTTCCTTAAAATTTGAGCTGTTCAAAAGTAGATTAGATTGCTTCAGGAATAATGAATTTCTCTTTCTTACAAGTATTCAGTTAAGAGCTTGATTAACAACTGTGCCATATGTTGAACTGGTGATTTCTTTTTGGAGTATTGGTTAGATCTGATATTGAGATTCTTTTCAACCTAAAATGTCATTGTATAATCATAGGTTCTTAACTCTAAATGACTGACCTCCCCACAATTAACCTCCTTGTATATAACTCAGTACAATGACTGTCCACTTTAGAATGAAGAAGTTGTAATTCATACATATGGAAGTTGTAATTACACTAATGAAATAATTTTTGAAACATTTAAAGGATATATGCTTTGTCTGCATAATTCTTTATATGAATACATATGTTTAAATAGTTTAGAATCCATATTAGTAAAATCTGAAAAAAGCTATTATCTTTTATATTAACAGTTAAAAATTGTTGTTTCTCTGGCAAAAATGAATATACTTTTCTCTATTTATGATATTTTTGGTTATTCCTCTGTAGCAAATCTGTAGGAAAATGTGGAAAAGAGTTTCATAAGATGATAAGAGCTCTCATCTTTACAAATTCAAAGAATATTCTCATCAGTCATCAGTGTCATCATAGAGCTATTGATGTACAAGTCAAATTTGCTGCCTTCTGTAATAGAATAAAATTATGTTTCAGTACTGTTGTTTCCTTGCTTTAGACTTAGAGTCTGAGAGCAATATCATACTGAATTATTTTACATCAGTGTTTCCTAGTTAACCAGGATTTGTAACAGGAACAGAGGGGAATAGTTTATACTTGCCTTCAACACTGTTAGGTTATGCCCTAAGAAATCGCCAAATATATAGTAATTTTTTGGACATTCAATTTGGAATAAGGAAAAGTTGAATTCAGATCTGATTCAGATACTTATTATTTGGGTAAGTCAGTTAATTTTTCTGTGCCTCCATTCCCTCATTTTTAAAATGAGTTGGTTGGACTCAATGAGCATCTAATGTCCATCCCTGATCAAATCTGTGGTCTTTTCTTGTCCTCTCCTGTGGCAATTATGTTCCTCACCGTTTGAGTTATCAGTGTATATATAAATATGGTAGATTGAAAGGAAGAGGGTGATGAGCCTTTAACCCCAACTCTGTCAGTGCCAACCTGGGTCGAAAATAGCTGAAAGCAAAGGGGCAATGATACCTGTTGCCACTCACTTAAGCAAAAGGATTTGTGTTTATATTGGTTGCTAGAACAACCTTAGCCATATTACTTATTTCAAAAATTTAAACTCCCTCTGTGTGCTGGGCTTTGTGAAAGTGTGAAATCCTAATCATTTTGGGATGCTTGAACGTAAAGGTTTTTTTAAATACAAAAAAGGAAAAGTAATATTCCACACATGCCTTTGACAAGGTCTGCAGGAGTCCATTTTGACAACACAGGGTTTTTTTGCTCATGCACATAATATAATTTTAACTTTTGCTTGTATAGTCACATCAGATTTGCACATTTTCACTCCTATTGAGAACTGCTATCCTTAAAGCCAATCTAAATGTAAAAGACATTTTAGAGAAGATACAAATCCTAATGGGACTAGCTACATTAAGGGCACTGATATTAAATGTGTTCTTGGATAGATTGCTTGGAAAAATTAAAGCCCACCTGTTCATTCACAAGCTTGAAGTTAAGGATTTTTGAAACCAAGGAGTTTAAAGACTCAGATTGTTTGTGAGATAAAGAATGGGTTTCTGAAGGAAAATCCGTTTTTCTCTTCTACTTCCTGGAGGTCTAAGTTTTAGGACACGTGGATTTCTTCCTGGATAGTCACAAAGTACCTATTGATTCAGTCTCCTAATGTGAACCTGAAATAGATGGCAGGAACAGCTGATAGATGGACAGGAGGACTAAATGAAACTTCCCGACTCCTAATTGTGACAGTACTGAAAATGAGTTGCTGTACTTAATTTGATGAACTATGCAACATCTGTTACATGTATAGCATTTGGTAAATATCCATCTGTATATCAATTTCTCTTACAAAACCCATCATTGAAACAGTGCATGTGTGGGCCATTTAAAAATGTGATTTTTAAAATCTTTAATGTTTTGTTTAAAACAATTCCAAGTATGGACAGGTGGAACCTGTGACTGGAAGGATTGTTCTCAAAAACATTGATGATGGAATTGGAAAGAATTCACTTTTTATCTCCTTGCAAAATTAATTCCTTAGAAGTACTGGATTGTTGTATGTATGAATTTTTAAAAAAAAATTTAGGTATTCTATTCCAGTTCTTTTAGATTGGATTGTTATAAAGTCTATCTTTTGTGATACTCTCTTCACCCGCTCTCATACACTCAGACTTTAGTTTTCTCTGAATCCAAAAATGGCAAAAGACTCTCTTAAAGGGTTTGCTCTCTGATTATATGCATTCACATTTTTCTGTACTGTAGATTCTCTTAGGTTACTACCCAGATTCTTTATACAGTTCCAAAATTAGCAAACTGAACAAGAGGCTTTCCTTTTGGGCTTTTCAGCCTAATTAACACTGAGCTTGAAATGGATCTTATGCGTGCATCTGACACACAATGCATTAGGCCTTCTATACAATATGTGCAAAATAAAACTGCTGCCAGCCAGAAAGAGCATTGGAATTGGAATCAAAAGAATTGAGGTTGAGACCTATATTCAATGTTTACTAGTCTTATGTCCTTGGGAAAATCACCTCACCTCTTTGATTTAGTAAATTCTTCATCCGTAAAAGGAGGGGATTCGACTAGATGACAGATAGAATCTCTCCCTCTTTGAGAGATTTAGGATGACATGTACCATTAAAGAGAAAGTATACAATTATACATTTAAAGAATTCCATATACTGTTTAGTGGTCTTAGTATTATGAAATATGTATGTGTGTGTGCACACATTTACATATATGTATATATACATATGAATGTCTCTATACACACAGAGAAAGAGAGACAGAGACAGAGACAGAGAGAGACAGTGGGAGAGGAAGACAGAGAATAACAGAAATTTAAAAATTAAAAGACTCTTAGAGATAATCTAATCCAATACAAGATGAAGAAACTCGGAAAAAAGGCTTAAGATATCTTGATCACATTAGTACACAAAATTGTTAGTTTAGTGCATATTTCTTTTCTTTTTCTATTTGATTTTATTTTTAAAATCTTATTTAATATTTTATTTTTCCCAATTACATGTAAAATAATTTGACATTCTTTTTTCAATTTTTGAGTTCCAAATTTTCTCTCCCCCCACTGAGAAGGCTAGCAGTTTCACCAAGGTTTTATATGTGTAGTCATGCAAAAATCATTTCCATGCAGGTCATTATGTGAAAGAAAACAGACAAAAAAAGGAAAGTTAAAAAAGTGCCTTTGACCTGTATTCAGGCTCTGCCAGTTCTTTCTGTGGAGATGGACATTACCTTTTATAAGTCCTACAGAATTGTCTTGGATCACAGTATTGCTGAGAATAGCTATGTTAGTCATAATAGATCTTCATACAATAATAATGTTATTATATACAATGCTCTCCTGATTGCATTCATTTCACTTTCCATCAGTTGATGCGAGTCTTTCCTTGTTTTTTGACAGTACCCTGCTCAACATTTCTTAAAGCACAGTAGTATTGTGATCACAATAAATCATAACAACTTCTTCAGTCATTCCCCAATTGGTGAACATGCCCACAGTTTCCAGTACTTTACCGCCACTAAAAGAGTTGGTATAAATAGGACACTTATGCCATTTTCTTTTTTTTTAATCTCTTTGGGATACAGAAATAATAAGGGCATTACTTAGTCAAAGTGTATGCATGTTGTGTAGCCCTTTGGGCATAGTTCCAAATTGCTATCCAGAATGGTTGAATCAGTATACAACTTTATCAGTAATATGTTAGTGTTTTAATTTTCCCACATCCCTTCCAACTTTTACTATTTTGCTTTTAAGTCACATTAGCCAATCTGATATGTGTGAGGTAGTACTTCAGAGTTGTTTGTATTTCTCTCATCAGTAGTGCATTTAGTATATTTTTATATGGCCATAGCCAACTACTTTGACCAAAAATTGCCTGTTCATATCTTTGACCATTTATGAGTTGAGAAATGGTTCTTATTTATTTAAATTTGAATGTTTTGATATGCTAAAGAAATGAAATTTTTCAGAATTTATTTTAGTTTTCAACATTCATTTCGACAAAATTTTGAGTTCCAAATATTCCCCCCACCTCTCCCATAACCCTCACCCCAAGATGGCAAGCATACTGATTACCCTTTCTACCAGTATGTTCCCCTTTCTATGCCCCCCATCCATTCCCTTACTACTTTCTCCCTTTCTTGTAGGGCAAGATGGATTTCTATACTGCATTGCTTGTATATCTTACATCTAAGTTTCATGTAAAAACAATTTTTGACATTTGTTTTTTAAAAATCTGAGTTCTAGTTTTTCTCTCTTTTCCCCTCATTACCCACATTGAGACGACAAGCAATTCAATATCAGTTATACAGGTGTAGCTATATAAAACATTGTCATGTTAATCATACTGTGAAGTACTATGTATATTTCCCTCCATCCTATCCTGTGCTTAATTTACTCTATTTTCTCCTTTGATGTTGTGCCTTTTCAAAAGTGTTTGCTTCTGACTATCCCTTTCCCCAATCTGCCTTCTGTTCTGTCATCACCCCCTCTTATCCAATTCCCCCTTCTTTCCTGGAGAGTAAAGTACCCAATTGAGTGTGTATGTTATTCCCTCCTTAAATCAAATCCAGTGAGAGTAAAATTGACTCATTCTCTTTCACCTCCCTCTTCTTACACTCCAATGTAATAGCTTTCTTTTGTCTTTTTTATGTGAGATAATTTACCCTATTCTATCTCTCCCTTTCTCCTAATATATTCATTTCTCTCTCATTAATTTCATCTTTTAGATACGATCCCTTCATATTCAACTCACCCTGTGCACTCTTGCTACATATACATACTATTCTCAGTATTTATATACTTTCCCATTTACCTTTTCATGCTTCTCTTGATTCTTGTGTTTGAAAGTCAAATTTTCTGTTTTGCCCTGGTCTTTTCCTCAAGAATGCTTGAAAGTCCTCTATCTCATTGACTATCCATATTTGCCCCTGAAGAATTATGCTCCATATTGCTAGCTAGGTTATTCTTGGTTTTAACCGTAGCTTCTCTGACCTCTGGAATATCGTATTCCAAGCCTTCTGATACCTAAGTATAAAAGCAGCTAAATCTTGTGTTATCCCAACTGTGTTTCCATAATCCTTGAATTCTTTCTTTCTGAATGCTTGTGGTATTTTCTCCTTGATCTGATAACTCTGGAATTTGGCTACAATATTCTTAGTGTTTTTCTTTCGGGTGTCTTTTTCAGGAGGTGATTTGTGGATTCTTTCAATTTCTATTTTACCCTATGGTTCTAGAATACTAAGACCATTGTCCTTGATCATTTTTGAAAGATGATGTCTAGGCTCTTTTTTTGATCATGCCTTAAAGCTAGTTCAATATTTTTTTAAAATTATCTCTCCTGGGTTGTTTGTAGGCCAATGATTTTTTTTCAATGAGATATTTCACATTGTCTTCTATTTTTTCATTCTTTTGGATCTGTTGTATAATATCTTGATTTCTCATAAAGTAACATCCATTTGCTATATTTTAATATTGAAGGAATTATTTTCTCCAGTGAACTTTTGGACCTGCTTTTCCAGGTGGCCAATTTGGCTTTTTAAATAATTTTTCTTATTGACTTTTTGAAACTCTTTTGCCATTTGGGTTAGTCTGTTTTTAAGATGCTATTTTTTTCAGTATTTTTGGGTCCCCTTTAGAAGGCTATTGACTCATTTTTCATGATTTCCTTGCATCACTCTCATTTCTCTTCCCAATTTTTCCTCTACTTCTCTTACTTGATTTTAAGAATCATTTTTGAGCTCCTCTTTGGCCTGTGACAATTCATATTTTTCTTGGAGGCTTTTGATACAGAAGTTTTGACTTTATTCTCTTCTTCTGTTTGTATATTTTGATCTTCCTTTTCAGCAAAATAAGATTCTACAGTTTGATTTTTTCCCTTTATTTGCTCATTTTCGATCCACTTACTTAGACTTTTGAGCTCTTTGCTCAAAAGTAGGATTCTGCTTGAAGCATAGAGAGTGCACTGTCCCAAGTTTCTAGGATTTTATGCACTTATTGTGAGAGCTTCTTCTAGGCACCTGTAAATTTTCAATTCTTCTAAGGTGATTTGATCAAGGTGTTTATTCCTTTCCTGGCCTTTGCTCTGGTCTGTGAGAGACCATAAACACTCTTTTCTGCCTCAGAACTGGGAGGAGGACTCCCTCTCCACAGCTACCACAAGCTCTACCATGCCAGACCTCCTCTTCACTTCAGGAACACCACTCAAGGTTGTGACCTGGATCCAAGGTGGGCAAAGCAAGACAATCCTGCCTAAGTGCCAGAAAAGAGATCCCTGCAATTGCCCTCTGATCAGTCACTTGATCCACCACTATCTATAGGCCTGGAGCTCTGGAAAAAGCCATTGCTGTTGCTGCTGCTGCCTCTGCTTCCACCTCCCCTGCCCCAGGGCTTGGTCTTGACCACACTCTTCTCTCACCCAGGTCCAGCAAAGTTTCCCCACTGACATTTTACTTTGTCTTTGGAGCATGAGACTTGAGAAGTGATTCAGTCTCCTGAGACCTCCTTCAGCATTGTCTGTGCTGGTGCAGCTCACATGGCACTGCATTCACATCCCAGTCAGGTGCGATAAGCCCTTACTCCAGCTGTCTTCAGCTAGACATGTGTTTCACTCTGTTATTTTGTGCGTTCTGTAATGATAGAACTTGTTTAGAGTCATTTTTATAAGTATTTGGAGGTATTCAGGGGACGAGCCCAAGCAAATTCCTGCTTTTGCTCTTCCATCTTACCTTTACCCCCAAATGAAATCTTTATCAGAGAAATGTTCTTTCTTTTTTTTGTTACACAGTCTAGTGTTTATGTTATGAAAGATACACTTGAATTTCAAAAATTTAAAACATATAAAAGTAGTTAAGGGCTAACATTTTATCAACATATGATAAATAAATAAGAATGTTTTTAATACAGCAGGATACAATGGTAGTGCTAACGCCAATAGGCCATCATTGATGTTAGTTTAATGAATGTCATTATGCTTTATACAAACAATGACATTTGCTGTTGTTTAAGAATATGGGGGCTTGGTATGCTTCTAATTATTAGCAGCCCCGTAACATTTTTCTTGTTATATGGTGTTGTATTATTTAGTTTGGCAACTGTTTCAAAATAAAGAAAAAAAGGTAAAAATGGCATTATGTCACAGAAATGCACATTCAATTCTGGTTCAGAGAAATTTTCTTTAAATTTTTTTCACTATTTGTAACTATATATTGGTCAACTATATATTTTCTTTCATGATATCTCCTCCATTTATCCTACTTTCTTTCTCATTTTACCCTGTTCTTTCTCAAAAATGTTTAGCTTCTGACTTTGACCTTTCCCAAATTGCCCTCCCTTCTCTCAACACCCCAATTCTCTTATCCCCTTCTCTTCCTAATTTTCTATATTTTACGATCAATTTCTTTTGTTAATCAATTTGTTTATTGACTTTTAGTTTAAAAGATTCAGTTACACAATCCTTTGAGTTTCATATTTTTCCCCTTCCTCTTTCCCCTCCCCACCCATGGCAGCATACAATCAAGTATAGGACCTGCAAATACTTTCACCCTGGATGTTAGTCTGGTTGTATAGAAGGTTTATAACCAATGGAATGAACAGTAGGAAAAAATAAATAAAACCAAACATGAAAAAGAATGATAGCATATAGATTGCTTCATTCTCCATTTAAACTCTGTTCTTTCTAGATCTTTCTCTGAATGTAGATATGTCCTTCCATCCTGAGACTTGTAGAGTTGTCTTAGAACTATGAGTTGCTGAGAAGAGTCCAGTTTATTAAAGTTGTCCATCACACATACAATGTGTCTGTGAATGTGTACAAGGTCTTCCTGTTTCTGTTCTTCTCACTTAGCATCAGTGTTTATAAGCCTCTCCAGTTGAATATGAAGACCATATCCTTCCCATTTATTATAGCATAATAGTATTACATTACATTCATATACCACAACTTGTTTAGCCATTCCCCAATTGATGGCCATCCCCTTAATTTCCAGTTTTTGCCACCACAAAGAGAGCTGCAGTAAATATTTTTGTAAATATGGGTCTTACTCCCACTTCTATGATCTCTTTGGGATACAACCCCAAAAGTGGTATTACTGGGTCAAAGCGTATGTAATTATTTATAGCCCTTTGGGCATAGTTCCAGATTGCTCTCCAGTATGGTTGGATCAGTTCACAGCTACACCAACAATGCATGAGTGTTCTAATTTTTCCACATCCTCTCCAGCATTTGTCATTTTCCTGTTTTGTCATCTTAGCTAATCTGGCTGGAGAGATGTGATACCTCAAAGTAGTTTTTATTTACATTTCTCAAATCAATAGTGATTTAGAGCATTTTTCATATGCTTATAGATATCTTTAATTTCTGCATCTGAAAATTGCCTGTTCATATCCTTTGACCATTTATCAAGTGGGAAATGAGTGTATTCTTATAGATTTTACTTAATTCCCTGTATACTTTAGAAATGAGTCCTTTATCAGAGACACTGGTTGTAAGAATTCTTTCTCAATTTCCCACTTCCCTCTAAATATTGATTACATTGGCTTTGTTTGTACAAACACTTTTCAATTTATTGTAATCAAGATTGTCCATGTTGCATTTTATAATGCTCTCCAACTCTTCTTTGGTCATAAAGTCTTCCGTACTCCATAAATCTGACTGTAACCTATTCCTTACTTTCCTAGATTACTTGCAGTATCAGCTTTTATACGTAGATCATTCATCCATATAGACTTGACCTTGGTGTACAGCATTAGATGATGGTCCGTGCCCAGTTTCTGCCATGCCATATTCCAATTTCCCCAACATTTTTCGTCACATAGTGAGTTCTTATCCCCAAAACTGGAGTATTTGGGCTTATCAAATAGTATGTTACTATAATCATTGACTACTGAGTCTTTTGTACCCAATCTATTCCATTGATCTACTACTCTATTCCTTAGCCTGTACCAAGAAGTTTTGATGACTACTGCTTTATAATACATATTACAATTTGGTACAGCTCGGGCACCTTCCCTAACGTTTCTTTTCATTAATTTCCCTGATATTCTGGACTTTTTGTTCTTCCAAATGAATTTTGTCACTATTTTTCTAGTTCTATAAAGTAATTTTTGGTAGATTGATAGGTATGTCACTGAATATGTAATTTAATTTAAGTAAGATTGTCATTTTTATTATATTAGCTTGACCCAACCATGAGCAATTGATGTTTTTCCAATTAGTTAGATAGGATTTTATTTGTGGGAAAAGTGTTTTGTAGTTGTATTCATATAGGTACTGGGTTTGTTTTTGCAGGTAGATTCCCAAATATTTTATAATGTCTACAGTAACTTTAAATGGGTATTTTCTTACTGTCTCTTTCTGTTGGACTTTGTTGGAAATATGTAGAAATGCTGAGGATTTATGTGGGTTTATTTAATATCCTGCAAGTTTGCTAAAATTATTTATTGCCTCCAGAAGTTATTTTTTACTTGATTCTCTAAGTATATCATCATATCATCTGCCAAGAGTGATAGCTTAGTCTTTTCTTTGCCTCATTTGATTCCTTTGATTTCTTTTTCTTCTTTAATTGCTGCTGCTAACATATTTGGTACCAGATTGAATAAGAGGGGTGATAGTAGATAGATAAATAGATACTGACTTTTATTAGATATATTAGTAGTAATATATTTATTAGATATTTAGTAGATATTTACTGCAGCTCTCTTTGTGGTGGCAAAAAACTTGTTTCACCCCTGAACTTATTGGAAATACTTCTAGTTTATCACCATTGCATATAATACTTTCTGATGGCTTTAAGTAGATGCTACCTAGTATTCTGAGGAAAACTCCATTTATTCCTATACTTTCTAGTGTTGTTAATAGGAATGGATGTTGTATTTTGTCCAAAGCATTTTCTGCATCTATTGTGATAATCATATGTTTTCTCCTAGTTTTATTGTTGATATGATCAATGATACTGATGGTTTTCCTAATATTGAACCATGCAGTCCTGGAATTACTCCATCCTGATCAAAATAGATTATTCTTTTGATAAGTTGCTGAAGTCTTTTTGCTAATATTTTACTTACAGTTTTTTTCATCTATATGCATGAGGGAGATTGGTCTATAATTTTCTTTCTCTATTTTATGTCTCCCTGCTTTAGGCATCAGAACCATATTTGTGTCATAAAGAGAATTTGATAGGACTCCTTCCTCACTAATTTTCCCAAGTAGTTTGTAGAGTATTGAGATCAATTGATCTTTAAATGTTTGATAGTTCCCTAGTGAATGAGTCTGGCCCTGGGGATTTTTTTCCTAGGGAGTTCTCTCATAGCTTGTTTAATTTATTTTTCTGAAATGAGTTATTTAAGTAATTTACTTCCTCTTCATTTAGTCTGAGAAACTTATATATTTGTAAATATTCATCCATTTCACTAAGATTGTCAAATTTATGTGCATACAATTGGGCAAAATAGTTCCTAATTATTATTTTAATTTCCTCTTCATTGGAGGTACATTCATCCTTTTCATTTTTGATATTGAAATCTGGTTTTCTTCTTTCTTTTTATCATATTGACTAAGGGTCTATCAATTTTTTTTGTTTTTTCATAAAACCAACTCTTAGTTTTGTTTGTAAGTTCAATAGTTTTCTTTCTTTCAATTTTATTATTCTCTCCTTTGGTTTTCATTACTTCTAATTCAGAATTCTAATTGGGGATGTTCAATTTTTCTTTTACTTCTTTTTCCAATTGCATGCCCAATTCATTGACCTCCATTTTATCTATTTTTTTCATGTATGCATTCAGGGATATAAAACTTCCTATAAGATCTGCCTTTGCTGCATCCCGCAAGTTTTGGTGTGATGTCTCATTATTGTCATTCTCTTGAATGAAGTTACTGATTGTTTCTATAATTTCTTGAGTGACCAACTCAATCTTTAGGATTAAATTATTTAGTTTCCAATTAAGTTTTTTTTTGCCTATTTTTCCATCGCCCTTTATTGCATATAATTTTTATTGCAACATGATCTGAGAATGATGCATTTAATATTTATGCCTTTATGTACTGAATTGTGAGGTTTTATGCCGTAGTACATGGTCGATTTTTTGTGTATCTGCAATGTACTGTTGAGATGAAGGTATATTCCTTTTAATCCCCATTCAGTTTTCTCCAGAGATCTATCATGTCTAGCCTGTCTAAAATTCTCTTTGCCCCTTTAACTTCTTTCTTGTTTATTTTGAGGTTAAGTTTATCAAGTTCAGAGAGGGGGAGATTGAGGTCCCCCACTAGTATTGGTTTGCTATTTCTTCCTCTAATTCCCTTGACTTTTCCTCTAGAAATTTGGATACTATACTGCTTGGATCATATATGTTAAGTAATGATATTGCTTCATTCTTCATGGTGCCTTTTAGCAGGGTGCAGTTTCCTTCCTTATATCTTTTAATTAGATCTATCTTTGCTGTTTCTTTATCTGAGATAAAGATTGCTACCCCTGCTTTTTTTTACGTTCACTGAAGCATAATATATTCTACTCCATCCTTTTTCCTTTACCCTGTGCATATTCCCTTGTTCAAAATGTGTTTCTTGTAGACAGCATATTGTAGGATTGTGTTTTTTAATCCATTCTGCTATCTGTCTCTTTTTTGTGGGAAAGTTCATCCCATTCACATTCATAGTTATGATTACTACCTGTGACTTTCCCTCCATCTTATTCCCTCCCCTGTTTATATCTTTGTATCTTCCTTTTCCCTTGCCCTCCTTAAGGGTTTCCTGTTGATTACCATCTCCCCCAGTATTCCCTCCCCGTGTTCCCCCCTCTTTAGCTACTCTTTCCCTACCTTCTGACCACCCTGCCCTTTCTTACACCCCTCCCTTTATTCCTCCTACTTCCTGTAGGGCAAAATAGATTCTTATTCTTAAAAGAGTATGTTATTTCCTCCTTGAAACCACCTGTATTAGTAAATTTTGTCCAATGCTCCTCTCCCTTACTTTTCCCTCTATTATTAGTTTTTGTATCTTTTCATGTCAGAATCTAAACTTAACTGTTTGTTTTGATCCCTCTTTAAATCAGAGCCAATGAGAGTAATTGTCACTTTCCTTCCTACCCTTCCACTTTAGTATGTTTTTATGCATCTTCTTGTGGCATAATGTACCATTTTCTGCCTAAACCATTCCTTTTCTCCCATTACAATCCCTTTCTTCTCCTTAATAGGTTTTTTTAATGTTCATATTAGTTCACTTATACCCACACCCTCTATCTATGTACATCCCTTTATACTTCACAATACTTATACAAATTTCCCTATTGACAAGTATATGCTTCAAATACAGGGATGTAAACAGTTTTTTTCTTATTGAGTCCCATGTTATGTTCATGTGTGAGCATCTGTGTGTGTGTATGTGTGAGTATGTGTTTTCCTTCTTTATCTTTTTTGTCTTTCTTGGGCCTTGTAAGTGGAGACTGAATTTTACATTGAGCTCTGGCTTTTTCATAAGGAAAGTCTGAAAGTCCTTTATTTCATTAAATAACCATCTCCTTGCCTGAAAGATTATGCTCAGTCTTGCCAGGTAGTTGATCCTTTGTTGCAGTCCTAGCTCTTTTGCTTTACAAAATATCAAATTCCAGTCCTTCAGATCTTTTAAAGTAGCAGCTGCTAAGTCCTGTGTAATCCTGACTGTAGTTCCACAATATTTGAACTGTTTCTTTTTGAATGCATTCAGTATTTTTTCCTTCACCTTGTAGCTCGGGAATTTGGTTACTATATTTTTTGGAGTTTTCAATTTGGCAAATGTTTCAGGAGGAGATTGCTGAATTCTTTCAGTAACTGTTTTACCTTCTGATTCTAGGACCTCAGGACAGTTTTCTTTGACAATCTCTTGGAGGATGCTGTCCAGGCTGCTTTTCTCGTCATGGCTTTCTGGTAGGCTGATAATTCTTAGGTTATCTCTTATGGATCTGTTTTCCAGGTCAGTTGTTTTTCCAGTGAGATATTTTGCACTTTCTTCTAATTTTTCAAGTTTATGTTTTGTTTTACTGACTCTTGCTGCATCATAGAGTCCTTAGCTTCAATCTGACTGATTCTAATTTTTAGTGAATTTTTTTCCTCAATTAGTTTTTGAAGCTCCTTTTCCATATGTTCAGTTTTCATTTTTAGGCAGGTATTTTCTCCAGTTAGATTTTGGACCTCCCGTGTTAGTTCTCCAAATTTACTTTTTAAGGATTTGTTTCCTTCAGTGAGAATTTTTCCAGTTTGGTCACTATAGAATTAAATTTGTCTCCTACCTCTCTAATTTTGTTTTTAAAATCCCTCTTGAGGTCCTCTAAGAATGCTTTTTGGACTTGAGACCAATTCACTTTTCCTTCTGTGGTCTCCAGTGTGAGTACAGAGTCTGTCTTGCCTTCTGAATTTGTTGTTCTTGCTCACTATGAAATGATTTGATAGGCCTAGATTTGGTAGATTCTTTCTTCCCCACTATTATTGCCTATGTCCTGGATTTTTTAAAGTAGCCATCTCTTTTTGTCGTGCAGATGTATTGAGCTTCTCAGGCTGAGAGGTAGGGATTTGGTTGTTCACTTTGTGAGCTGTAGCCTCTGAGTGACCAGACTGGGCTAAAGCCAGGACTCTCAGTGTTTTCCCTGAGTTACCCTGAGCCTTACAGAGTAATCTATGGGTGTGGGGTGGTCTGGCTCCTTCAGATTTCCACCTGTGTGTCTCTGTGCTACAGCTCAGGCAGACTCAGTAGCAGGAGGCCAGACGAGCTGCTGTCAGGTGATTCCCTCTTGGTGGTGCTAAGCTTGCTCCTAGGCTTGTGTAGTACATATTTACTGGATCTACCCTCCTGGGCTTCCCCTACCTCAGTGCCTCCCAAGTCTGAGGCTGATTACACTAATTCAGGATTTTACTCTCGGTGGGGAATTACCTCTGGTATTTTCTGGGTCAGGGAGCAGGGATCAGAGCAACAAAGTTCTATTCGTCCATCTTGATTTCTGGAAGTTTGGGTATGTAATATTTAAACATCCAGGCTGTGGGCCCATAGCCCCAGGAAAAGCTGCTGACCCTGCTGTGGGCCCCAGGTTTTCTCTTACCCAGATCCAACAATCCTCTGTGCTGTGATGAGAAAGCCATAAATTGCCCTCAGGCTGGGTAAGTCTGCTGGCTGGCTGGAGCTTCTTCTCAGTCTGCTATGCTCTGCTCTCAAATTTGCACTGATGCAGCTCCTGTGTGCTCCAAGTTCTCCCTGCCCCAACCTGAGCAGGCACTTTCCTGGGCTGGGAACCTGCCATGCTCTGTCTCTCAATGGGTTCTGTCACTCTTAAATCCATTCAAATTCACTTTTTAGCCTTTAGTGACAGAATTTATGGAGGACCTTGGAAAAGCTACTGTTTCCTTTTTGCCATCTTAGCTCTGCCTAATATAAATTTCTGTATCCAACTATATCCAAAACGATTCAAATGAAAATAAGGTTCAAGTTTTTTCCTTCCTACTTCCCTCATTTGTCATTCCTCCTTTTAACATGCATTTTTCTAATTCCTTAATTTTATTTATTTAGGTATTCATATCATCACATTCAACTCATACTTCTGTTTTATATCTTTTTCTAATTTCCTAACTTCCATAATAATGAAAAATAGGAGTTATAAATATCATTTTCCAATGAAGGAAAATAAATATACCAACCTTATCAAATGCCAGATGATTTCTATATGCTGTTTATCTCTTTATGCTTCTTTTACATCTTATATTTGAAAGTAAGATTTTCTATTCAGCTCTATTACTTTCTTCAGGAATCCTTGAAACTACTCTATTTTATTGAATGTACATTTTTTATCCTGAAGGATTGTATTCAATTTTACTGGATAGGTGATTCTTGGTTGTAATCCTAGCTCTTTTGCCCTCTTGAATATCATATTCCAAGCCCTATGGTCCTTTAAATATAAGAGTTTCTGAATGGGGTGGAGCCAAGATGGCGGCATAGGAAGCAGCAAAGCACCACAGCTCCCACACAAACACTCTAAAAAACTCATAAAATGGGAAGATAAACAGATTTTCAAGCTCCAAAACTCTCCAAAAAGACAGAAAGAACATCTGTTGCTACAGGCAGCACAGCAGGTGGGGCTCTTCGCAGCAGTCTGGGACCCGCGGCTGAAACCCCGGCCAGGTAAAGCCCTGGGGCATCGGGCAGGGAACCCTGTCTATAGGAGAGCAGATAGGCTGCACTCAAGGCACAATTACCACATCTATCAGGCCAGAAGACAAAAAGGCTAAGAGAAAGGTCAGTGGATTTTGCTAACTGGGGAGGAGAAGACTCGGGTCCGGCCAAACTGCTCCCAGGGCAAGGAACCAGTGGGAGGAGGCTTTAGCAGCAGGAAAGTCTGAGAGCCGCAGCGGCCCCCACTCGGCTACTTCAGAGCCCTCAGCCTGCAGATAGCAGGGGGGCTGACACGATCCATCACGGCCAAGGGCTCTTGCATTGAGTGGCCTGGATCTGGATTGTGGCCTTGAGTGGTGGTCCTGGGGTGTGCTTTCAGTGAGCCAAGGCTGGGAGGTGGGGCTGCAGCACCCCACTAAAAGCTCCGGCAGCTGTGAGGGGCACAGCAATTTGGGACAGAGCTTTCCCCCTCCAGGAAGCAGAGTTCCACAGAGCTAAAAAACCAAGCAATTAATAGACTGGCCAACATGAGAAAAAGGAAGCAAGCTAGGAACAGCAGTAAAACTCTAGAATGCTTTTTTATGGACAAAAAAGACCAAAGCATGGAGCAGGAGGAAGACAGCTCAGTCAAAACTCCCTCACCAAATGCTTCCAAGACACTGGAAGAATGCCTACTAGCTATACATCAACTGAAAAAGGACTTTG
>CM053596.1:120194215-120204505 GCA_028646575.1 Pseudocheirus occidentalis
CTATGACCAGAAAAAGAACTTGGAAAGCATCCTTCAAGAAATCCTCAAAGAAAATTGTCCTGATGTTTTAGAATCAGAGGGCAAAATAGAACTTGAAAGAATTCACCAATCACCTCTTCAAAAACATCCCCAAAAGAAAACTCCTAAAAATATTATTGCTAGGTTCCAGAATACCCAGTTAAAGGAGAAAATATTACAGGCTTCCAAGAGAAAACCATTCGAATACTGCAGAAGCACTATCAGGATAACCAAGTATCTGGCAGCTTCTACACTGAATGATGGAAGGGCCTGGAATATGATATTTTGAAGATTAAGGGAGCTGGGATCAAAACCAAAAATCAACTGCCCAGCAAAATTGAGCATATTATTCCAGGGGAACATGTGGTCATTCAATGAGGTGGAGGACTTTCAAGCATTCTTGCTGAAAAAAACAGAACTGAACAGAAAATTTGACAATCAAATACAAGAAGCATGAGAAGGTAAACAGGGAAAAGAAATCATAAGGAACTTACAAATTTGAACTATTTACAGGCAATTATGGAAAAACGATAATAGTAACTTATGAAACTTTTCTTAGTATGAGGATAGGGGAAAGGAATACAAATGTACATATAAATATACTTACACATATGTCTGAATAGGAGGCTGTATATGCATATTAATATATACCTGAGCATGTGTGTATATATGTATATAGAGGGTGTAGGATGAATTGAATATGAAGGGATGATACTTTAAAAGGTGAAATTCTGAGGTGGGAGAGGACTAGAATGAGAGGAGACAGGGAAAGACAAAATGGGGTTAATCATACCATATAGAAGAGGCAAGGGATAACTGTTACAACTTTACTTTCAATTACTCTCATTGAATTTGGCTTAGGGAATAAATGGCATAAACTCTAAACTGGGCATCATGCCACACAGGAGAGTGGGTGGCATGGGGATGAAAGGGGGATGATGGAAGGGAGGGCAGGGTCTGGGAGTGGAATGCTGGAAGCACACACTTCAGGAAAGGGAGAGGGACAGGGTAGAGAATAGAACAAAGGGGGGGCAGGGATAGGGAGGAGGGACATATGATCACTGTCACTATATGTCCACTATGAAGATGTCCTGTATAATCACACATCCAAAGCCTCTATTGAATTGATTGTCCTTCCAGTGAGGGTGGGTGACAAGGGAGGAATTGAAAGAATGTAGAATTTAAAGCTCTGCAATACCGGCAACTAGGAATGAAGATATACATTATATATTATATATACCCTCCTTCCCCTACCAGAAAGTTAGAGAACAGATCATGGGAGGGGCTTTACAGTGGGATTGCTGTTTTAGGGTTGGGGTAGGGGAAAGACAGGGAAAAAATTTGTAATTCAAAAATCTCATGAAAATGAATGATATAAACAAGAAACATATGAAATGTATTTAAAAATAAAAAAACATTATACACATGCTCACACAGACGCACATACACTCTCGCACTCATGCATATATACAATGATAATAGCTAACAGAATATTTTTCTCTTAATCACATTAGGATGTGGTGGCAGAATACTGTCATGTTATATTTTGACTGAATCTAAAATCATAGCTATAGTTTTATAAAAGTCACTATGGCAGATAGAAATTGAAATTAATTGAGATGAATGTGATAGAATGGCATATTTAGTACTCTAATGAAGTATTGCTAATAATTTTTTTTTATTTTGTGACAATAAATTACTTTCTTACAAAAATTTTGGCCTTAGATCAGAATTGGTAATTCTCTCCGTTTTGCTATAATACTTGATGATGATGTAAATTTTACCATTTCTTCAAGTCTCAGTTCAGTTCTAATTTTTCCTTGAAAGCTTTCAAAAGTCTCTCAACGTGAAACCATAACTGGTCTCCTTGAGTGAGTGTAGGAAGTATTGTCTATAAAACATTCAGAATCTTTAATTATCTTGCTTTATATGCTATACCTCTTCAAATAGATTGCAGGTTCCTTGAGGGCAGAATTGTGCTTTATATCCTGTGTCCAGAAAAAAAGGCCAAGTCTTTTGTTATATCCAGGACCATCACAACTTATCTTGACCTGTGTTTTGTCAATTGACTCCTCGGAATTACTTTGTAGGAGTGAAGCTGATGTCTTTGAACAGCTCTACCTCAATTAAATCTAATTCATCAATTACAAATCAAAATATAACCTCGTGATGTCGTTGGTCCTCTTCGAGAAGGAAGGATGAACAACAACAATCTTGAAACAAATACAGGCTGGATAATGGTTCTGATGATGTTGGTATTCATTTTTAAGCTAGGAGGCTATACTAATTCTTCTACTATGAGAGTCTATTCAGCATTTAGACAGCATCATAATAATAACATTTTAGAGGAATTGCTTAGAGAAAATGATTAACATAATTGAGAAATTGCATTCCATTGGATACAGATTGTATAGTCAAAAAGACGTATGTTCAAGTTCCATTTCTCACACGTGATAATGATATAACCAAACAATCTTTCACTTACTCTGATAACTAAGGTTTGCCCATCTGCATTGATAGAGTTTTCATACCTACGTGGTCATCATAGCATTAAAACAAGAAGTTTAGACTAATCTTACATCTCAAAAATTGTTAGCCTGATACCTTAAATAACGAGCACAGTAATTTTGTACAAAGATATAAATTATACTCATCATTATAATCAACCTTTCTTCAACAATTACTTTCTTAGTGGTCTTGGACAAATCATTCAGTATCCTTGTGTCTTAAATTTTTTTCTATAAAATGAAGGCTTAGAAGAGATGGTCTCTGAGGTCCCTTTTAGATCTCTAATTCTACAGTCATCATACCAGGATTGTTTTTTAATCTGAATTCCAAAAACGCAATATGGGAGGAATAAGTACAACAGGCAGAATAAAGAATTGTATTGCATTTGTGTGACATACTTTATATTTGGGGAGAATTCAATTCAATTCAATTCAAATGCCTTACCTAAACATTCCTATGTATTTACAATGTGGAAGGGGTATATTTATTGAAGAAAATACATAAATTATCAGAAAATAATATCTATCCATAAGGAGCTTGTAGTCTGGTAAATAAAAGAAGACCAAGAACTACAATATAAATCTGATCTATGCTATGAGAAATTTGAGGAAAGAAAGACTTTTCTAATGCATACATTTGCTCATATGATCATCAGTAACCCTATGTATCTCTTAAGGCAAGAAACAGTTAAAAGAGAAAGGGACTTGAATGTGGAGGCAGTGGATGTAGCGTATAGACATTGGAGTTAAGAGATCCTGGTTTAGTTCCAACTCTGCCACTACCTTTAGGACCCCGGGGGAATTTCTTAAATTAACTGGATCTCAGTATCTTCAAATAGAAAAATAGCCCTTTTATCTCTAAAACCCTGTGGTCCTCCTTAGGAGATCATGGCCAAAACATAGTTGCAAATAATAACAAATTAGTTGCCAAAAGAAAGCTATGGTATGCAGCATTTGATTTAGAGGGCCTCTTTAAATTCTAGTACTCTTTAATAACTATATGTTTGACAGAGGTCTGTTTCCTCTTCATTTGTATCCCTTTGGGAATCCCAGAAAACACTGGACACATAACAGGTAAATAGCTTAATCAAAGAGAAATCTCCAGTGATCTAACTTTGACTTCAAAATGTTCTAAAAGTTTGTTTTTGAGCCAAGATGTCAGAGTAAAAGCAGGAACTTGCTTGAGTTAGCCTCCAACCACCTCTAATACCTATAAAAATGACTGTAAAAGTTTGTTTTCGGTGTAGTGTTGAAATACAAAGTCCTGTGCACTATGTTGCACAGTTTTTCAGAGATGAAAGAGGTTTGAATGATTTTGTTGTTCAATATGCATGAAAAATATCCTCTACAATAGATCTGAAAGGAGGAGAATATGTGGTTGTATCAGCCAACCCACTCCATTTTGTAATAGTCATTCTAAATATTAGGAAGATACAGCAAGCCTTATTTTCCCTCATTGCACTTCTGCCTATTGCTTTTATGGGTTCATAATGTAAGATCCATGAATTTAAAATATTTTCATAACTGTATTTCAGTATAATTGATTTTGTTTAGAATAATTTATATTTTTATTCATCTAAGAATGAGGATAGATCTATAAGCTTCACCAGACTGCCAAAAAAGTCCATGGCACAAAAAAAGTTAAGAACCACTGTACTGGATTTATTATGAATGGCAAAGCAGAATGACTGCTGCTTCCATGTAAAAGATCTTGAAATGCTTGAAGATAATTATTATCTTTCTGAGTATGGTCTCCATCTCCAGTTCAGAATCATCCTCCCAGAAAGGAAATCCATGCAGTTATTATAGGATCATATGGCAATACCCATTGTACTTATTAAGATTTGTTTTCCAATTGTGAAATGGTCAGCAGATAGGGGAAAAGGGCATTTTTCAAAAAAAGAATTGCAAATATTAACAATTATGTAGAACAAAACTTTAAAATATCAAAAAAAGATATTTAAATCAAAACAATTATGAGGATTCTCTTCATACCTAGTTAATTGTCAAATAAGACAAAAGAAGAGACTAATCTGTGCTGTTGGGGTTGTGGGAGGACAGCAAAACTATTGTACTATTGACGAAGTTGTGAATTGATCCAACAATTCCAGAAAACATTGTGAAATTATACCAGGTAAGAAACAAACACACAGAACTGTCTATGCACTTTGGATCAGTGATTCTACTGGATGTAGATAACTACTTGCTTTGTTAACCTCAGCCTTCTCTCCTGTGGGTATTAGTGATAGATTTTCATCTAGAGAAGTTCCTTCAGGGCAGAGTTCATGTTCTATGTTTCTAAATTCTCATGCTGTCCATCAGTTAATCAAGCAAGCATTTATAAATCACCTACTACATGACACATGCTACTTTAGATGTTAGGAATATAAACACAAAAATGAGAAATTCTCTGTCCTCAAGGACCTATATTCATTTCCTGTTAAGTGGCACTGAAGAGGTCATCAACCAATTGTTTCTGATTCTTTAATAGTTAGAAATTATGGTAATTTTTTTTCAAACAACCAAAGTCTTTCAGGTTATGACCTACACCATCATTCCCATGGGATATATGATTTAACTGAAGTATTTTAGACACAACTTAATTGGACATATGTGGGAGATCTCCTTCCATTGTATTTTAGGAATCTTATCTATGGAAATTTAATTATTCCTGTCCAAACATATTCTGAAATTGGGGGAATCTTAATTTTATGATTCACTTTTATACTCTCCAAATCATTCCAATCAAGAAAATAATAACTGCCTTTTTTGAGAAAAAAGTTAATTGAAAGGTTTTAATTTTTTAAAAAAACAAGTATTTTCTGGGCTATATTAGTCTTTTAAATTAAAACACTTAGCAAGACATATTAAAGATGCTATTTTCTAATGCTAGTAATAGACCATATTGCAGTCAGAAGTAATTCTGTAAATTCAGCTGGCATCAGCATATCAAAATATCTCATTTCAAAATGCTGGTAATTGTATGAAATGTTTTTTAAACTTGCACCCTTATTGTATTGCTTTAAATGCATGTTTTTCTCTTCATAGCATTACCAAGTATTAATTTGAACATAGGTGATGCTGCCAAGGAAAATTTGCTAGTTAGATTCACTTGAAATGAGAATGTAAACACCTCTGAAATTATAAATAAAAGAAAATAACTATTTTCTTTATAGACTATATTGTATAACATTAAAGGGGAAACTTGTTCATATGATTAGGCTGCTTTTAAAAGTATATACATGCATATACACATAGATAAATAGATAGATAGATAGATAGATAGATAGATAGATAGATAGATAGATAGATAGATAGATAGACAGAATTTATTCAGAAGGTGAGGAGGTAGTAGAAAGAGACTTTCTCCTTGTGCTATGGGTACATTTAACAATTTAATTAAAATTTACATTTATTAGGTACTACATCCAATGTGCCATGCTAAATCTAATGCAGTGGAAGGTGCCGTTCCCCTCCCCCCTCCAAAAAAAAGGTCCATACCCCAGGGTAGTTTCCATTCTCCTGTGCCAAATACAAAATGCAGGTATATAAATATGACACAAATACAATTGAGAAGGGCAAATAGCAGAATGTTCAGGGTGGAAGAGTAAGGGAGGACTTCACTTAAGAATTGGAACCTAAAATGGACCTTTAAAGAAAATCATGGTTTATGAATACGGGAGATGAGAAAAGAGTACATTTCTGTCATAGGGTGTTTATGAGAATGAATGCAGGTGGTTACTGGGAGGTAGATTACTGAGTTCTGGGAGCAACTGGTAATGCTATTAAAATAGAGTTTGGGAAGGGAGTAAATAAAGTAAGACTGAAGGTATAGGTATAAAAATTGTGTAGGGCCATATATGGCAGTCAAGGAAATGGCATTTAGACAACTAGGTGGCAAAGAGGTATAGATAGTGGGATTTGGATTCCGGAAGACTCAGGTCAAAATCTTGCTTCACTTACTACCTATGTGATCCTGGATAAAGCTCTCAATCTCTTTACACTTTAGTTTCTTCATCTGTAAAATGGGTAAAATAAAAGCACCTGCCTCCCATGGGAAGTCATGCTAACAATTGATATTATAATAGGCATTGGCAGTGTTATTGTAGGTATATTAATGTTATAGGCACTGGAGTGAAATGGGCAGGAACTAGTTAAATAGAAACTTCATGGACTTAAGAATGAAGTAGCCAGGAAATAGTTAAGTGATACTTTGAGAAACTAGAAATCAGCAAGTTAGAAGACGATGAACCTGCCTCTGAGCCAGGCTGGGGTGTGGTGTGGGAACCCATCTAGGTCTTCATTTTTCTTCTCCTATGTGCCCAGGTCATCATGCTCTGTACCCCTCTCTGCTTCTGTCATTATGCCCTGTAATCACAAACTCCCTTACCTCAGCAGCTTACTTGCACCTCCAAACAATGGGACTATATGGTATCCCAATTACAGCATCCTGTTCAAGGCGCCTGCATCTTGGCACGACAGCCAGAACCGTTGCACCCACGTGGAGCCTTGTAGCTAAGGGTTCCACAGATCTCCCAGCCAATCAAAACCCACCCCATAGCACCTGTTTTAGTAGCTAAGGATAAAAAGGACACGGTAGAAGGCATCGGGGTTGCACCTAATCGATCGGGTGGGACCCAGGTTCCAACCTGTCAATAATTTTTTGCTCTGCTTTAAAGCTCTTTGGTGGTCATGATAATTACTCTCGCGCATAGTGGTAAATACCACGTTACATGGAGAACAACTTTTTTTTTCTTTAGGAAGAAAAGAGATATGGTCAATTCTATACTTTAGTTATACTTTAGGAATATTATCTAGAGGTGATTTTGGAGGATATGTTGGAGAAGGGAGTAACTTGACCAGATTATGAAATTGTGTCCCTAGTGATTAGCATAAAACCTGACACATACTAAGTGACTAATAATATTTTTTCACTGAGTGACTATAATAGTTTAGACAAGACGCAAGAAAAATCTGAATTAGGTTTCATATAATAATGGGTTAAGAAACAGAATATCCTCGAAAGCTCTCTTTGTCCAAACACTTCATTTTATAGCTGTTTAAATTATATGTGCGCATGCACATGCGCGTGCACACACACACACACACACACACACACACACACACCCTTTAAGTGACAAAGGTGGGAATTGATCCCAGATCCTTATCTCTGTTTTCAATTTTATTTGTTTTTTTAACTGTGCTACCCTGGTTATAATCTCTGATCATTGCCCAAATTTGTGTATCATTTCTCCTTGCTATTTGAGTAATGGTTTCTTTAAGTATTCAGATGCTAATTCACTTCATATGTCACTTATTCATACTTTATCTATGGTTCCTTTAAGCATAATGTAGCTTCCCTACATTTCTCTTTTTATTATTTTTCTTCATTATTCCTATCTGATCTGAACTCATGATTACTCCACTATTTTTGGATTTTACTTGAAGCATAATAGTGTTTGCTCCTTATTTAGCTATATGAGAATCTTAATATTTTAAATATGCTTTGAGTTTTAAAAAAATCTTATTGTTAGTTTCTGATTTCCAATTCATCCTGTTTTCTTTCATTCGCTTAACTTTCATTTAATGGAAAAGGTCACTTCATTTACCTGCATGATTATAAGTTTTATATATTTATATCCATCATATCCTTTTATGCTTTAAAAATATATATACTTGACCCTTTTCTCTACAGTATGCAAAATGGTAGTGAAAGATAATGTGTGTTTTTCACCCCAAGTGTTCAATAATTGAAACAATCTGTTTTTTGCTTGTCTTCTCCATTTGCTTCCCCTTCCATTCATCCATAAATTTTTCCCCTTTATTTTAATTCCACCATGTTTTTCCAATATTCTTTTAAATGATAGAATGTTTTCCTCATAAATACTCCTTTATTGATCCTGTGTTTCATCTTATACTTGATCTCCCCTCTTCCTTTTGCTGCCTACTCCCCAGTTAAGCAATATATTTCCATCCCAAACTCAGTATATGAGAGTGCTAGAGAGGCACAGAACTTCTTGGGATGAGCATCTGAAGGCTGGGCAGCTGCTGCTGGACTGGAACTTCTGTGGAGAAAGTGATTTTGATTTTGAGAATGGGAGAAAGTGATTTTGATTTTGAGAACAAAGCTGCTGAAGACTTCTAAAGGCCCGCTGGAGCTGCTGAGGATTTCAGATGGCCACCTGGAGCTGCAGAAGACTGAGGAAGCATGATTGTGGTGCTGGTATTTTGTACAAATCTTGTTCAGGCTTAGTTAATGTGTATGAAGGTTCTTGTGACTGTTAAGCTTTGTCTTTCCTGGGACAGAGACTGTGAAGGATTAGAGACTGTGAAGGATTTGAGACTGTGGACACTATGAGCTCCAATGTGGAACAGGAACTGCATGGAGAGCTGGACAAGGAACTTGGAGCTATCTGCCTTTAGATTCACATGGCAGTTGGTTAGATTTGGGCAATAGCTGGGACTGTGAAGCCATGGAAAGTGAAAGCCTGCTCCAAGTCAAGATGAAAAGACCTCTCTGTGGGTACTGAGTAGTGACTGATGAGATTATGATTTATTTGTGATTCAATCAATCAAGTTAAAGGTTCAATCAATCAATTAACAAAAGAAATCACCTAGTTTCCCTAACAGGGAGTAGATTAAATCAACAATTTACAATATACTGATCTTCCACTCATGGGGCAACCATTAACTTTAGTTTCCAAATATAGTTCTTAGAAAACCACATAAACTTTCGACCCCTTGATTTCCAACAAACCTCAGTTTAGTATAAGGGGAGGCCTTTTCTTCATTTTGACTCTGGGCAGTCTCTCTGATTCCCTGGATCCTCTTCCCTGGTCCCAGCTCCCTCCTGAGTCTGTCAAACAATCACCTAGAGTCAGGAGCAGAAAGCTGACAGGTTCTTATCCAGTCCTCAAAGGAAAACAGCTCCCAGTTCCTTGTCCTCAGCAAACATCAGAAAATCTTGAAAAAAATTGAAGTTTATTTTATTTTCCATTTAGGAATATTCTTTGTTTTATTGCAGTTGTTCTGAATTTCAAGCCTTTTTTTGATCATTTTGTTTTTTTTTGTCTTTGCCTTTTGAAACAGCACAATCCATGATCAACATATCTTTTTTGTGCTAGTTAAGTTTTATTTGGTTCTGACTGTTTTCTTGATTGTTGAATTATTTCTTTTGTTTTGCTTGCAATACATATACACTGACCTTGAAGCTGTTGATATGGATTGACAATTTGTTTGGATGATAGAGGATTTTTCCATTAGGTGAATGGTGAATTCTTTCTCTTTTTATTTGTCTTCTAGTTCTAACAGATGGGCATCATTTTAACTTATGATATCTTGAGATATTGTATCTTTTGATTTTTTGGTCATGGGTTTAAGGCAGTATTTCTTTTTTTAAAATTTTAATTAATTTTCTTGGTTACATCATTCATTTCCACAAGGTTTTGAGTTACAAATTTTCTCCCCTTTTTGTCCTTACCACGCAGCCCAGAACATTGATCCCACTGTAAGACCCCTCCCACAATCTGTTTCCTTTTATGCCCTCCTCCAACACCTCTCTAGCTTTCTAGCAGGGCAGGGAGCTCCTCCCTGCCCCTATCCCTGTATGTATTATTTCCCAGTTGCATTTAATTGTATAGCTTTAAATACTAGATTCTTGCAATTCCTCCCCTGTCACCCACTCCCACTGGGAGGAGCAGCAATTCAATACAGGCTGTACCTGTGTAATTACGCAGGACATCTCCATGGTGGGCAAATTGTGAGA
>CM053596.1:120205005-120218332 GCA_028646575.1 Pseudocheirus occidentalis
AAATCGCTGGGGTTTTCCCAACTGCCGGAGCTATCAGGGGGGTGTTGCAAGTCCCCCCAGCTTTAGCTTGCTGAAAGTGCGCCCCAGGACCACCACCCAAGACCACGATCTGGATCCAGGCCACTCAACACAAGAGCACTTAGCCCCGATCAATTGATTCAGCCCCCCTGCTGAGTCCGCAGGCCAGGGGCTCTGAAGCAGCCTGGTGGGGGCCACTGCTGCTGGTTTCTGTAGTTCCCCTCCCCCACTGCTTCCTTGCCCCGGGTAGAATGGCCGAACTACTTTACTCCCCAAATTAAGTTTCAAAGTTTCAGCTTTCACTAACCGTCTTTGACCAAAGCTCCCCTTAGGCCGGTGCTTTACGTTTTCTTTGAAGTAGACTCACGCTGTGGCTTGGGAGGCTCCGCTGCTCCTCTTGGCCACTCTGAGGTCTTGCCTGGCTGCCGCTGTGGTTTTGGGCTGGCCCGGTCTGGTGTGCTCTCTCCTGTCAGCTCCTCACGCCTTGGCAGATGTGGAGGTGCTGGAGGCTGCAGAACCTCTGCAGGCTGGCTGCGGGGCTCGGCTCAGCTCCTTCCCACTGCCCCAGGCCTGGCCGAGGTCTCGGCTTCAGGCTGTTCCAGCCTTCCCTCCAGCGGCCTCGCTGAGCTCCTGCTGCCGAGCTGCCTTCAGGGAGAGCTGTGTTCTTTGTATTTTTGTGAGTCTAAGAGTCCTAGACTTTCCTAGACTTTGTCTGGGCTCATATTTTCTGGGTGTTTAGGGTGGCAGTGTGGGAGCTGCGGGACCTTGCTGCTCCTACCTATTTATCTTTAATTCTCAAGGAGGACAAATGACATTAGGAGGGTGATTTCTTAACTTGCAAGTGAATTAGATTTAAGTATGGCTAGGCTTTGTAATGTCATCAACCACACTCTCTTCTCCAAGGTCATCTGGCAAAACATAGATCAGGATGAACAGAGATGACTCTGGATGGAGGAGATGTTTGACTTTTTAAGCTAAGGTTTTTCCCAGGTCTCAAGTTTGTCTGAGGCAACACCCCTTTAGTGATTTAAGGCTAGAGAACAAACAAGACAAAAGATGGCCCAGTTTGCCTATTGAAAAAACAAACAACAATAACAACAACAAAAACACCTCAAATTGGGAGGGAAAGGTCCTCAGAGTTTGTGGCCAGAGCAGAAATAAGTGTTATTTATACTTGCTCTGAGTGTAAAGAAGGCTTTGGAGTCAGAGAACCTGGATTCAAATTTCATTTCTGATATTTATGGAGAAAAATTAGGACACATCTAAAAGCAGTATGGCCTGCCTAAGGAGATAATGAATATCTTATCACTGGAGATCTTTAGGAAAAGAAGGAAGGACTACATGCCAGGAAAATTTTAGAGCAGAGGTTCTTAACCTGAGTTCTATTAAAATCCCTTCCATATGATAACTTTTTTCAACATATGGCTTTTCCTTTTTATTATTTTATTATTTCTTAATTTATTTTTAGTTTTCAACATTCATTTCCACAAGATTTTGATTTCCAAATTTTCTCCCTATCTCTCTTTCCCCCCACCCTAAGATTTCATGCATTCTGATTACCCCTTCCCCCAGTCTTCCCTCCCTTCTGTTGCACCCACCCCTCTTATCCACTTATTTTATTGTATGGCAAGATACATTTCTGTACCCTATTATCTGAATATCTTATTTCACAGTTGCATATAAAAACAATTTTTGACATTTGTTTTTAAAACTTTGAGTCACAAATTCTCTTCCTTCATCCCTCCCTACCTGTCCTCATTGAGAAGGCAAGCAATTCAATATAGGCTATTCATGTATAACAAAACACTTCCATAATAGTCACAACATATGGGTTTTTTTCTTGTAACTCTGTGTATTTTATTTAGTGAATTTAAAGATATTGGTCTGAGAAGGGGGCTTCTGACTGCATTAGACTGCCAAAGCTGTTCTTTTACACACACACACACACACACACACACACACACACACACACACACACACACACATGCACGCACAGGTATGGGCATGGGCTCTTTGAGTTCCCTTCAAAGTCTGAGATGTTGGTTTGGAGTGATTCCATTCCCGGACAGAGAGAGTCTTCAAATAATTTCACAAACTACTTTATTGCCTTCATGTTGCACATAATTTCTCTTTCTTTTTAAATTTAAAATCAATGTTATTGTTATAGTTTACTTTACATCACCTATATTTCCCAATTTATCCTGCCCCCATCAAAAGGTCATACCTTCTAACAATGGGAAAAAAAGTGCAAAAAATCAGCACAACCATACAACACACAAATGTGTTCCATACATACGTTGATAGTTTTATTTCTCCTGCAAAAAGGGAAGAGAGATAAATTATCATTGTGTATATGGTTGTGTTAAATTCATTTTACATTACTTTTTATGTATTTCCATGCTTTTCTGTATACTTCACATTATTTCTTAAAGCACAGTGAGCCCAGAAGCAAGGGCTTCTTTGCCTACTAAAGATTTATTTGGGTTGGTCTTCCCTTGATGGGTAACCTGGTTCTGAATAGAGATAACAGGGTTGTGAACAGTCTGATAACACAGAGCTTTCCTTTTCTTTGTCTGTCTCAGCATGCTGAAACAATTATTCCAATGACCTTTACCTGGTGGATCTGCTAGTCTTCCCTAGTTTCTAGGCTAATATTGATGTGGTTTTTTTTCCTTGCTAAAGATCTCCATTTTTTTAGTTGACATCACTGAATGAACTGCCATTTATGAACTGTTTCTTGTTTCAAGATTCCAAGATCCTGGGCACCATCACCTTTCATACTTTAGTGGTCTACTTCAACGAGTAGTTCTAAGAACTTGAGTACTCTACTTGGGGGCAGTGCATGAGATGCAGGATGCAAAGGGGAAGGAGGGAGGCTATAATTATGTCTTCTATTTATATAAAATATCATGATGTTGAAAGAGAACACTAGCTGTGGAGTCATAGGACATAGCTTCAAATTCTTCTGAACCTCAGTTGTATCCTACTTATGTGACCTTGGGGTCACTTAATGTTCATCAGCATCAGTTTTCTTATTTCTAAGATGAGGGGCTCGAGCTACATTGTCTGTGAGCTGTGATATTGCTTTTGATTTTAGATACACCCTCTGAAGGCAATTTCAGAGACTAGTTCCAGAAATGTTTTAGATATAATAGCATTGTTAGATTAAGCTTATGTTTTCCAATGTAGCTATTTTGAAGGGGTGATCTTCATATGGATGTATGGAATCTGATGTGTCTGTTAATGTTTTTCACACCAGCTGACAGTTACACCTCATATTCTACTGTGGGACAGGCCAGGAGAGTGACCATCTCCAGGGGAAAGTGTTCATGTAAGCAATCAACTAAGCATATTATGTTCAGTATATATATATGTGCATAATAAAGCATTAATATGTGAATATGCAAACTTAAAATGTTTTAAGAAAATCATTAGACCTGAACAACTCCATAGATCTATTCATCACACACACACACACACACACACACAAGCACACAGTTACAGCTATTCCTACCTAATAACCCACACTTCCTTTTTGTGGTTTTTGTGAACCAAGAGCTAGCACAAAACATTGCATGCAAGTGTGCTCTATTTAATTCATTCCCCCATACAAAGTAGATGAAAGCATCCTTCCTTCCTAGAGATGATTATCAGCCAGAGCTTTCCAGGTGGTTAACCACTGATATCTGCAGGAAATCTGTAAGTGCTAATGTCTTATACTGCCAACAGGAATGGACATTATGATGAGTTGAATGTTTCTCATATTTGGTGATCCATCTCCCCCTAAAACATATTTCAAACTATAAACCAGAGTGATGCCAGGAAAGCAAGGAATGCTGATCAAGTGAACCTAGCCAAGGCTTTTATTTCTTTGCTATAATGAAAAATAGCGTTTTCCTGGCATGTCATTGTGGAATGACTGATAGCTATTTATATCTCAAAGAATTTTTCCTGGAATGGGATGCAAAGCTAACACAAAGCATACATTTGTGCTGACCCCTTCCAAATCTTCCTATGATCATCCAGGGAAGTCTTGAAGAGGAAAAAAGGGGAAAGCATCTAACAGAAAGGCAATACAGCTATGGGCCCATAAGTATATATAAGGAGTGAGCAATGACTCTTATTTCCCCCTACTAGATTATAAACTCCTTGAAGTTAAGAATCTTACCTTACATATTTTAATGCCTCCCACAATTCCTGGTACTGTTTTACATATAAGAAATTTATTACAGATTCACTGTTCCTCAAGGATTTTTTATATATAGGCAAAACTCTTAATAAATGCTTATTAAATTATGAATGAATATAAACGATTTTTACTAGTTCCCATGTCTCCTTTTATCAATAACTAGATTCTTTCCCTTCCCCTTTTTAAAGCAGTCTAAAATTAAGAGGAATAAAGACTTCCTAAAGAATGTGGAATTTGTGCTGGTAAGTGACAGAAGTAGGGAAGTCAAGATGTAGAACCCAGGTCTGAGGGATTATATGATATCCCTTGGACATCTGGCACCTTCCTACTACCTACTTCTACTTATCTACAAACCTCTTCAATCTCTTCATATATACTTCTTCAGAAATAAGGAAGCAAAGAGTCTCCCAGGCATGGGGTACAGTCAGAAAAAAATGCCTTGAGTAGAGAAATGAAGTCTTATTGGTAGAAGGAAAATGAGGGGTGAATGTCATTGGATAGAAGAGAATGTGGCAGAAAGTAAAGTGTAAGAAAACTGAGCTGTGTAGGGATGTGTGTGTGTATGTGTGTGTGTGTGCATGTGTGTACATGCATGTGGAGTAAAATAGGGGGAAAGTATGTTATGAAACATTTTGAATGATAAAGGATTTGTATTTGATCCTGTTTATTGAGTATAAGGATGACAAGGTAGGACTAGCACTTTAGGAAAATCATTTTGAGAGCTGAATATAGGATAGAATAATGTAGGAAGAGGTGGTAAGGAGAGGCTTAAGGCAGACAGACCCACCATCAGACTATTTCAATAAACCAGGCCTGAGGCCATGAGGGCCTGCACTAAGTTGGTAGCAGTATCGGTGAAGAGAAGAGGAAATGTGCAAGAAATGTTGCAAAGATAAAAGTACGAAGGCCTTGACAAATAGTTGGATATGGAAGGGTAAGAGACAGTGAGGAGTCAAGGATGACAACTAGGTTATGAATCTAAGGGACTGGAAGGATTGTGGTGCCTTTCAAAGTAACAGAAAAAGCTTGTTAAAGGGGAGAATTAGGAAGAAAGTGTGCATCCTGAAGCTTCTGGAATACTCACCTAGAAAACAAAAACAAGGTCCTGCAACCATGGAAATGGAATAGGGGTAAAAATTGTCCTTTTCCAAATCTCTAAACAAGCAAATATGATTCCTGTTAGAGTAAGAATATGTACGACATTATCCATGCATGCAGATGCTATTGAAATTAAGTAATTTATTATTGGAAATTAAAATGTAACAAAATCCGTTTATTTGTTTTACAAAAAAGCTCTTATCCAACAATGTAGCCAACTTTTAATTATCTGGGAACTATCTCTCTAGTTTATTCAAAAGGCAGATCTTATCTCCTCCTTCATCTTTATGCCTTTTATTCATCTCACTTTTTTTTTGTTTTTGCTACTGAAATTTATAAAACAGAAATTCACATAAGGTTTTGCCAAGGCCAGAATATATTTCAAGGAGGGAAGGAAACAAACATTCTTTACACCTTTTTAAGCACCTGCTATAGACCAGGCATGATGCTCAGCACTTTACAAGTATCATCTCATTTGATCCTTACAACAATCCTGGGAGGTAGTGGCTATTTTTATCTCCATTTTACAACTGAGGAAACAAAGGCAAACACTGGTTAAGTGACTTGCTCATGATCACACAGTTAGTAAATGTCTGATAAAATGCAACTCATCTTCCTAACTAGAGCCTCAGTGATCTATCCGCTGGACCAATTACCTGTCTAGACTGATAATGCTGCTATTTTTCTTTAAAGTTTGAGGCCATAAAAAAGGTGAATTAGAGGGTAGGATGCACGACCTTACCTTGCCTGCTTAATTTTTGTTCTTGACAATCAGGGGAAACTAATTACAAAAAATGAATGACCCAAGACACATAATGGGCTCTTGAGGGTAGTTGCTATCAGATAACTCAGTAGGAAATTCTACTCTAAGACTCTTGAGTGGTGTCATTTCAAGTTTCTCTTGGGAGTTCCTTCCCTGCAATGCTTTTGACTTCACTAGTAATTGTAGAAAGAATTATGAGGTTAGTGAGTTTTCTTTGAATTCATTGCATATTTGCTAACAGGTAATCAGTGTCATCCTAAAAGAATGATGTAGCAGAAAGAATACAGGGTTTGGAATTCAAGAACCTAGGACTGAATCGTGCTTTTGTCATTTCCTAACTGATGGGATACAGGTCTAGGTTTGTAGCTACCATAAACTTAGCAGTTACTAGATTCCTATTTTCCATTTGCCTACGGAAAAGAGCAAAGCATCTTTTCTTGACCTCTACTTTCTGAAATCATACAGCATTTTATATGTGTGTGTATGTATGTGTATATGTATGTATATATATATGAAATATTTAAATGAAAAGATGTCTAACTAGGTTGAAGTGACTTTGTACCAGCACGTAAAATGAGTACTGTTTTAGACCTGGGCTAAATTATCTACTTATTAAAATAGTCTAAATTAAAAACTATCTAGCTACTTTAAAACACTTTCTCTTTGCTCCTCCACCCCAACTCCAGCGACCACAGCCCAGGAATACATTAAGTGGTCCATTTCACCCTGTTTCCATGTTTTTAGGGGTTTTAGTCATGTCTGATTGTGACCCATTTGGGTAGTTTTCTTAGCAGAGATACAGTAGTGGTTTGCCATTTCCTTCTGCAGCTCATTTTACAGATAAGACAACTAAGGCAAACAGTGTTAACTCACTTACCCAGGGTCACACAGCCAGTAAGTGTCTGAAGCTAGATTTAAACTCAGGTCTTGCTGACTCCAGACCCAGTACTCTACTGTACCACCTTGCTGCCCCTAATTCCATGGTAGCTTCTCCAAAAATAGTCATGTTAATATAATAATAGCTATCATTTACATAGCACATACTACTTCTAAGGCAACATACGTTATTTCAAGGAAAGAGTCAAGAGATTCACACAAACAAGAAAATCAGTAACATTTGTGATGCATGACCTTCACCTTTATCTACTGTGCCTAACACAGTGGGTAAGAAATCTAGTTTTATTTGAAAGCTTTTAACTAACCATGGTTCTAAATCTATAATCCCAGGAATGAGAAAGAAAGGCAATAAAAAGCAAGGATAGAGCCTTTTAGGTCTCCTAATTGTGGAAATAATTATAAATGCTCATGACATTAGTATCATACTATGTCCATATGATAAGGGCTTTTACTCATTATTGATTAATCACATTTAATAAGCATCTATCATGTGAAGGACACTGTGACAAATTATCTCTAGGACAAAAAGCAAGTCTAGGACATGGCCACTTTAACTTTTTAAATAGTTAAAAATGTGTGGTTCTATGGTTCTCCTCCACACCATATGCTCTCATTTTTCTTTCCTTTTCCATCAGCACAATGTTAATGCAACATAAATATCTCTTCTGTCCATTAATAGGCCTGTGACCACATGTGTCTTCTTTTCCCTTGTCTAAAGACACACAGGATTTTCAATCACAGCTGTGACGCATCTTGAGTCACATAGAGCCCATTGGGGGAAGAACTTGCCTAAGGAGAGTATTGTTTAGGGGGAGGCTTGCTTGTAGCAAGGCTTTCACACCTTTTGGTACTGAGCTAATTAGGCACTCAGCCATGTGGGCTGTGATGCCTTCTGGCTCTGAGCCTATTAGTTGAAAACTATATATACTGGGAGATTGGTATTTTATTTGGGGGGCTCAATCATGAGAAGGACCTTTTGATTCCCCGGACAGAAATCTGGGTAGCTATATGTTAAGAGCCCCTCCACCACTCAGATGTTGGTCCTCTCCCAGTCTGGTGGTGTATGTAGGTGGTCATATTGTTCTGTTTAGACAGTTGGAGGCCTATCTATTGGATTCTTTCTTGAATACTCACTTCTTTCTACTTATCTGTACTTATCTGACTTAATTAAAGTAAGATCCATGATCCCTTTAAAGCTGTCTTCCTTTAGAAAAACAGCTCAAAGAACCTATGCCAGCAGGCCATCCTGGGTATGCTAGGGTGCTTGCTATGATCAGCAGGTCTAGGTTTACATTTGTTGTTGTCCTTTCAGGTTTGTAGCTACCATAAACTTCTCATTTTACTAGATTCCTATGTCCATTTGGCTATGGATAAGATCAAAGCTTCTTTTCTTGACTTCTGCTTCCTGAAATCATGCAGCACTTTAGTGTTCTTCTGGAGAAGAAGCTATTCATTTTGTAGGCTAACCTGTTGGTGGACCTCTGAAATTAGCTAAATCTGTCCAGAGACTAAAGGCATGAAAACATTATGACAGGAGGTCCATACTTGAAACCACTGAAATCTAAGATTACTCACACTGATCATGGGCTAACTGTGTGCCAGGTTCAATGGATATAAAAGGTCAAACCTCAAACAGACCCTGCCTTCAAAGAGCTTACATCTCATTGGGGAAATGAAACATGTAAAGAGTTGAATGTGTCAATGATTTTGTGAGGATGGCAAGGGTACAAACAATTGAAGGCCTTTTTAAGTTTTGTGGAAGTCTTTTAGTTTAGTTTAGCCAGAACTAAGGTTTCACTAATTGAGCTTTGGTGACCCTAGGATCATTCCTACCATGGTGAGATATAGGAGTAATAGAGGATAACGTATTTCACGTAAATTTTATAAATAAAGAAAAAATAAGTAGTATGAGAGAGGTCTTGATGAGAGCAAATTCTTATGATTTTCTAATCTACTTTAAACCTCCTTCCCAGACTACCATGGTCACAGGTATAGAAACACACACACACACACACACACACACACACACACACACACACACCTCTTTTTCCAATGAAATTTAAGGCAGCTCCATAGAAAACTTGTAGCCACATTTTATTTTTCTTCTAATTCATTTATTTTCCTCAGTTGTACGTAAAAACAAATTTTAACATTTGTTAATAAAACTTTCAGTCCCGAAATCATTCCCTTGCTTCCTCCCCAGCCCCCTTATTGAGAAGGCAAACAGTTCAATATAGGTTATACATATGTAGTCATGTAAAACATATTCATTAGTAGTTGTTTTCTGAAAGAAAATACAGACCAAAAAAACCTCAAGACAAATAAAGTTTAAAAAAAGTATACTTCAATCTGTATTCAGACATTATCAGTTCTTTCTCTGGTAATGTATAGCATTTTTTTCATCATGAACACATCAGAGTTGTCTTAGATTGTTGTATTGGTGAGAGTAGCCAAGTTGTTTACAGTTGATCATTTTACAAGACTGCTCTTACTTTGTACATAGGATATTTCCCTTTCAATCAGCCCATGCAAGTCTTTCCAGGTTTTTCTGAGAGCATCCTGCTCATAATTTCTTATAGTACAATAGTATTCCATCATAATCACATACCACAAACTTGTTCAGCCACTCCCCAATTGGTGGGCATTCCCTCAATTTCTTATTATTTACCCCCAGAAAAGAAACTATTGCAAATATTTTTATACATATAGGTTTTTTTTTCCTTTTTTATATCTCTCTTTTGGAATATAGACCTAAAAGTAGTGATACTGCTATGTTAAAGTATATAATTGGTTTATAGCCCTTTGGGCATAGTTCCAAATTGTACTATAGAATATTGAATCTTCACAACTCCAGCAACAATTCATTAAAGTCTCATTTTTCCCACATGCCCTCCAAAATTTGTCATCTGCCTTTTCAGTCCTATTAAAAATCTAATAGGTATCAGGTAACAACTTAAGAATTATTTTAATTTGCATTTCTTTAGTCAATAGGGAGTTGGAGTAGTTTTTCATGTGGCTATAGATATATCACCTGAAAACTGATGATATTTTTGATCATTTGTCATTTGGGTGATGGCTCTTATTTTTATAAATTTGACTCTGTTCCTTGGAAGTTTGACAAATTAGGCCTTTATCATAGTAATCTGCTTCAGAATTTTTTCAGTTATCATTTCTAACTGTATTTCACTTCATCCTCTCCCTTTCCCTGTTTATTCTGCTCTCTCTCTCTCCTTTCACCATGACTTTACTCAAAACAGTTTTGCTTCTAACTATACCCTTCCCCCCACTCCAATCTGCCCTCTCTATCACATCCTCTTTCTCTTAACCCCTTCTCCTCCTATTTTCCTGTAGGTTAAGATAGTTATACTCAACTGAGTGTGTTATTCCCTCTTTGAGTCAATTTTGATGAGTGTAAGGTTGTCTCACTCCCTCTCATCTCCCTCCACTTTCCCTCCACAGTAAAAGCTTTTTCTTGCCTCTTTTATGTGAGATAATTTACCCCATTCTGCCTTGCCTTTTCACTTTCTCCCAGTACATTTCCTGTCTCACTCCTTGATTTTATTTTTTTAGATATCATCCCTTCAACGCACACTTTTGCCCTCTATCTATCCTCCTTCTAAGTACCGTAATAATGAGAAAGGTTTTATGTTACAAATATCATTTTTCCATGTAAGAATGTCAACAATTTCACATTATTAAGGACCTTATGGTTTCCCCTTCCTTTTTACCTTTTTATGCTTCTTTTCAGTCTTGTATTTGAAAGTCAAATTTTCTATTCATCTCTGTTCTTTTCACCAAGAATGTCTGAAAGTCCTCCATTTCATTGAATTGCAATTCTTTTTCCCTGAAGGATTTTACTCAGTTTTTTCTGGGGAGGTGATTCTTAGTTGTAATTGTAGCTCCTCTGCCCTCCAGAATATCATATTCTAAACCCTCATATCCTTTAATGTAGAAGCAGCTAAATCTTAGGTTATCCTGACAATGGCTCCATCATACTTAAAAAAATTGTTTCTTTCTGGCTTCTAACAATTTTTTCTTCTTGATCTGGGAACTCTAAAATTTGGTTATAATATTTCTGGAAGTTTTCACTTGAGATCTCTTTCTGGAGATGGTTTGTGGATTCTCCCTATTTCTGTTTTACCCTCCAGTTCTAGTATAACAATGGAGTAGTTTTCCTGATAATTAATTTCTTGAAAGATGATGCCGAGGCTTTCATGTAGTCCAATACATATGTATGCATGCATGTATGTATATATGTGCATATATTTATATATGTGTATATGTGTATATGTGTATATGTGTGTATATATTTATACACACATACACAAATACACATACACACACACACATATATGAACTTGCCCAAGGTCACATGACTATTAAGTGTTAAGTGTCTGAGGCCACATTTGAACTCAGGTCCTCCTGACTTTGAGGCCAGTGCTCAATACTCTGTGCCACCTAGCCATGCCAAGTCCAATAATTTGCAAATTATGTCTCCTGGATCTATTTTCCATGTCAGTTGTTTTTTCCAATGAGATGTTTCACATTGTCTTCTATTTTTTCATTCTTTTTGTTTTATAATTTCTTGATTTTTCATAGTCATTAGCTTCCATACGCTCCATTCTATTTTTTAAGGAATGCTTTTCTTCAGTGACCCTTTGGCCTTTCTTTTCCATTTGGTCAATTCTACTTGTCAAGGCATTCTACTCCTCACTGACTTTTTGGACATCTTTTTACCATTTGTCTGTTGATTTTTTTTTGTTTAGTGGGTTTTTTTTGTTTGTTTTTTAATGTGTCGTTTTCTTTAGTATTTTTTGTGTCTCATTTAACAAGCTGTTGATTCCTTTCTCATGATTTTATTGCATCACTCTCATTTCTTTTCCAAATTTTTCTTCTACCTCTCCTACTTGAATTTCAAAATCTTCAAAATCTTTGTTGATCCTTTGCACGGTCTGAGACCAATCCATATTCTTCTTGGAGGCTTTGGATGTAGGAGCTTTGACTTTATTGTCATTGTCTGAGTGTGAGCTCTGATCTTCCTTGTCACCATAGTAACTATCTATAGTCAAAGTTATTTTGCCCTCACTGTTTTCTCATTTTCCCAGATTATTAATTGACTTTTAAGTTTTTGTTAAATTAGGGCTCTGGTTTTGGGGTTGATGGGATACTGTCCCAAAATTTAGGGGTTTTATTTTCAGAAATACTTCCGGGAAACTGTAAGTTTTCTTCCAAAGTGCTGTGATATAAGGAGAGGTATTCACTACTCTCCTGGCCTGTGCTATGGTCTGTGAGCAATCATAAGCAGTCATCTTTGCCCTGAAAATGTGATGTGAGGCAGGTCACCACCAACTCTCATGGGTCACATGCTCCATCATAGTATTGTTCCTCCTCTCAACAGTACTACTACACAGGACTAGCACCAAAATTTGAGTATGGAAAAAGGAACAGAGTCCTGACTCAGTGCTTGCAAAAAGAATCTTGTAACCTCTTTCAGACAAATTGTTCAACTCCCTTACTATGTATGGGCTGAGAGATCTAGAAGCAGCTGCTGCAGCTACCATGGCTGATTCAGTCACTCCTAAGACCTTCTTCCAGTTTGCTGGGGCTGTACTGGCATGGTCTGTGCTGGACTTCCTTCACTCTCACCCAGGTGCATCAGATGTTTCCTGCTGACCTTCCAAGTTGCCTTTGGTGTCTATGAGGTGAGAGGTCTGGAAACCACAACTCTTGCTTGTGATTCATTTCCCCCAAATTATGCCCTGGGTTGGCTGGCATACAGTCTACACCAGCGGTTCTCAAACTGTGGGTCACAACCCCTTTGGGGGTCAAACAACCCTTTTGCCTGAGACCATGGGAAAACTGCTCCTCTATCTGTCTCAAGGCTGGTCTGCCCACATGCAGATACTCCCACATGAGTATAAAAGGGTTGCAGCATTAGAACCACTGGTCTACACATTCACAGCCTCTGCTGAACTGAATTCCTCTCTCACCCTGGTGCAACAGAACTTTCCTACCAACCTTCCAATTTTCATTAGACTGGATATATGTTTCACACGATCTTTTCGGAGGTTCTGCTACTCTAGAATTTGTTTAGAGGCATTTTAAAATGTTTTTTCTTAGGTCTCTGATACCTCACATGGGGAGGAGACTCCTAAAGAGGGTCATTGATACTCCATGTGAGATGGACGGGTTGAACCGATCCTCAGCTAACAGGAATGCATGTGGTCGATCACCTGGAGGCAGACTGCAAAGGCTGCACTTGCTTACAATAAGCAGAATAATCTCTCCACCTTCGGGGTGAGACACATTGGCTCGCTGTGGCAAGGGCATGGCCAGGGGAGGGGCCCTAAGGGGCCCTGGAG
>CM053596.1:120218432-120251187 GCA_028646575.1 Pseudocheirus occidentalis
TGTCCTGAGTTTCTCTGTGCAGCTGTTTCTCCCGGAGTGGACCGGGAGCTGGGGATGCCCGAGGCCTGTTGAGGTGGGTATAGGTAAGCCCTATACATCCTGACCCAAAAAGATAACCCTCACCTGAATAAAAAACCAGTAACAGTTTTTGGTTAATTTGATTTTAAAAAAAAGAAGGAAGCCAAATTACAAGCATCAAAAATAAAAAGGGCAAATTTACCATCAAGGAAGAGGAGATCAAAACAATAATTAAGAGCTATTTTTTCCCAACTGTATGCCAATGAATACGACCATCTTAAGTGAAATGAATGAGTATTTACAAAAATAAAAATTCCACAGATTAACAGAAGAGGAAATAAAATACTTAAATAACCCATTTCAGAAAAAGAAATTGAACAAGTCATCGATGGACTCTTTAAGAAAAATGTTTCCAGGGTCAGATGGATTTACAAGAGAATTCTATCAAATATTTAAAGAACAATTCATTCCAATGCTATATAAATTATTTGTGAAAACAGACAAAGAAGGAGTCCTACCAACCGCTTGCACCACATACTATGATAAAATCAAAATGGGTACTAATACTAAAGGCAAACTAGGAGAGCAAGGAAAACTTGACTTGTCAGATTTATGTAGAAGAGAAGCATTTATCATCAAACAAGAGACAGAGAACATTATAAAATGCAAAATGGCTGATTTTGATTACATTAAATTGAAAAGGTTTTGCAAAAACAAAACTAATGCAATGAAAATTAGAAGAGAACAAGAAAGCTGGTAATTTTTTTTTACACCAGAATCTCTGATAAAGACATCACTTCTAAAATATAGAGAATTGAGACAGATTTATAAGAATACAAGTCCTTCCCCAATTGATAAATGGCCAAAGGATATGAGCATGTGGTTTTTGGAGGAAGAAATTAAAGTTATCTGTAGTCATATGAAAAACTTCTCTAAATCACCTTTGATTAGAGAAATGCAAATCAAAACAACTCTGAGGTACCACATCACACCTATCAAACAGGCTAACATAACAAAGCAAGAAAAATGATAAATGCTGGAGAAGATGTGGGAAAATTGGAACACTAATGAATTGGTTGTGGAGTTGTGACCTCATCTAACCATCCTGGAGAACAGTTTGGAACTATGCACAAAGGGTTATAAAACTCTGCATACCCTTTGACCTAGCAATACCACTTCTAGGTCTGTATCCCAAAGAGATCATTAAAATGGGTAAAAGGACCCACATGTACAAAAATACTTACAATAGGTCTTTCTGTGGCAGCTAAGAAAGGGAAATTAAAGGGATGTCAATAAGTTGGGGAATGTCAGAATAAGTTTTAATATATTAATGTAATGCAATATTATTGTGCTGTAAGAAACGATGAGCAGACAGACTTCAGAAAAAGCTAGAAAGATTTCTCTGAATTAATGCTGTGTGAAGTAAGTAGAACAAGGAAAATATCATACATAGTATCAGTAACACTGTGTGATGACTAACTTTGATAAGCTTAGCCCTTCTCAGCAAGAAAAGGATTTAAAATAATTCCAAAAGACTAATGATGGAAAATGCTATCCACATCTAGAAAAAGAACTAGAGATTCTGAATGCAGATTGAAGCATAATATTTACTCTCTTTTTTCTTTTTGTTTTGTTTCTTCTTTCTCATAATTCCTCCCATTGGTTCTAATTCTTCTTTACAACATAACTAATGTGAAAATATGTTTAATAGGCATGTATATCTATAGCTTATATCAGAATACATGCTGTCCTGGAGAGGGTAAGGTGAGGGATTAGGAAGAAAAGATAGAAATCAAAATCCTATGGCAATAAATGTTGAAAACTAAAAATAAATAATAAAAATAAAAAGTCTACTATCATACAAATAATAAAGGAAACATCATGGAAGGAAATGGGCTATAAGATTCAAAGGACAGTGAAAAAAAGAATCTACCTGTCATCTACTGAAAGAAACAAAAAATTAAAACACTTATTCACATATAACAAAAATACAGAATTTTTGGATCAACGAAAAAATATAATTACTGCAAACAAACAAGAAAACATGACTCAAGAAATGAGGAGGAATAGCCAAAATCTGGCAAGATTTGGTTGTAACCTATCAAGGAGTAGAGAGCATGATATATAATATTTTAAAAAGGAAAAGATATGAATTTACAACCATGAATTTCTTGTCCAGTAAAATTGAGTATAACACTTTCCTTGTGGTTACAAGGGAACAAATGGAAATTCAACGAAAGCAAGAATTATTAATATTTATAAAGGCAAATAGGTGGCACAGAGGACTGAAGTCAGGAAGATTCATCATTCTGAGTTCAAATCAGACCTCAGATATTTACTAGCTGTTATGACCTGAGGCAAGTTACTTAACTCTGTTTGCCTTAGTTCCTCATATGTAAAATTAACTGAAGAAGGAAATAGCAAACCACTCCAGTGTCTTTGCCAAGAAAACTCCAAACAGCGTCATAAAGAGTCAGACACAGCTAAAACAACTTAACAACAATAAAAGATTCATGAATGGAAAGACCAATATCAAAGGGACATTTCAAAACACAAACACAGGTGTCAAGAGGAGGCATCTAAAGAGGCAAAACAAGTAAATAATCAGGAGGAACTTTACAAGATGGAACTACTTACATTTTAATGGTGGAAACATAATGATAAAAAGATGCTTTCACATCCCTAATGTCATGTGAGATCATTAAGGAAATCAAATATGCCAGAAAAATCTGATAATTATTTTATTAAGATTTGAAGACAAAATGAAAAAACAAAAGTTGGGTGCAAGGGATACAAGAACAATGAAAGGATGGGGTACTTATCTCACATAACTGGGGTACATAAGTATAAGTCTGCAGAATGTGAAAGGATGAGGAAAGAAGGTAACACTTAATCATCATTTTACCTGTCATTGTTCAAAGGATGGTAGGCCATATACCATGGACATATAAATCGTTTGGGGTGTGTGTGTGTGTGTATGTGTGTGTGTGTGTAGACATAGACACGGACACAGAGACAGAGACATTCAACTCCTCATAGAAACAGGATGGAATAAAAAGAGGGAGGGGGGCGGAGCCAAGATGGTAGTGTAGAAGCAGCAAAGTTTCACAGCTTCCACATAACCACCTCAAATACCCATGAAACATAAATCTAAATAAATTTTAGGGCTCCAAAACTCACAAAAAACACAGAAAACACATCTCTTGCAGAAGGCAGCTAGGCAGGTGGGGCTCGTCTTAGCAGGCCGGGAGCCAAAACCAGCCCAGCCTGAAACTGTGGCCTGGCCCCAGGGTAGTCGGGAGGAGCTGCAGGAGAGTTGATAGGTGGCAGCTGAGGCAGTTTCCACATTTATCAAGCCAGGAGAAATAAGGACTAAGAAAGGTCAGGGGAATTCACCTAAATTTAGTGGAAGAAAAGCAGTCAGCCCAAACTGCCCCAAGGGCACGGAAGCAATGGAAGTGGCAACCACCTCTAAGCTGGTTGCTTCAGAGCTCCTGGCCTACAGACTGCAGGGGGGTCAAGCCAATTGTTCAGAGTGACCTAGATCCAGATCGTGGTCTTGGGTAGTGGTCCTGGGGTTCGTTTTCAGAGCCAAAGCTGGTGGGGGTGGCTCCAACAGCTGTGAAAACCCCAGCAATTTGGGACAGAGCTTTCCCCTTTGGAATCAGAGTTCCACAGAGACAAAAACACAAATAATTTACTGGCATCATGAGATTTCCACTGACCTAGAAAATAGATCCAGGAGAGACAATTTAAAAATTATTGGTCTGAAAGCCATGATAAAAAAAAAAAAGAACTTAGAAATCATCCTTCAAGAAATTCTCAAGAAAAATTGCCCTGATATTTTAGAACCAGAGGGCAAAATAGAACTTGAAAGAATTCACCAATCACCTCTTGAAAAAGATACCCAAAAGAAAACTCCTTGAAATGTTATAGACAGAATCTGGAGTCCCCAGATCAAGGAGAAAATACAACAGGATGCCAAGAAGAAGCAATATGAATACTGTGTAAACACAATTAGGATAACCCAGGGGCAGCTTCTACATTGAGGGATCTAAGGGCCTGGAATATGATGTTCTGGAGATCAAGGGATCTAGGATTAAAACCAAGAAAATCACCTACCCAGCAAAATTGATTATAATGTTCCAGGGGGAAATATGGTCATTCAGTGAGGTGGAGGACTTTCAAGCATTCTTGCTGAAAAAGAAAACAGAATTGAACAGAAAATTTAACATTCAAACACATGAAGCATGAGAAGGTAAACATGGGAAAGAAATCATAAGGAACTTACCAAAGTTGAACTATTTACATGCCAATATGGAAAAATCAATAATAGTAACTTATGAAACTTTTCTCAGTATGAGGACAGGTGAAGGGAATACAAATGTATATACATATATACATATATCTACACATATGTCTATATAGAAAGGTATATATGCATATGAACACACATCTGAGTATGTGTGTATATGTGTACATAGAGGGCACAAGATCAATTGAATAGGAAGGGATGATACTTTAAAAGGTGAAATTCTGAGGTGGGAGAGGACTAGAATGAGAGGAGACAGGGAGAGACAAAATGGGGTTAATCATCCCATATAGAAGAGGTAAGGGATAACTGTTACAATGGAGGGAAAGAACAGGAAGGCAAAAGGGAAAGGGTCAACTTTACAGTCATTGAATTTGGCTTAGGGAAGGAATGACATAAACTCTAAACTGGGTATCTTGCTACACAGGACAATAGAGAGGATGGGGATGAAAGGTGGGAGGATGGAGGGGAGGGCAGGGGGTAGGGAGGGCTCCTGGAAGCACATACTTCTGTAAAGGGTCAGGGACAGGTTAGAGAATAGAACAAGATGGGGGGAATGGGATAGGAAGGAGGGATATACAATCAGCCTCTCACAATATGTCTACTGTGGACATGTTCTGTGTAATTACATACGTACAGCCTTTATGGAATTGCTTGTCCTTCCAGTGGGAGTGGGTGATGAGGAACAGAAAGAATCTAGAATTCAAAGTTCTACAATCAACTGTTTAAATACACACACACACACACACACATATATAATTATTATTAACTACATGCAAGTGGGAATTAATATATACAGGCACTTGGGTAGGTAGACCCATCCTGCCCTACCAGAAAGTTAGAGGGTTGATGGAGGAGGACATAGGAGAGCGCAGATTGGGGGAGGGGCTTTACAGTGGGATTGCTGTTTTGGGGTTGTGGTTAGGGGAAAGACAGGGAGACAATTTGTAATGCAAAATCTTATGGAAATGAATGATGTAAACAAGAAAAATAAAATAATTCATTAAAAAAAGAAAGAGAGAAGAAGGGGAATAACAGGAAAGGTAGATTCAGGTAGGAATTAGTCATAATTCCCAATTTTGGAGGAGGCAAGTAAAGAAGACTTAAAAGGAAATAAGGAAAGGGTAAGAGTATATAATTAAAAGAGAGAAGAGAATGAAGAGAAGAAAGAATATAAGATAATATGTTCTAGAGAAATACTAATTTAAAATTATAACTGTAAATGTATATGTTATGAATTAACTAATAGAAGAAGATTGTTAGATCAGTTACCAGGATTGTTTAAGAAACACATGTGAAATACAAAGATGCACAGAGTTAAAATAAATGACTAGAGTAACTTATTATTTCACATAAGGCAGCTAAAAGACATTTAATTAAAAATAGAAGCAGGAAAATTACATTTGTTGAAAGTTACAATAGACAATGAATGATCTAATATATAAAATGGCATGATTAATTTTTAAAAATCTGGATGAGTTACAGAAATAAACATTAAAATCACAATAGTAGACAAATCTAAATATACCCCCTTTCAGACTAAGGCAAATTAGATGAAAAGAAAATAAATGGGGTCCTGAATTTTAGAAAAATTAGCTTTTGCCATGTTAGTTGTTTAATCAGCATGTATTAGGATTAAAGATGAACAAGTATTAGGATTTAAAAATATCAAGAAACGCAGAAAATGAACATTAAACTTATACTCTATTCACCACAATGAAATGGAACTGGTAGTTCTGAAGGGAAGAAATCCAAACTATTGTTATATTTTTAAAAAATATGCTTCAAATTACTAATAATTAGACAAATGCAAATTAGGTCAACTCAAATGTTCTACTTTATACCCATCAGACTAGTTAACAAAAACAAAAATTACAGATGCTGGAGGGATTGTGGGAAAACAAGTATATTAATGCAATATTCTTAGAACTATGAATTAATCCAGCTCTTCTTGATAGCACTTTGGAACCATGACCTAAAAAACTATTCAATTGTGAATACCCTTTAATCAAGTGATACCAATAATAAACCTATATCTAAAAGAATTTTTAAAAAGAATTAAAGGGCCTTTGTATGCAAATATATGTATAGATATACATATATATATTTATAACAAGTTTTATTGGTGGGAAAGAACAGGAAACTGAAGGTATGCTCATAACTTGGGGAATGACTGAACAAATTTTGATATATAAAATGTAACTTAAAGAGAAGGCTTGGAAGATTTGTATGAAATGATGTGAGACAAAATGAGAAGAACTAGGAAAATAACATTTACTACAATATTAATTGTAAAAATAAACAGTTCTAAAAGTCTCAATAGGTTTGATCAATGCTATAATTAACCACATACTGTTCTGGTCTTTCCCTTACCTTTTCCTAAATTCTTTGGGGCTCTTCATTTATGGCCTTTGTGTGATCAGTAACTCCCTCACCCCCAAGGAAAGTAATTTAATATCAGTAGATTTACACCTTGTTATAAATTTGCTACTTTGTGATCTGAGCAAAGCAATTCATACTTTCTTTTATTCTGCAGAATGAAAGTTATCTTAATAAAAATAATTGAAAACATCAGATAGCATTTCCAATGCCACTGGAATCATAGCATGTTGGTAGTAGTTTCCTGGTTAGCTGGTTCAGTTCCATTTTTGAATTTCTTTTATACCTAAAGGGCAGTGCCATATAATAGAAAGAACTTAAGAGAAATAGAGTCACAGAATTAGGAAGTTTGGGGCTTAAGCTCATTACCTATATAACTCTCTGAACTTCTCTGAAAAGGGCATACTATTTGTGTTATGTACCTCATAAGTTGTTATGAATACAGAAGTCTATGTACCACATAAAATGTATTTTAAGTGTAAGCTATTCCTCCTAAATTCTAAAGCCTTCTTTTGTTCTCTTCTTCCTCACTCTAATATTCTTAACAGTGATTTATCAACCAAAGTCTGCTCAATTGACTTGAAGAAATCATTCCTCCAAAAAAATGACTAGGTACAATTTATTATGCTTTACACCTGAGAAACAAAAATTAATATGAAATAATTGTTCTCAAGGAATTTATCATCTTTGAAGTGGGTTAAGTAAACTTAAGGTACTATGACAAGGAAGGGGACACTAAACCTGGGAAAGCAGCCCAGGATGTTTATACTCTATATTCGGTAAGTTTTCTCTGCAGATATTGGCATCCCATTGACCACTGACTAAGAACTTGACCGCTGACTAAGAACTTGACCACTGACTAAGAACTTGATCCTGTTTCAGATGAACTCCGCCATGGACAAGTCAAGTCCCCTTGATTGACAGTTCAATAATTACATCTTTTTTTCCACAATAAATAACTTCTGTTAAGAGCCAGAACTTACTGATATCCATGAATAATGGATATTCAAATAAAAGAAGAAGAAAAGCTATAGGCCCATCTCTGATTCACTTTCAGTGTGACTGTAAATAAGCTATTAATCAGAGGTCCCTTAAAAAATAAAACAAAATCTTTGGTATCATCAAGTTCTAAGGATTTAATACAAAACTGAAATAGGCCCTGCCTTCAAGGAGGCCTAATTAATGATGTTGATGGTAATCATGATCATGATCATAACGACAGAAAGAAAGGATTTGTTTCTAAAAGAGGAAGTCATTTGTAAGAGGAGGCCTCACAATTGACCAGCAGCTGCCACTGGATAGAGACCACCATAACCCTTCCACAACAACTTCCTGAACTTTTCCCTATGACTTGGTAATAGCCTCAGATTGTGCTAAAACAAATGGTGTTATTATATTGAAACAGAATTAGAAAAGAAAATGCAGAGATCCTACAGTCCTCACAGAGTCTATTTACAAAGAAATTATTGCCACTCTCCTATACATACAGAGCCCAGCAAGACATTTGCCTTTCACTGAACAGCTGCCTACCTGAGGGCCATTACCATTGCTTTGCTGAAGAGTGAAGCCTGCATGTGATATTGGAGGAAAAGGGTAAATCTATGTTGTGATTGAGAGTTCAAGTAGTTCCGGAGAGCACATCTGAATCTCAGCAATCGTGAAGAGGGTCATTAATTAGCCCTGGGCAGGAATAAATTTTGAAAAATCACTGAAAGCTGACACCATAAGAGGTGTTGATTAACTCACAGTAGGGAAGAAGCAATCTTTAACTGTATTCTATGACTTTGCCCTCCATTTTTTCCATTATGTTAAATTGCTGATGTTAAGTTTAAATTCCCATTTGGGCAAGGCGTGTGAGGTATGTGTGATACTGGCTCAAGCTACCTCAGCCCACTTAGGAATTTCTGAATACAGAATAATTCATTTTGGCTTGCAATCTGTACTCATCTGCCCCTTCTCAAGCTTTTTTTCTGTGTGTCGGCAAACTAGTAACACAAACACACCAAACCAATCCTGTAAGGAAAGTATACAAAACTGAAACCCTTTTCAACTAATATACCTGATAAGATATATTTTATATCTAGAAGCAACATCAAGATAGTCTATGACTTAATAAATCAGTCCTTTGAAATGAGTGGACTAATGAACATAAAGGTGGCATAGCTTTCCTGGGGTCACACAGAGAACAAGATATTTAAACAGATATCCTTGAATCCAAATCCAACACTAACCACAAATCAATCAACATACATTTATCAGTGTCTACTCTGCACCAATAACAGTGACAGACACTAAGGATATAATGACAAAATTAGAATAGTCCTTGACCTCAAAAGATTAGTATTCTTTTGTAAGAGCCATATGTAGGTGTGCAAAATAGATAAAAATTAAATAGCAGCTTTTTTGGGGGGAAGGAGAAGGGTAGGAAATGCATTTGAACTGAACAATCATCTAAATGCCTTGTTTAGAAGCTGGCATTTGAGTGTCCTTAAAAGAAACTAGGGATTCTAAGAATTGGACATGAGGAAGGAGTTTATTCTAGGCATTTGGCAGTGCAAAATCATATGTACTGGAGATGAAATCTTGCAGATAAGTAACAATAAGAAGGCCTAATCACTAGAATGCAGAGAGAAGGCATCATAGGCAGGAATTTTTTTCACTATCTATTCACTTACTTGTTCATTTATTTTTGTTTATCCATTTGTCATGTAGCATCTTGGTCAACATACTTCACATGTGGGGCCTCCAGAATAAATACTTCAAATCCATGGTCATCTGTGAATCCATATCTACTCAAACCACTCTTCACAATGTATTTACATTTGTACCAAGGTATTTCCCTAATTTATTTCTAGTCATAGGGCATACAGCTTAAAACAAAGTATTTAATGAAACAGAACGAGAAAATTCAAAGTAGAACTTTCTCCCATAAAACTTAGAGGACTAGAGTTTCATGAATACACATTTGGTCAGTGGGGAAAATAAATGGACATACGTATCATGCATGAGATGTACATACATGGGTCACATGTTTGGCCAGAACATTTCCATGAAGGAACAACACACACTTCAGGCACTTCAGGACCAGTTTCCATGGAATGTTATGATGCTTTATTCTGTTTTGGTTTGTTTTTTTTTTCCTCACAGGCCACCGTCCTCTCAAGGAATAGTTTACCTGAGGAGCAATGTGCTCAAAGTACTGTGCTCAAAACTGGGCACAGTATTCAGCTGGCAACTGGTGGTCTTTGGGTACTAGATAAATACTCTGCCAGAGTGATGCCCTGCTGGTCTCATGACATCTCTAGTAGTCCCATTATTCTGTTGGTCTGTGCCAGTCTCCTAGTGATTATTTCATACTTTGCCTACATAATCTAGATACTTGGTTATAGGTTCAAGTTTTCACCAAGCCACCTCAACTCCAGTCAACTAGGTTATAATGGACTGAACCTCTCCCTGGTGGGAAAAGGCTGATTACTCTCTAATCATTGTCATTATCCCCAGTTAATAAACAGCAAGCAGAGCACTCCCAGACTAAAAATAAACCTTTTTATTCCTGTTCCAGTGAGTGGTAAAGATCAAAGTTACAATCAACTGCTTGATTTGTGGTCACATATTCCCAGGATCCTCTCTGGCTTAGCATGAAAATGAATTTGACCTAGAGCCCAAGGTAAGCTATGGAGACAAGGTTATTTTTCCCTATTTCTTATCTTTGTTATGTAAATCCATCAAGAAAAAGTCTGGTTGTTGTAATGGATCATTTTGGTTATGTAAAAACTTCAGCTCCCATGTGTTGCTTTTTTGTTGTTCTTTTTTTTTTTCCCCAGAAAATGGCTTAAAGAGGTAATGAAATATAGCTCCATTCTCTGAGCAGAGAGATGGGCAATTCTATGGGCAGAATGTTGCATACCTTGTCAGATGCCATAGCTCTATGGATTATTTTTGCTCAACTGCTTTTCTATGTTGAAAAGAAGGATTCAGTGTTAGAGTATCAAAGGAGTTACATTCAGAAATTGTTTTGATGCATAAACAAAAGACATAAATAAATCTTCTTATATTTTATTTTATTTCTTTTTTAAAAGCATCTTTGGGTCAGGAAAGGGGGGAAAAAAGTTCAGGCAATGGGTGGGATTTTCCTTGAAAATACTCTACTCCAGGGGCAACTAGGTGGTGCAATGAGTAGAGAACCAGTCCTGCAGTCAGGAGGACCCAAGCTCAAATCAAACCTCAGACACTTCACACTAACTGTGTTACCTTGGGCAAGTCATTTAGCCCCAATTGCCTTGCCTTCCGCCCCCTGAAAAATGTATTCTACTGCTTTATGTTTTGAAAATGGAAATTTTATGTCAAGGGTTTTGGTGTTTTATTTTTTTTTCATACTACCCAGTTTTGCCATATTTGCAAATATGGCAAATATTTTTTTTTATTAATCACAGTCCTCAGAACCATGACTTTTGATCTCAACAAAATATTGGAAAAACATTCATAAAAGGAGTTCTTTTCTCATGTATGGCTTATGACCAGCTGACTTGTCCACCTATGCAACTGTCTGTTACAGACAAACTGTGTAGGAAAGAAGCGGTTCTGGCATCCTATGCTTTTCACCACGTAGAAAAAATTAGCACTTGCTTGCCTTTCCAGAATATTCATCTCCCAGAATATCAAGCATCAGGAAATTTCCAAAGCTACTGACTTCTTCTGAGATATTTTGCAGTGAAAGCAGGGGATCCCTTAGAGGAAAGGGATTATAAGTTCATCTACCTCTCCCCGGAAATACTCATAATATATCATGGAATAAATGTCTTAAATTCTATAGCTCTTGTTCTATGCAACAGTTATGGCAAACAAACAGACAATAAGTAGCTGAAAAAAAAAACCTCTCCTCTCCTATTCTTGTTTTCCCATGCTGATGACATAATAGGTATTCAATAATTATTTTTTTGTAATTGTTTTATTGATATAGAAAATAGGTATAGTGACTAACAAGGGAAAACAGAACAGCATGGAAGTCCATATGCTTGAGACCTTGAGACCAACTTAGAAGCTACCTTACTGGTCCTGTAGAAGTATAACTGAATCAAAGATTCTCACAATTAGAATAGACTTCAGTCTATTCAGTCTATATCTAATCCAATTGTATCTAAGTAAGAAAGTGTTCTATGATACCCCTGACAATGACTGAAGACCTCCATTGATCAAAAATGCATATTACAAAAGCAATAAAGCATCCCTCTGGAAGAACTCTAATCATCGGTAAGTTGGGTTCTCATTTTGTTTTGTTTGTTTTCTCCTTAATACGGAACAGAAATGTGTTCCTACATAACTTCTACCTTTTTCTCCTAGCTCAGTGGTTCTCAACCTTCCTAATGCCCATGACCCTTTAATACAGTTCCTCATGTTGTGGGGACCCCCAATCATAAAATTATTTTCGTTGCTACTTCATAACTGTAATTTTGCTACTGTTATGAATCGTAATGTAAATTACAATTAACACTAAAATGTAACATTAATGTAAACTACAATTAACATTAAAATGATAAATTAAATATCTGATATGTAGAATATATTTTCATTGTTACAAATTGAACATAATCCACAGGTTGTGGACTGGTGTCCTAGCTCTTTTTTGGAGTCAAGAAAAATAAGTCTAGAACCTTTTTTTTTTGCTTTTTTTTTTTTGGAGGGCAGTTGGGGTTAAGTGACTTGCCCAAGGTCACACGGCTAGTTTTTTGTGTTAAGTGTCTGAGGCCGGATTTGAACTCAGGTACTCCTGATTCCAGAGCCAGTGCTCTATTCACTGCACCACCTAGCCACCCCAAGTCTAGAACCTTTTGAAAATGATAGACTATCTTGATGCAGATAGACTATCTAGACTGTCTCGATGCAGAATGAAATTATGTTAGTCTTTTTGCTTGCTAGGTTCCACTGTTAGTTCACTTTGAATTTACAGAATACTAAAACTCCTACACCACTTTTAAAAAGAGAATCTTTGCCTATTCATACGTCCCTCAGTCTGTTCTTGTGGTCTTGATTCTTTGTACCCCCATGAAGGCAGGACTGTTCACACAAATGTAGAAATGAAATGGAGGCACAGTATTCTTTTAAGGCTAATTTACATTAGTAACAATTTCTCCATCACTTTAAGTCTAGACAACCAACATAACAACAAATCAAGCCTTTTTCGTAACATTTTCTTATTTTCAAGGTCAAAACATTGAAAATCTAACAATTGGCTCCTGAGGCCAGTAGGTGCAGGCTTCAGCACACCACTGGGTGTCGCCTGTTTTACATTTGCCCTAAGTTATCCTACTGGTGTGATTGTGATTTAGCTAAAGTAGAAAACAGCGCAGAGAAGGGGGATTGAGGATAAATAAAATATTAGACTCCAACAAATATAGGGAAGACTTGCAAAATTTGTACTACAAATAATTGAGATTTTTAACTCAAAAAGTCATCCTCTGTTGAATATAATAGAATTTATTAATAATTTTGTCATCTGTTCTTGGTTGTATATTGAGAGTATTGCTGTCACTGGAGCTGGAAATGCCTTATTTCATAAGGTAACAGTTAAACATGCTGCTATGCATAGCATTATCACTCTCTTATCATAATACTTTTGCTTTGTTATCACTACTTTATATTTGTTCTCTGATCCTTTGTTCAACTAATTAGTTTTTACACCCTTAGTATATTTGTGCCTGTTTTGAATTCAGTGACACTTTTCACAGTGGAGTGTGACCACCATTATTTCCTGTTTTATATTTACTGAAATTTTGACTCTTCGATCTGATTCTGTTTTTGCACAAACACTCATATTTTTAATCACTTTAGGTTAAAATATCATTTTTGAGCCTCTGGATAATTTTTAATTTTCAAGGCTAATGCCACATAGGAAATAAGGAAAGGGAGCATAGTTTCAAACTACTATCTACAACTTTTAGTAGTTTTGAAGAAAAAGAATACACAAACATGTAAATATATGTAATCATTAGCCTAGGAACAAAGGACCTGGCACAGTCATATCATAAACTGAAACTTCAATTCTATTGGCCTAAGTTTGAGTATCTGTAAAGTAAGGAACTTAAAATACATAATATTCAAGATCTTCATCTCTAAAGTCTTATAAATCTATGACTTTATTTTATTTTTCATCAATTGATCATCATTTAAATTAATGCTATTAGTAATTTAAATTAATCTGAAATAGAAATGGGGCCACTAAACTATACATAAACATTTCTGCTTGTCTTGTATAACTAAGAAAACCACACATTCATTTTATCTATATTCTATTCTATTTTTAATTATTTTGTTGAATATTTCCCAATTATACTTTATCTGATTCTGATGCACATAGCATTGTGGCCACAATGGTCTGAGGGCATTATGTTTTGATACTTTTGATTTAAATAACTAGAAATAAGCCCAGGCAAAATAGGCACTTTCCTGGTTACAAAGATTTTAGAAAGTCCTTTCTTTCCCAAACTCCTCTGACACTAAGCCAACCCACCACATTCCCTGAAATTCTACCCACATGAACATATTTCTTTGTACACATTTCAAAATAGGATGAGTGATACATTAAGTTATTCATATCTCTGGGTTAAGTAGTCTAGCTAATCTTTTCCCTCCACAATTATGAACTTGTAAGCTCCAAGACAGCAGTATCTGAGTCTTAGCACTTAGGAAATGCTTTGAATGTGATGAGTACTTAAAACATTAATAAACATTAAACTGAGTTGAACAGGTACCTAGATAATTGCAGGATATTGAGAGAAAGGGAGTCATTTTAGGGAACAGATCAAGGAATAGAATTTTCTGACAAGATTTCATTTTGAAAAATGGGTCTTGTTCCAGATGTAAAGGCTTGGCTTCAGGCTACGTTGGGCACTGATTACAAGGTGGTCCTATTTCACATTGTTAATAATAATTATTATTAGTAGTTAATAATAATCCCCTGATGAGGAGTAAATAAAAGGAGAAAACTTTAAGACTAGGAGGCATTCAATACACATTCCACTGAAAATAATAAGAGTTAATATTTACAGAGCTTCTTCAGATATAGAAAGAACCTTACACAATTTGTTATTTGATACAATCCCATTATACAGATACTACAATTATTATTTTACTTATTTAATTGATAAAGAAACTGAGAATAAGACAGATCATGTCTTGTTTATGGTCATGAAGAATAATAAGTTTAGGTGAAGCTAGGTGGCACGGTGAATATAGCACCTGCCTTGGAGTCAGGAGCACTGGAGTTCAAATTTGGCCTCAGATATTTAACACTTACTAGCCGTATGACCTTGGGCAAGTCACTTAACTCCAACTGCCCTACCTGTCCCACTCCAAAAAGAAAAAAAAAAAGAGAAATAACTTTATCCACAATACAAATTAAAATGAATTAACAGGTGGTTGATGAATATGTATATTCCTGTAATACACAAACAGTATATATGTGTGTGTATACACACACACATTTGTACATATGCATATATGTACATATGCACATGCACGCATATGTACATATATACACAATACATATGTGTATATTTATATATGTACACACATTTATGTATGTGTATATATTACATGTATGAGTGACTATGTATGTTTATGTATGTAACTGTGTGTGTGTGTTTTAGCCAAGCAATACAGTGCTGGTTTAAGAATCAGAGGACCTACCTCATATCCTGTCTCTTCCATTTAACTACCTATGTGACCTTTGATGAAACACTTCATATCTTAAGTAAGGCCTTAGCTTCCACCTCTGTAAATGAGGGAGTTGGAATACATGATATCTAAGCTCTTTTCCAGATAAAAATCTGATTCCGTCAGCTTTTAGGTCCTTCTAACATTAAATATTTATCTACTTTTCATAGAACTGGGAACAGAAAAGGGACTTAATGAATTAAATCAATCTGAATGAATGTTTTTCTTATCATAGTAACTACAGATAAAAAAAGCCTTCTTTGCTCCTCATAATACTTCCAATTCCTTGTACATACTCAGTTAAAGGTTAGAGATGCTCTACACGGTCAGAGCATTTGAAACATCAAGCAAAGTTTAGAAATAGGTAGGACGTGCAGGTTTATCCAACTTTCCCCTTTCTTGACTCAGACTTACCTCCAATTGTAGGTTGACTTTTTATTTGTGAGCATTTAATAATAATGTGAAGTCCTTCAGGATGAAATTTAGGAATAAATCTTAACTATGTTGCCTAACTTTATCAAGTACATCCTAATTGTTGCTATTGGTTCAAGTGGTCTCAACATATTCATTGTTGTTGTTCTTTAGTCTGTCCTACTATTCATGATCCCATTTGGAGTTTTCTTGACAAAGATACTAGAATGGTTTGTGATTTCCTCCTGGTTTGTGATGTCCCTGTGACCTTTATAGGTCCCTCTCTTCTCCTCCTCCTTAACTGAAAGCACTGTTCTTCCTCCCTCCCTCACGACTCTGATTTAGAAGTAATTTCCACTTTATGAGAGAGAACTTTCTTAATGCATCCGTAATCCCTGACCCTGTCATTTTCAGCTGATCACTCTTTCATCCCCATTCTCTCACTCTAAACTGATGAAGAAATGGAGGCAAATAGGGTTAAATGACTTTTCCTGGGTTACAGAACTAGGAAATTTCTGAGGCCAGATTTAATCTCAGAGATGGGTCTTCCTGACTCCAGGCACAGAACACTATCCATTGTTCCACTGAGTGGAATAAATGGGATAAAGACCCCAATGACCCTTACCCAAATAAATTCAGAGGTTTCTCAAGGTAAAGACAGAAGCTCTTTATTCTAAAGACAAGTCTCACGAGAATTGGGTGTCACCTACTCCAGTCAGTCTGTTATAGGGAGGCACCCAAGAAGAGGCAAGCAAGCAGTTTTATACCCTTGTACAAACAATTGTATGAAAAACCCCAAAATTTCCAGATAAACCCCAAAACCACCTCCCACCAAAAATCCCCTAATGCTGGATCATTACCTCATTGGTGGGGTAACATGACCTCACAGTCTACGCAGGAACCTGGAAAGCCCCTCTTGCCCCATACAAAGACATGTAGCTATGATTATCTATATGTAGCAAAAAGGGGCTGTCACAAAAAGCCCCTTACAGGAAGAAGGGAGGGGGAATAGGGGCACACCATCTGATTTCCCTGAAATCAGGTGATTTACAGGAACGTGAAACTTAGGCCTAAAGAGATCTAGGACCTAGCTCAAGTTTGGTGACTGTCTCTTTTATTTTATGAGAATGCTTTCACTGTCTCATTTACCAAGTAGATGCTAAACCTAAAGGAGAGTTATACCAATCTATTTCTCAAAATGGAGTTGATGCACTTGGACCTTAGAGTTGCAGGCACACAGGATGATCTCTGGGACTACCTACTCCCTTGGCTATTTGCTCAAGAGTCAGCTTAATAAAATAGCTCCCTGCTACACCAGAGAAAAAATTATCTAGTCTCTATCACAAGTCCTTTGATCTTTCTTCAGAAATCTATGACATTGCACGTGATTGCTCTGCACTTGAAAAATGATGGATAGTAGTAAATGCATTTTTAAAATTTAAATGAATAAATTAAATTATTTAATTGCTTTTGAATTAAAATGCTTAAAAATAACATTTAAAAATACCTTTGCTCATATTTCTATCTCTCCTTTAATATCCTGGCTAAATATAACTCCCATATCGATAGAAATGCTTGTGTATCCTCTTAGTACAGTGGTCCCACCACCTACTTTTCCATCTTCATAGGTCAGCTCTTTTTTCTTATTCACTGTTAGCAAAATACTAGCTATTTTCCTTATCTGCAAACTTGAGGAATAAATGAGGAACTAAACAAAAACAGAAATGCCAATTGTAGGTCTAAGCATTTTCAGGTATGTTTTTTTTCTTTTACTCTCTCAGAATATATAGGGCATCATCTTAAATGTGCATGTGTATGTATATGTGTAATCTCAAAAAGTTCAGAGACAAGAAAAGTGAGTACAATACACTGATACATGAAAAAGGAAACCAACTCAAAAGGAGTTTTATAGCTCTCAAGAAGGCTATTCTGGTGATAAAGTTTGAGTTGATTCTGAAAAGAAGGAAAAAAGGGAGTCTCATCAGAGATGGGTGTATTTCACAAAGAGTTCACTGAAGAACTAAAATTTTTAAAACATCTATATGAAAGATGCAAACCAGGGCAGCTATGTAAGAATGAAGAGAACCTTGACAATAACTTGTTAGAACATTGTTAATAAGGCTAAATAGCAGTGATGCAAAAGGCAACAAAAAAACCGTATTTCCTTAGCCATTTTAAAGGCAAGGAGAAGATCAGAGAAGAGATAGGACCCCTGCTTGGGGAAGATGAGGTATGGATAACAGGGGAAGAGGAGGAATTGCTCAGCTCTTTGGTGCATGTTTTCTCAGGAAAAGAGAATGATCTCTAGGTTGGAAAAGACAGAAGTAACAAGTTTAACAACAACTTTAAATTCAAGGTAAGTGAAGAAATGGTTAAGAACATGTGAAACCATAGGATAAGAGGTCCCTCTCCTCTCCTCCTCCTTAAATGAAAGCATTATTTTTCCTCCCTCCCTCATGACTGATTTAGAAGTAACTTCCACTTTATGAGCAAGAACTTTCTACATGCATCCGTAATCCCTGATCCTGTCATTTTCAGCTGATCACTCTTTCATTCTCTCACTCTAAACTTTTCATATATTTGTTTTTCATATGTTGTTCACACATACACACACATACAGTAACAACTTGCACAAGCTCTCATTACCTTTTATTTTAAAAATGTCCCCTGCAGAAGTGCTCATTAACACATATCTACAAGAAATCTATCTTCCTCATTTTAAAATAAAGAAACATCTCTCTTAATAACGGTATCCTTGCTAGCTATATTTTTGTGTCTCTCTTTACCTTCTCAGCTACACACCTTGAGAAAGTCCTTTACACTTGGTGCCTCCAGTCTCACTCCTCTTACTCAACTCTTCTCTCTGGATTCCAACCTTTTAATTCAACTTAAACTGCCCTCTCAAAAAATACTAATCATTCAATTGTGAAAACTAAAGGCTTTTTCTTAATCCTCATCTTTCTTGACCTTTCTATAACCTTTGTTAGTGTTGATCTTTATCCCATTCTGGGTACTTTATGCTCTCTAGATTACTATTCTGTTTTGTTGTGTTTTGTTTTTGGCTTTTTTGTGACACTTCACTTTTATGTTGTCCTTTATGCCATATAACTCTGGATGTCTTGAAAGTCTTTTCCTGACATTTTTCCTCTTTGATCTTTAGGAAACAGTCAACAAATATTTAGTAAAGGTATGCTATGCTGTAGTGCCAATGCAATAGTTACAGCACCCGCGATCACAGTCAAGACTGTGACTATGAATACTGCATGCCGTTCGTTTGTAAAATATAACAAATTCTCCATAAAAAGAGGACAGAACTGAAACATTTATTTAGACACCAGAAAACCAAATACCAAAACCAGCAAGCTGATTCCATCATCGTACAAAGATATTAAGAAGCCATAATAACACTGAGAGAGCCATGCCTTCCTTAAGCCTTCTCACAAATTGAAACAAGATCAATATTTACTCACAAACCCCGCTCTCTCCTTCTTTGAGCACCTTTCTTTCCCACCTTCTCTCTGGATCTGACTCCTTTCTGGTGGGGTCAGCTTCCCTTCAGCAGACTCCTCCCACTACAGGCTCCATGTGATCACATTCAGCCTATTAGGATGCAGAGTTCATCTTCACAGCAGGGAAGCTTCCTGTGGGCTCTGCTCCACACTTTACCAAATTCTCTCCACCACAAGCTCCATAAGATTACATTCAGACTATTAGGGGGCAAAGTTTAGTTTCCAAGCAGAAGTCTTCAGACTCCCATAGGTCTATTAAGGGAGAGGGAAGATCTTCAAATGTACATGGCCCTGTGCTAAAAGTTGTGTATACAAACACAAAAAATAAAGGCAGTTCATGCTCTTCCTTTCTCACAATCAGAGTTTACCACTAGTAAAATTATTTATTTTGGTGAGGAACACTTTGTTTCTTTCACTAGAAGTCTTCACGAGGATTCTGAGTGATTATTTGCTGAATATGGCAATGAGTGATGATTTTGCTACTGAATAGGCAATAAGCTCCCTTGAAACACTACTATTTAATGATTTTGTAATTATATGAAATTCTGTATATTAAGAAGCTTTAGGTGCAAACATAAACATAGTAGAGTAGGGGATAGGGAATCAGTTTAATAGTCCAAAAGACCAGGTTTTAAGTCTCACATCTGACACATACCTACTGGCTTCCCTGGGCCACTGACACAACCTCTCTGTATCTAAGGCAGCCCTGTAAAACTTTTTACAATAACATTTTCCACCAATTACATGTCAAGACAATTTGTAGTATTCACTTTTACAAGATTTTGAGTTCCAATTTTTTCTCCCTCTTGCTCCTCACCTCTTTCAAGAATGGTAGGTAATTTAACTTAGGTTATAGATATGCTATTAAATAAAACCCATTACTTTGTCACAGTTGTAGAAGAAGAAACATATGAAAAGGAAAAAAATGCAAAAAGTGTAAAGAAAGTGAAAAAAAAGTTTCAATCTGCATTCAGAGTCCAGAAGTCCTTTATCTGGATATAGACGGTATATTCCTTCATGAGCCTTGTATATTTATCTTAGATCATTGTTTTGCTAGAACCATTGAGTATTCATAGCTGATCATCACACAATGTTTCTGATATTGTGTACAATATTTTCCTAGTTCTGTACATTTCACTTAGTGTCACTAAATACACTATTTTCCAAATTTTTTTGAGATCTATCTGTTTATCAATTATTATTGCACAATAGTATTCCATCACCTTCGTATACCACAGCTTGTTCGGCCATTCTCTAATTTGTGGACATTCATTCAGTTTCTTAATAGTTTGCCACCACAAAAAGGGCTGCTAAAAATACTTTTGCACATGTAAGTCCTTTTCTTTTCTTTCTTCCTTTTTCTTTTAACTAATATACTTGGGATACAGACCAAGTAGTGGCACTACTGGGTTAAAGGGTATAGACAAATTGGGTGCACATTAGGCACAGTTCCAAATTGTACTCCAGAATGATTAGATAAGTTTACTACTCCGTCAATAGTACATTAGCGTCCCAATTTTCCCACAGGCTCTCTAAAACGTCATTTTCCTTTTTTCTCATATTAGAAAATCTGATAAGTTTGAGGTGGTACTTCAGAGTTGTTTAAATTTATATTTCTCTAATCCAAAGTGATTTAGAGCACTTTTCATGTTTGCAGGTAGCTTCATTTCTTCAGCTGAAAACAGTCTGATCATTTATAGTTTAGGGAATGGCTTATATTCTTATAAATATGACTCAGCTCTCTCTATATATATATTTTTGGAAACAGGCCTTCGTCAGAGACACTTGCCATAAAGACTGTTTCACACCTTTCTGCTTTCCTTCTAATCTTGGCTATATTCATTTTGTTCATGCAAAAGACTTTTTTTTATTTTAATATAATCAAAATTATCTGTTTTATATTTTGCAGTGCTCTGTCTCTCTGTCTCTCTCTGTGTCTCTCTCTGTGTCTCTCTGTCTCTCTGTCTCTCTCTCTCTCTCTCTGTCTCTCTCTCTCTCTTTCTCTCTCTTATTTGGTCATGAATTCTTCCATTCTCCACATGTAAATCAGACAGTTATATTATTCCTTGCTTTTCTAATTTCCTAATGGTGTGTCCCTTTATATCTAAATCATCAACCCATTTTGACCTTATTTTGCTATACAGTGTGAGATACATTACACATCTCAGGGATGAGTAACCTGCAGCATCAAGGACACATGTGGTCTTCTAGGTCCTCAAGTGAAACCCTTTGACTGAATTCAAATTTCACAAAACAAGTACCCTTAATAAAAAGTATTCCCTCTATACAACTTGAATTTAGTTCAAGCAGACATATACAAGGACCTAGAAGACCAAATGTCTTCTCAAGGCCACAGGTTCTGCACCCCTGGACTCTAAACTTAGTTTGTATAGTACAGCTTTCCAGTTTCCCCATCATATTTTGGGGGCGGGGGGGAGAATGCAGGGCAATTACAGTTAAGTGACTTGCCCAAGGTCACATGGCTAGTAAGTGTTACATGTCTGAGGCCATATTTGAACTCAGATCCTCCTGACTCCAGGGCCTGTGCTCTATTCACTGTACCACCTAGCCACCACACATATACCTTCCTGTTTTTACCCCATGAGTTTTTATGTCATATCGTGAGTTCTCATACTAAAGGTAGGCGTCTTTGTGTTTGTCAAACATTAGATTACTAAAGTCATTAACTACATTGTCTTATATACCTAATCTATTCCACTAATGCGTCACTGTATTTCCTTTTTTTTTACATTTGTTTTTAAAACTTCAAGTTCCAGATTCTCTCCCTTCTCACTTCCTCAACCCCTACAATGAGAAGACAAGCAATTCAATATAGGTTACATATGTGTAGTTATGCAAAATATTTCCATAGTAGTCATACTGTGAAAGACTAATTATATTTCCCTCCATCTTATCCCACCCTCCATTTATTCTACTTTCTCCTTTAACCCTGTCCCTTTTCCAAAGTGTTTGCTTCTGACTATCCCTTCCCCAAATCTGCCCTCCTTTCTATCATACCCCCTCTCATTTCCTCCCCCCCACTTCCCTATAGGGTAAGATACCCAACTGAGTGTGTGTCCTTATTCCCTCCTTAAGACAAATTCAGTGAGAGTAAGGTCAACTCACTCTCTTTCAACTCCCTGCTCTTCTCCTCCATTGAAACAGCTCTTTTTGCCTCTTTTATGAGAGATAATTCACCCTATTCTATCATGCCCTTTCGCTTCTCCCTATATAATCCTCTCTCATATCTTAATTTTATTTTATAGATAGCATCCCCTCATAATCAACTCATTCTGTCCCCTCTGTCTATGTATACATTTATACTCTTATAAAAATATATACATATATATATATATTTACACACATATATACACAGATATAATGCATATACACATGCATGCACACACACACATATTCCCTTCAACTATCCTAATATTGAGAAAAGTCTCATGAGGTACAAATATTGTCTTTCCATGTAGGAATGTAAATAGTTCAACTTAAAAAAGTTCCTTATGCCTAGCCACACAAGGCATTAATCTGTATTATAAAGCAGCAAACATCAAAATTACTTGGTACTGGCTGAGAAATAGAGTAGTGGATCAATGGAATAGATTGGGTACATGAGGCTCAGCAATCAATGACTATAGTAATGTACTATTTGATAAACCCAAAGATCCCAGTTTTTGGGATAAGAACTCACTATTTGATAAAAACTGCTGGGAAAACTTGAATATAGTATGGCAGAAACTGGGCAATATCTAATAATCTATACCAAAATCAAGTCTAAATGAATGCACCATCTAGTTACAAAGGCTGATCCTGTAAGCAATCTAGGAAAGCAAGGAATAGTTCACCTGTCAGATTTATGAAGAAGGGAAGATTTTATTGCCAAAAACAAAATACAGACCATTATAAAATGCAAAATGGATAATCTTGATTACATTAAATTGAAAAGTTTCTGTACAAACAAAGCCAATGTAACCATGATTAAGAGGGAAGTGGAAAACTGGGAAAGAATTTTTACAACCAGTGTCTCTGATAAAGGCCTCATTTCTAAAATATACAGAGAACTGAGCCAAATCTATAAGAATGCAAGTCATTCCCCAATGGATAAATTGTCAAAGGCACTTTTCAGAGGAATAAATTAAAGATAACTATAAGCATATGAAAAAAATGCTCTAAAACACTATTGATTAGAGAAATCCAAATCAAAACAACTGTAATGTAAGGCACATCACTGGTCAGATTGGCTATGATCACAAAACAGGAAAATGATACATGCTGGAGAGGATGTGGAAAAATTGGAACACTAAAGCATTGTTGGTGGAGTTGTGAACTGATTCAACCATTCTGGAGCGTAATCTGGAACTCTGCCCAAAGGGATATAAGTAAGTGAATACCATTTGTCCCAGAAATAACACTTCTAGGACTGTATCACAAAGAGATCATAAAAGTGAAATGAGGTCCCATATGTGCAAAAATATTCATAGCAGCTCTTTTTGTGGTGGCAAAGATTTGGAAATCAAGGGGATGCCCATCAATTGGGGAATGGCTAAACAAGTTGTGGTATATGAATGGAATGGAATGTTATTATGGTATAAGAAATTAGGAGCAGACAGACTTCATAATAACCTGGAGAGATTTATATAAACTGATGTTGAGTGAGAAGAGCAGAACCAGGAGGAATTTGTACACAATTGTAGATACTACATATATGTAACTACCAACTTTGATAGACTGGGCTTTCTCAGCAATGCAAGGTTATAAGACAACTCCAAAAGACTAATGATGGAAAGAGATGTCCACATCCAGAGAAAGAACTACAGAGTTTTAACACAGATTTACACAAACTACTTTCTCTCTTTATTTTTCTTGTTTTGTTTTGTTTCCTCTTCCCCATTGTTCATTCCATCACTTATTATCTTTCTTTACAACCTGACTAATGTTTAATGTGGTAGTATCTGCAGATCCTGTATTTGATTGCTTGCCACCATGGGGTGGGGTGGAGAGGGAGGGAAAGGAAATTTGAAACTCAAGGGATTGTGGAACTGAATCTTGTAAACTAAAAGTAAACAAATAAATTATTAAAAAATTAAAAAATTATGAAAATAAGTTCCTTATGATTTCTCTTTCCTGTTTACCTTTTCATGCTTCTCTTTCTTCTTGTATTTGAAAGTCAAATTTTCTGTTCATCTGTTTTTTTTTTCATCAATAATTCTTGAAAGTCCTCTATTTCATTAAATTTTTTCCCGAAAAACAATGGTTCTTAACCTTCCTAATGCTGCGACCCTTTAATACTCATATGTGGGCATATCTGCATGTGGGCAGACCTGCCTGGAGACGGATAGAGGAGTGGTTTCTCAAATTCTTAAGACAATCAGAAATACATGTTTTTCAATGGTCTTAGCCAACCCCTGTGACCCCTGTGAAAGGGTTGTTCGACCCCCAAAGGGGTCATGACCCACAGGTTGAGAACTACAGCCCTAAAAAATTGTACTCACTTTTCCTCGGTAGGTGATTCTTTGTTTTAATACTAGCTCCTTTGACCTCTAGAATATGATATTCCAAGCCCTTTGATCCCTTAATGTAGAAGCTGCTAGATCCTGTGGTATTATTATTGTGTTTAGACAATACTCAAATTCTTTCTTCCTAACCGCTTATCATATTTTCTCCTTTACCTGGGAACTCTGGAATTTGGTTATAATATTCCTAGGAGTTTTTTGGGGGGGGATCATTTTCAAGAGGTGATCTGTGGATTCTTTCAATTTCTATTTTGCCCTCCAGTTCTACAATATCAAGGCACTTTTCCTTGATAGTTTCTTGAAAAATGATCTATAAGTTCTTTCTTTGATAATGGCTTTCAAGTAGTCCAATTATTTTGTGTCTCCTAGATCTATTTTCCAGGTCAATGAGTTTTCCAATGAGATATTTTACATTTTCTTCTAATTTTTTTTCATTCTTTTAGATCTGTTTTATAATAACTTTATTTTCCATAAAACATTAGCTTCCATTTGCTCCATTCTAATTTTGAAGCAGTTGTTTTCTTCTGTGAGTTTGTGGACTTCTTTTTCCATTTGGCCAATTCTGCTTTTTAAGGCATTTTTCTCCTCATTGGCTTTTTGGACCTCTTTTGCCATTTGAGTTAGTCTTTTTTAAGGTGTTATTTTCGTTATGGCTTTCAGATATCCTATGATTCTGACATTATCTCTCCTGTATCTATTTTTCAGGTCAGGCATTTCTCTTATGAGGGATTTTACATTCTTTTTTATTCTTTTGCTTCTGTTTGATTGATTTTTGATGTCTCATAGAATCATTATCTCCCTTTTGTCCAATTCTAACAATTAAGGAATTGTTTTTCTCAATTAGCTTTTGTACTTTCTTTTCTATTCGGCCAACTAGCCTTTTTAAGGAGTTAGAGTGGTGCTCCTATGGTGGAAGAGGCACTACATCAGTATTCTTGCACCAGGGACTGCAGGCTTTGCTTGTTTACTTGGTGGTACACTGATGTTTCCCTAAGGCCCCTGGGGGACCCCTGTGTCTGGTGCTGTGCTGAAGGTCTGGGGTGGAGAGGGGCTGTCACTGCTGGAGGCCATAGGCTTTGGGCAGCTTACCTGGTGGTGAGCCAGGATCCCAGTGCTGCTGTGTGGCATAGGATAAGGCCACTGGGGCTTTTTGCATTTCTTCAGGGCCACACTGGAGCACCTGGTAATAGGGCTAATGGCAGTTGCCTATTTGCTTAGGTATCCATAGGGTTTACATCTACCTATTTGCCTGAGGCTACACTGAAGTAGGTGAATGTCTGGCTACTGGAGGTTGATGCTTTGCCTAGGGCTATGCTGAAATGATGGTTCTCTGAACTTAAGTCTATCAGTTCCCCTGGATATTCTGAGGCACTAAGGTGGGAGGGGAAAGAGAAAAGGAGCCCTGGTGTTGATGTTTCCTTGTTCCACCACACTGGGCTCAGGATCTACTGCTGATTTGCTGAGGCGGGAGTTGCTAATGGCTTGCTGAGATGCTTCTTGTCCCAGACTATACGCCCCTTTTACCTGCCTGAGACAGACCTTTCCTGTCTATCTCCCAAATTCTTTCGGCTCAAAAATAGTCTCACTCTGTCTTTCTGCTAGTTCTACTCCTCCAGAACTTGTTTTGGGATGCAATTTTAAGGTTGTTTGGAGGTGAATATTGGACAGTTAGAGCAACGTACTACTTATTCTGCCAACTTCACTGTAAAACTTCTAAGTTTCAGAAAAATAGTTAAGTTGCATTGGTAGAGGAAGTTTTTAATATCATTGAAACCATAAGTCAAAAAAGTCAACATTCTTATTCCTATTATGCCTATGTTGCTGTGAGGGGAACTAAGAAGGAAAATATATATGTTTATTTGTGCCAGAATTCTCGTGAAGTGAAAAGCATGGAAAATTTGAAAGTCAGTTTCTATCCCATTCTTTCAAGGATATAAGGAAACTTGTTACCTATAACAATGCCTTTTAGAAGGGGAAAAAGACATATCAGATGATAAATACCCTTTTCAATAAGTGAAATGTCATTGCTTGTACCCAAAACATGGTACCAATAAGGCATGATGTCACTCTTCAGAATGGAGAACATAACAGCTAAGATGTATTGCTATGTTAGGGTCTAAATTGGCAATAAAATTTGTGACTCGTTGAAGAAGAAGAAATTATAAACCCCATGGATGCAGGGTACTTGCAGATGTATCAGTTCATGCCTCCCTAGCCCCTTATTCTCCATCCTGCCCCTGCATGCATCTTTAATGGAATATAGGCTTGAGGGGGAGCAGCAGCTGTCAGGCTGTTCATTAGGGGCCCTGGCTGCTTCCACTGAGCCCCAGGCCTTGGTTTGGTGACAGACTGCAATGGATGTCATCCATTTACTAATACTGTATTACTCTATCAAACAATGAAGCCTCAGATAATTCACCTCAGAGTGAATCCCAGTTCAGGGATGAATGTTCTCCAATACGTTCCACTGGATGCCTTATTTATCTCATTTGAACATGAAGAATAATAATTGTTGAGATATTTTCAGGCAAGGGGAAATATTTCTAATTTTAAAGGAACTGGCAAAAATAAAGATTATGTCTCCCAAAATGAACATTGAAAAGGAATTTGCTTTGTGAAAATAAGCAATTACTCCAACCCTTGTAATAATTTAAATGGAGGGCAATTCAATTTACAAGTCTCAGATTTGAATCATACCTAAAATGGCATGTATTCCAACTGGTTGCTTAAAAAAGGATGCCCTTTCCAAATATAGTCCAAAAGAAGGTCAAACTTCTATTTAAAAACCTCCATTGATGGGAATTCCACCACCTCCTGGGTCAATTTATTCCAGTCTTGGGTATCTTGAATTGTTAGGAAGTTCTGTTTTGTTTTGCTTTGCTTTGTTTGTTTGTTTTATCCTGGAAAAGCCTATATTTGCTCCTTGGTAATTTCTACAAATTGACACTAGCTCTGTCCTCAGGGAAGTTCATTAGAAGAGACAGCTTTCAGATGAGGTTCTGTTTCTACTATAGTAAGCTATCACATATTCAGGCACCAAAATACTGGAAACCTAGACTCACTTAAATGTGTCTTATGGTATTTGGAATATAATTAACACAGTCATGTCCCATGTCTGCTTACATTCACCATTTGTCTCTCCATTGTCTTTGGGGTGATCTTAAAATTAAATAATACATAGTCTTCCAAGATTAGGTGATACAACTTTGCAAAAAATGACATTCAGACACAAGCAATGGACATCTGTTTCAGGGAGAAGATTGGGACCATAAAATGAAGTTTGCAGTTTCTCAATCCTGTCCATAATCTGCCTTGCACACAGCCGAATCAGTATCAATTCACAGTATTTGGTTTGACATACAAGTACTGAAGACTAAACCCTATTGATTGCCCAACCAATAGTATTTCAGTACAATGTACAGCATTCTTCATCAACTCTTTTTAGTGATTATGCTTCTCACTGAAGTGACTGTAATGTTCTGAGACTTGATACAATCAGCCCAGCTCTATTCAACCCAACCATCTAGGGGATCTCATTATCTGTAGGGGATCCCTCTTTGATTTGAGTTCTGCATTTGATCTCTACTGATGACAGTAGGGAAAAATTTTGATAAGCCTGTCTTCCTTTTTGTAAAGATTAGTTTATGTTCATGATACGAGGATTGTTGAATAAGATGCTCCCTATTATTCCTTTGAAGAAATCTTGTATATTGTTGGTTTATACATCACAGATACCTTTTCCAAAGAGTACTCTTAAATTAAATGCATTTTTAAAGATAATTCGAAAATAACAAACACAATAACATCAGGTATGTTCTATACATGTTACTTAATTAGTCATAGAAAAGATGTGGTGTACTATAGAATGTTGCACTTGAAACATTTTCTTTTTTTATATATTTTTATTTAGTTAAATATTTCCCAATTACACGTAAAATGCATTAACTTTCATTTTAAAAATATTTTGAGTTTCAAATACTCTCTGTCCTACCCCCCCATAAGAAGGCAAGCAATGTGATATTGATTATAAATGTAAAATCATGAAAAACAGTTCCATATTAGTCATATTAAAATGAAAGTACATAAAAAAACAAAAGGAAAAAAAAAGAAGTGGAAAAGATATGCTTGGATCTGAACTCAGAGTTCATTAACGCTCTCTCTAGAGATGGATAGCATTTTTTAAACCAAAGGTCCTTTGGAATTGTCTTGGACCATACCCTCAATTATGAAGCATTTCTTATCACTAAAAGAGTTTTTATAAATGTTTTTGTGCAAATAGATTGTTTTAACTTTTCGTTTTTCTCTTTGAGATACAGACCAATTAACAGTATTCCTTGATCAAAGGGTATATACAATTTTATTGCACTTTGGGCCTAGCTCCAAATTATTCCCCAGAATATTTGGACCAGTTCACAACTTCACCAACAATGCATTAGTGTCCCATTTTTTCCACTTCTCCTCCCATATTTGTCTTGTTTTGTTTTGTTTTTTCCCTTTTCTGTCATGTTAACTAATATCATAGATATGAGGTAGTATACCTCAGAGTTGTTTTGATTTACATTTCTCTAATCAATAATGGTGTAGAGCATTTTCATGTCACTGTTAATAGCTTTGATTTGAATTTTTTTCTGATCCCTTCTTATATCTTCATCAAGGATGCCCTCAATAAGCACATAGATTATCATTACAAAAATAAGTCAGTAAAAAGAATAATTGTAATATTTTTCAACTTCCTGATCAATTTCAAGTTCACATGCTTTCTAGATCTATGTGGGAAAGTTTTTGAGGAGCTTTTAGAGTTTAGAGGGAGTTTTAGAGGAATTTGCTGGGAGGAGCTTAATGTACTTCCTGCTCTTTTGTGATCCTTGCTGTCCCTCTGCATTCCTTTTTACCAAGAATTTACATGGTATATTTGAAAGATTACTGAACTTTGAGTTCTGAACTTGGCATCACAGGACTTACACTATAACCCTGACTGCTGTTTACAACCTGTGGAGCCATGGGTAAGACATCTAACCTCTCTGAGCCTCAGGTCTTTTTCTATAAAATAAGGTGAATGGATCAGTTGATTTAACAGGTCTCTTCCTGCTCTAAAGCTATGAGCCTATAGACCAGTGAAACCTAAACGTGCAGTTTTCTTGATTTTCCTTTGATGACCTCTCCCTACTTAAAATCTCTTGGACCACTTTTGGAACTGTTGCTACTGACCTCAGGTATAGCATGTGTTTAGAGAAGACTAGTTCCTCTGGTTTGAGGGTTTCTAAGATCTTCTTAGGGCTACTTTGCAACTTTGGTGTTTACTTAATTCACCCAACTCTCATCTGTGGCTCCCAGAAACCATAGCATACCCAGTAGTCACACCCCAGTAAACCAATTTGGAAGATGGATTAAACCAGGTGAAGATAACTGAAGGGGTCTCAAACACATCAGGGAGTAAGGAGGGTGTCTACCCCAAGCAAGTAGAGACTTCACTGGTGGAATGGGCAGATAAGATCAATTTGTTCTAGTGATCATGAAGGCAACCGAAACAGGTGCTATGGACAGGTTAGAGCTTGGTTTGACAACGCAAGGTCAGCCACTGTATCTCAAGTCATCATCAGTCATCTTGACTCTGTCCTGCCACTGGGCTGTGACAACATTGGAAGGCAGAGTAAGACTGATGACTCCATGCAACTCTGTCTCACTTATATCTAATTTGTGCATGAATCATCAATATCATTCTACTATTTTTACCTATTTCAAAGTCATGTGGTGACAGGCAGGTGATGAAGTCACAGGTATCAGATACACTGGGAGCTGTAGGCACAACCCTGCAGAAAAGCACACAGGCCATAGGGTTGATTTCTCACTGGAAGCAGAAGTGGGATTCTGCAACCCCTAGGTATCTGAGCAGACTTTTAAGGGCTATAATGCTTATCTCCTGGTGTGAGGCAGGGACCAAAAAATGTACCCTAAAAATTGTCTACTTACCCAACCCTGGCCTATTTACCACAGCAGGTGGGGATCCCAAACTGTAGTCAAAAAACAAACAAAAAAGTACAAAAATATTTGCAAAGATGATTCCAGTCATCAGTATGTGGAATGTGAGCACACTTATAGACAATTCAAAACCCAGTAGACCTGAAAGATGAACACCTCTTGCTGTGAGAAAACTCAGCAGGTATTGCATCCAAATAGCAGTCCTGAGTAAAACAAAGCTGGCAAATGAAGACCAACTTAGAAAAGTCAGGGCTAGATAGATGTTTTTCTGGGATGCCTATATTGAAGGGGAGCTATGAAGCTGGCATAAGTTTTGCCATCCAAATTATTCTAGAAAACAACCTTGTATGCCTACCAAATGGTAGGCATATGACAGACTCACAACAATGTGATTGTCACTTACAGGAATACACCATGTCACTATCATCAGTGCCTATGCTCCCACCATGACAAACTCTCATAAGATCAAAGAAAAACCTCACCCTGGGAAATATTCTTTCTCAGAATTCTCTAATAAAATAAGCTAAAAATTCGAGACAGGCTAGAGAGTCACTTTTCATACATGCCTGATGGTTCTAAAATTTTTACATGTATCTCTCAGGAAGAATGCGTGGAATTATGTTTCTCTCTCCCAACAAGAAGTTCAGATACAACTCCTGTCTGGTCTGTATCTATGAGATGTATGCTTTATTACTCACTCTCTTTCTTCAGGCAGAATTGAAGAGTCAAAAGATAAATTGGGAAAAATAGCGGGAAAAACAGAAACTCAATCTGTTGTTAAACTTTGGCTAATTTAACAAAAAGTATTTATGTTATTCTCAACCACAGGACCTAAAATGTTTAGGCCCTGATTCACCCATTTCTGCATTTCAAAACTCATTTCATTTTTCCTTTAGTTTCATAGCCAGAGAGAATAGTTTGTTATTAATAGGAGAATTATGAGACAACAGAAGCTGGTGCCAGAATAAAGATGATTTTGTATTCCTCACAAAAGAGTTTGAACTTTGGGAGGCTCACTCTTTTAACTCCCCACTTTCTTTGACAACTAATGATTATTTGACAAAGAATAGTTAACTACAATCTCTCTTTGAAGTTCTAGGGTAACTCTAAGGGGGTAGAATATTTTATAATGTTTATTATAATTTCTGGACTGTGTTTTCCCAAACCGTTTAACGTCTCCCCAATCTTAATGAAGAGACATAAATTAAGCTTTTAAAAGTGGGTAAATTCTAACATGGTATAGTAAGAATGGCTGGTAGGAAAAAATCCTTCCAAAATTCTGTGACATACTATCTTACAGAATCCAAGGAAAAGTGGGTTCAAACTCAGAAAACACATGGAGTAAAGAGGGTAGCTCACAGCCCATTGGTGGATGAAATCCTTTTCTCCTTTCCTGAAGTTTTCATGAAGCTCCCCTGAAGCTATCTTGCTTTGGTGTCTCTAATTTGTCCTCAGTTCTGTTACAGATAATCTAATTGGCCCTGCTATTCTAGGAATATGATTACTTTTGTGGAAGGGAAGTTCAAATCTTTCAGAACCTTCAACGTTCACAAAGCCAACCTCTAGTCCATGGTGAAGAAGGAGAAGGAGATAGTGCTTCCCTTCTCTCCTCTCCTCTCCTCTCCTCTCCTCTCCTCTCCTCTCCTCTCCTCTCCCCTCCTCTCCCCTCCCCTCCCCTCCCCTCCTCTCCCCTCCCCTCCCCTCCCCTCCTCTCCCCTCCCCTCCTCTCCCCTCCCCTCTTCTCTCCTCCCCTCCCCTCCGCCCCTCCCCTCCCGTCCCGTCCCCTCCCCTCCCCTCCCCCCTTCCCTCCCCTGCCCTCCCTTCCCCTCCCCTCTTCTCTCCTCCCCTCCCTTGTCCCCTCCCCGTCCCTCCCTTCCCCTCCCCTCCCCTCCCCTTCCCTCCCGTCCTCTCCT
>CM053596.1:120257230-120274714 GCA_028646575.1 Pseudocheirus occidentalis
AGGGCAAAATAGAACTTGAAAGAATTCACCTATCACCTCTTGAAAAAGATCCCCAGAAGAAAACTCCTAGAAATGTTATAGCCAGGTTCAGGAACCCTCAAGTCAAGGAGAAAATAATACAGACTGCCAAGAGAAAACAATTTGAATACTGTGGAAACACAATTAGTATAACCCAGAATCTGGCAGCGTCTACACTGAGGGATCAAAGGGCCTGGAATATGATATTCCGGAGAGCAAGGGAGCTGGGATTACAACCAAGAATCACCAACCCAGCAAATCTGAGTACAATGTTCCAGGGGAAAATATGGTCATTCAATGAGGTAGAGGACTTTCAAGCATTCCTGATGAAAACACCAGAACTGAACAGAAAATTTGACATTCAAACACAAGAAGCATGAGAAGGTAAACATGGGAAATAAATCATAAGAAACTTATCAAAGTTGAAGTATTTACACGCCAATATGGAAAAACAATAATAATGACTTATGAAACTTTTCTTAGTATAAGGATAGGTGAAGGGAATACAAATGTGTATATATATATGTGTGTGTATATATGTATATGTGTATATGTGTATGTATATATGCATGTATACCTACACATATGTCTATATAGGAGGGTATATATGTATATTAATACATATCTGAGCATGGATGTATATGTGTACAAAAAGGGTTCAGGATAAATTGATTAGGAAGAGATGATGCTTTAAAAGGTGAAATTATGAGGTGGGAGAGGACTTGAATGAGAGGAGACAGGGAGAGACAAAATGGGGTTAATCATCCCGTATAAAAGAGGCAAGGGATAACTGTTACAACTTTACTTTCATTTACTCTCATTAAATTTGGCTTAGGGAAGGAATGACATAAACACTAAACTGGGTATCTTGTCACACAAGAAAGTAGGAGGAATGGGTATATGAGGGGGGATGATGGAGGGAAAGGCGGGGTTGGGGGAAGGCATACTGGAAGCACACAGTTCAGTAAAGGGACAAGGCAGGGAAGAGAACAAAACAAGAGGGGGTGCACGATAGGAAGGAGGGACATACAATCAGCCTCTCACAATGTGTCCACCATGGAGATGTCCTGCATAATTAAACATGTACAGCCTGTATTGAATTGCTGCTCCTTTCAGTGGGAGTGGGTGACAAGGGAGGAAAAGCAAGAATTTAGAATTTAAAGCTATACAATCAAATGTTAAAACAAACAAACAAACAATATATATATATATATATATATACATATACATATATATATATATATAATTATTATTTTCATTATTAACTACATGCAACTGGGAAATGAGACATGCAGGGACTGGGGTAGGGAGACCTCCCTGCCCTACCAGAAAGTTAGAGGGGTGTTGGAGGAGGACTTAGAAGAGAGCAGATTGTGGGAGGGGCTTTGCGGTGGGATCACTGTTTGGGGCTGGGGTGTGGGGGAAAGAAGGGGAGAAAATCTGTAACTCAAAACCTTGTGGAAATGAATGATATAATCAAGAAAATAAATTAAAAAATTTTTAAAAAGAAATGATGAAGGAAATACTTTAAGAGAAACTTGGGAAGACTTGAGGGAATTGATATAAAGTGATATGAGAAGAATCAAGAACAAAAATTTTATATATTATTATGAAGACCATTTTGCAAGTCTTAGGAACTCTGATCAGCATAGGAGCCAACCATAATTTCAGAGAATTTATGATGAAACCTTAGCACAATGAATGAAGTGAAGGACTTAGAATAAAGATAGATGCATATCTTATTTTTTTTATTCTGGGACACAGATAATGTTGTGTGACTATCATGTTTGTAATAGGGCTTTTCCCCCTTGCTTTCTAAGTGGGTATGGGGTGAAGTGGGAGACTTAGGAGATAAAAGAGTTAGAGCTGAAAATAAAATAAATTGATTTCTTAAAGAAAGCTATTAGATGAACGATGGTGGCACTGCAAAGGAAATGTGTTCAGATATATTGAAACTGTCATGTCTTGCGGGCCCTATGTAAAACCAGTGATCTATGTGGACCTGGGAAATCAGGCTTAGTAGTAGAAATGTCCAGCCAAGAACTGAGAAGAAATTCCTTTGGGGAGATAAGGTTATCTCGGTTTCCTCATCACACCCACATGAACTTTGGAAAAGTAGGATATTTGGATGTTATAGCAGTTCACCAACAGTGTCCCTGGAAGGCCACAACTGGAAGTAGTATTGGATTTGAGTTCCAAAGATAAACTGGATGCAATGAGGAAAGGTAATTTCAAGGCTCTAAAAGAGTCCAGCAGAATAACTACATCATACCTAAAGGAACATCTTGACAATTTCAGCAAAGTGATTTCTAGGATATTTTACACTTTGACTTATATTTTCTACATGCACACACACATTATGTGTATGTATGTGTATATATATATATATATATATATATAAACATACATGCATACATAGGTATACACATATATGAATTTGGTTGCCCAGACAAGTTTATCAATAATGTACATCAATTTCATTCTGGCATGCTGCTATGGGTTCTATAATGAAAGATGCTCTCATACTTTCCCAGTAACCAGTGGAGTGAAACAGGGATCTGTGCTTGTTCCCATGCTTCTTAGCATGATGTTTTAAGCAATGTTGTCAGATGCTTTTAACGAGGATGAAAACAGCATCAAGGTCTGCTAATCCATTGAGAGTGCAATATTTAACTTGAAAAGGCTGTAAGCCAAGACTAAAGTGGAGGGAGAGTTAGGGCATGACTTTTTGATGATTGTGCACTTAATAAAGCCTCTGAATCTGAGATGCAACAAAGTATAGATTGATACCCTGCTGCTTGTGCTAATTTTGGCCTAAAGATTAACATCAAGAAAACACAGGTACTCCACCAGGCAGCACCACACCATCCATACACGGAACCATCAATTACACCAAAGGGAGAAATTTTTAATGCAGTAGATAAGGTTGCTTACCTTAGTAGTGGACTTTGCAGGGATGTATACATAGACAATGAGGTTAATGCTCATATTACCACATTAGCTCAGTGTTTGGGAGGCTCTAAATAAAAGTGTGGGAGAGAAGAGGTATTAGGCTGATTACCAAATTGAAAGTTTACAGAGCCATTGTGCTGACCTCATTGTTATATGGCTTTGAAACCTGGACAGTATAATAGGGCCATGACAAGAAACTGAATCACTTTCATTTGAATTATCTTAGAAAATATTCTGAAGATCTCCTAGTAAGATAAGGTACCAGACACTGAGGTCCTTTCTCAAATTAAACTGCCAAGCATTAAAGCTCTACTGCAGAACACACAACTCTGATGGGCTGGCCATGTTGTTTGAATGGCAAAAATTTGTTTGCCTGAATGACTATTTTATGGGGAACTGAGCCAAGGCAAAAGCTCACATGGAGGTTAGAAGAAGCAAAAAAGGGGCACTCTCTAAGTCTATGAGAATTTTGGAACTGATTTTGAGACACGGTAGACACTGGCATAGTACTGCCCAGTATGGCATGCCCATATCAAAGAAGGCATTGTGCTCTTTGAATGCAGCAGAATTGCAATTGTGCAAGAGAAATGGGCACTTTCCAAATTTAGAGACATCTCCACTCCAAGTGTTCATGTGAACTATTGTGCCCAACCTGTGGATACAACCTTTCCAGCTCACACTAGTGTGATTAAACATACTAGTGAGAAACTATTTCATAAAATTTGGAAGGGGGAGGGCAGCATGAGATGTTTTGTACCAACTTTTCTTGTTATACCAACTTAGCATTTATCCATTTCCAAAGGCTAAGTCTGGTTGAATAATTAAAATCAATAAAAATTCATGGAAGGCAGAATACCAGTGGAGACTCATGATATATACAACTAGAAAGGCACCTCACTAATCTTTAAAGGCTACCCTTAGAATCCTAAGGGGACAAGTAGTAACCTTATCTCTAGCTATACACCCTGCCATGATGAGTAGTTTTGGAGAGGGTAGGTTTAAAATATAGGTTATGTCTGATGTATTCTTAAACATAAAATATATAATTATTCTTATACAGAATGAGACCACATGTATTCTCCTAGTTCAGTAGACTTTGCTTGAATACAAGGCAAATTTATTTAACTCAGCACAGAAAGAAAGAAAGGGAGCGATGGAAAAAAGAGACAGAATATGAACTAAACCTTTGTAACTAAGCTTAACTACCATCAGAGCAGACCCCGTTTATCAAGCAAGGTCTAGTATGATGTTGTTCATTCCTCCAGTCTACCAAAAGGAAAGGAAACAAAAGCAGGAGCAGATGTACCATTCTCTTATTCCTCAAAGAACACAAAGAGAAAAGTCTAAAACCATACTCCAGAAGCCCAGCCTATAATTTCCATTCAACCTAAACTAAATAATCTGTCATATATCCTCTGTCGGGGTCATACAATGCCTACACAAACAGAAAGCTCTGCCATGGAGGAAGAAGGTTGGAGGGGACTCCAATTAACTGAATAGTTACCTATTTCCCTCTTCAGAGTCCACAGCATTGAATCATACAATCATAAATCTAGCAATTCAGAGTGCTTAGATGTGACTTAGGTCAACTCTCTCATTTTACAGATGAAAAAACTGAGACCAAGACAGCAGAAATGATTTACTAGGATTATATAAGGAATATGACAGAGTCAGGATTTATTCTTAGGTATGCTTAATCGAAATTCAGTGCCTTACCAAAAGTATCACTCTGTATCTCAGATCAAGAATGTGCCTTGTGCCTATGGTATGAACACAACCCACAATTTATGACCCACAGAAATAAATTCTGTACTGGTCAAAACTAAATGGGCAAAGGGGAGGTCCTTTGGTCTCATCCCTATCTGGGTCATCAGCTATCAGCTCTTAAATATGACACTGAAAGTGATACTAGATCTAGGCACACCTATCATAGTATGTCCCCTTTAGGGGCTATTGGTATCCATCATTATGCCATCATCTTATAAAAAATGGAGAGAAGTGAATATATTCTATAATATTACCCCCATTCCCTCGGTGTCCCCTAAACCTCAATATTTTGAACTTTTTCTAATAGTAAGAAGCCTATGAGTTCCATTGCCCAGCCTAATAATTGACTGCAAGAGATTACACATACAGGGTAAAGAGACAGGGCAAGGGTAGTTGAACCAAGCCTCAGTGATCAGCTAGGCATCAGGTGCAGAGCAAAACAGGGAGACTAAAACATTAGATGACTGCAGCCAAGCTCATGTGAGGAAGAAGGAGCAAAGCAAGTACTGGAGCATAAACTACTTAGAGAGAGAAGAGGTCACAAAACCAGGAGAGCAGGAAAAGGTAGGTTATTCAAATTCCAGATTAATAATCAGGGGATATTAAAAGCAATTGAAAGAACATAAAGGGCCAGGGAATGTGAAAGGGCAGAAGAAGCAGGACTTTGGCAATGAGCCAATGCTATCACGACAGAGAATTTGGTACTTATACTTCTAGAACCTTCATTATATATGAGTAGAGGAAAAAAAATAAGGAGTCTTGGTTGAAGTAAGGGGTGATGGTAGAACAGATATATAAGTGTTGCTGAAAAAGGAAAATACTCAAAATTCTTATTTTTATTATTTGTAATCAGCATGTAGTGAAAAGGATTACTCAGGCATGAATGATTTATACAGGGAAATGACTAGTTAAGAGAAGGATGAGGAAGTCTAATCAATGCCTATAGTTTTCTCTTGTTGTGAAAACTTTATTCTCCCAGTAGGTTCTACTTCCATAACTACAACATCAGTTACATTGCAAAAATAAGCAATATTGAAAGTGTTTTTGATTGCTAGAGTTAATTTATCTCCCCATTTACCTCTCTGTTACATCAGAGAAGTGTTTATCCCTGGAAATGAAGAAGTTGTCACATTTGATATATTAATAATATTTCTCATAATTGTTTCTCTTTCTTGTTTAATGCTCTGAACTTTAATGTTATTTTGAGCTGTACACATCATTCCACTATCTAAAATCATTTGGAAAAACAGGCTGGTCATTAATAATCATTTCAGCAACAAAGGAAACATATTGTTTTACAAAATATTGTTCAGTTAATTAGGAGTCAGTGAAAACTGAGTGAATTTTCACCAAGCAGTTGCTAATCACTAGAGTACTCTGCTACTACCAGTGGGCAGAGCTGATACGCTTGCTATGGACAGCAGAATTAATCTTTACTCCAGTATATTGGGGAGATTATAATGGATCATTCAATATATAGCTGAAAAGCAAGCTATATACACTTCCTTTGAACTTCCTTATATTACATATGAGAGATCTGAGACCTGGAATTGTCATCTTGCTTGCTCAAAACTTCAAAGTCTGAATTTGAACTCAGTTCTCCTAATTTTCAAACTAACGTGCTTCCCCTACAATGTACTGGATTGATCAAGAAATACTAGGAGACTGGATAATGAAAGAACTTTTCACAGACAAGGAAGGAAAGAATGAAATCACTGTACATTTGGAGCTAAAAACCAATTTTTGCCTCATCATGAAAAGAAAGAAGGTGGAATTTTAAGGAGCAAATAATGGTTACCAAAGTAGAGTGCCCAAACTCTATGGCTCAAGGCACCCATTGCGCATATGAAGAAAATCTAAGAACTGAAGTGAACAGTCTAGTTGTTCTGAAGAACTGCAGCCACTGCCTGCCTCTGCTGATCTCCTTGCCCTGCACGGACCCACTGGAGGCTGTGCTAGACAGTTAGCTAGTATGTTCTCCCCAGCGAGGAAGGAAGTGTTCCTCTTCTACATGTACACAGTCTACTGTCCCTGTCTTTATAGAAGTATCAGTAACCTCCTATCCTTTGTATGTCCACTGAAAAGACAAGCACACAGGAGCTGCTTTTGCCTGTCTTGACAATTCTTTCCCTCTTTTTCACTGTACTCCCTACCCTATCCAATGAAGGAAACTTTCTCTTAAAAAAATTATTTATTTTTAGGTTTCAACATTCATTTATACAAGTTTCGAGTTAAAAAATTTCTCTCCATCTCTCCTCTACCCCCACCACAGAGGGCAAGCATAGTGAATAAACCTTCCCCCAATATGCCCTCTCTTATATCCCATTATCCCCTCCCCCTACTTTCTTGTAGGGCAAGAATGATTTCCATAATCCTTTGCCTATATATATTATTTCCTGGTTGCATTTAACAAAGTATTGCTTTTAATATTAGTTTTTAAACTTTGAGTTCCAGATTCTCTCCCTTCTCCCCTCCTCACCCACCCCAGTGTGAAGACAAGCAGTTCAATAGACTTTGTACTTGTGTAGTTATGCAAAATGTTTCCAGAGTAGTTAAAATGTGAAAGACTAACTATATTTACCTCCATCCTATCCCACCCAATTTATTATATTTTCTACTTTGACCTAGTCCCTTTTCAAAAGTGTTTGCCCTGTCCCCAAATCTGCCCTCCCTTCTATCATCCCCCCTTTTTTTCCCCTTTTCCCTTACTTTCCTGTAGGATAAGATACCCACTTGAATGTCTGTGTTATTCTCTCCTTAACCGAAATCCAATGAGAGTTAAGTTGACTCATTCCCTTTTACCTTCCTGCTTTTCCCCTCCATTGTAACAGTCTTCTCCTGGCTCCTCTATGTAAGATATTCCACCCAATTCTTTCTCTCCCCTGTACTTCTCCCAATATATTCCTCTCTCACCTATTAATTTTACTTTCTATATATATAATACCTTCACAGTCAACTCACTCTGTCCCTTCTGTCTATGTATACATGCACATACATATAAACATATAGATACATACCTACTTATACATACATATCTATGTATATATATACATATCTATATGTATATATGTGTGTGTATACACACACACACACACACACACACACACACATATATATACATACATATATCCCTGAAGGAGACTTTCTCAGGGTTCAGGAAGAACTACTAATGCAAAGAGTGCTCTAGATCAGGGTTTCTTAAGCTTTTTCCACTCACAATGCCTTCAACACTTCTTAAACTGTGGGTCAGAATAGGGGGATCCTATCCACACTTTAAGAAGTGTTGCTCTAGATGAACAAGAACATCAGAAGCCTAAATGAGACTGTGGGAGTGTAGTACCAGCTAATAAAAGGGGAGGGCTGGGAGTGGCTGCTGCTAGCATTGGGTCAATCCATTCCTTACTCAACTTAGAGGGAAGTGAAGAAGGCCATCTATTGTCAGGAAATGAAGAGTTACCTAGTCATCTTGACCTCTGTTCTGAAACTATGATAATTCTCCCTATTTGGAACAGCCATTCTCAGTACTACCTGGTACCTGACCTCCAAACATCATCATGGAGTCATGGAATTTAAAAATTAGAATGTCATAGTAGCCATCTAGCTCAATCGATCCATGAAAGGAATCCCTATTATATGAGAGAAGACTATATAAAGATGGATAGGAAGGATTGCAGAGGGGAATTTTATACACCAAGACAGTATGATAGTGAAGTAAAGGCAATGATTGAACCAAAATAATATTAAAATTCATTTTTTTGGAGTCCAGGATGGTTCTAAGGTACAGTCCAAGTTGCCAGCTGGGAGTAGATATAGATGATGCCCATAGTTATGATGTAATAGTCTGGAAGTGGCTGTGCAGTAACAGGGACACATGATCAAAATGTTTTGAGAACATTTTTCTAAGGATCAATTAAGTAGATCTGCAGCTGCTGTCAGATTAGCCATCTAGGAATTCAGAGAAAGAAAAAATAGTGGTTGTTGATGATTTCCTGATTGTGTACTGAGGCACTAGTTAACCTGATAATCACCAAAAAGACAATCTAGTGTCTTCCTGTCCTATGTAGCCATGTTATAAAAGAAAACTTCCAAAGAATCTTCAAAAGAGGTTATTTGATTTTGATAACTCACATAAGCAATGTCAAAAAGAATTGCATAAAGAGATGATTAACTCTTTTGAAAGAAACTAAAGACTATGAGGGTAGAAGTAGCATATTGATTACTATTAACAATTGAAAACAAGGGACATAGAAGAGAAAAGCAGATTTGGGAGTTGAACAAATATATATAGATCACAGCTTAAATTATGAGAGGGAACATAACTGACAAAGACTACTAACAATGCATTTGTCTAATGTCTTATGAATTTAACAAATAAATGTCTTTAAAATGAATCAGAAAGGGGAGGGAGGAAATTATCTATATTTAGCCAGTAAATTGGATACTTCATAAAAGAACTACAATAGGGAAAGAATGATAGTGGTCAAGACACAGAGAAATTCAGATGACACAATTCAAGAACTCAGTCAACAATAAAACATATGGAATCAAATATGTACACACAAATTCACAGTTTAGGCAATAAGCAGGATGAATTAAAGGTGTTCAGGTAAGAAGACAAATTTTATTAAATAGCTTTTACTGACATTCACTGGGATCAGACACATGAATTCATTATCACTTTGCATGATTATAGCTTCTCCAAATGAAACAGGATGGATTAAATGAAGGTGGATTGATTTTATGAATCGAGGAACCTACTTGCGTATAAATTCAGGAATTGTAGAATGGAGAGCATTTGGTTGAAGTTCAATTCAGCAATGAACTAAAGAGAGTTTTGTCATCAGAGTAAACTAAAGATAACTTGATTGGGTGGAAGAAACATACAACAAGGAAAATACCTCATAAGTCTGCCATTGAGGAATAATATAGTAGCAATGGGGTGCTTCAGATATCCAGACATTTGCTAGTACTTTCTCTCTAATAAAAAACAAATTGTTTTTAACTTTATTTAATATTAATTTCATTCCAAAACCTGTAAGAACTCATAAGGCAATTTTTAATTATGATCTAATTCTTTCTAACTGGGAGAGATTAGTTGAAAGAAAGGAAGGACAGAAAAAGAAAGGAAGGAAGAAAAAGAAAAAAGGAAAGAAGGAAGGAAGGAGAGAAAGAGAGAGAGAGAAGGAAGGAATGAAAGAAAGAAAGAGAGGCAGTAGAGCAGAAAAAGAATAAAAGAAGGTGGAGACAAATGGCAGCATAGAATCAGGAAAACTCTGCAGCTCCATCACAACCACCTCAAACACTCATAAAATATGACTCTAAACAAATTTTAGGGCTCCAGAACTCACAAAATTACAGAAAAAGATATCTCCCAGCTCAACAGGCAAGACAAGAAGGGCTCATCTCAGCATGGTGGTGGCCAATAACAAGATACCATTGAAAAGATCCAAACAAATGAAAAAATAGAAGGCAATGTGAAATACCTCCTTGAAAAAACCAGTGACCTAGAAAATAGATCCAGGAAAGACACTTTAAAAATTCTTGGACTACTTGAAAGCCATGATCAAAAAAAGAACTTAGAAAGTAACCTTCAAGAAATTCTCAAGGAAAATTGCCCTGATATTTTAGAACCAGAGGGCAAAGTAGAACTTGAAAGAATTCACCAATCACTTCTTGAAAAAGATCCCCAAAAGAGAACTCCTAGGAATATTATAGCCAGGTTCCAGAGTTCCAGGTTCAAGGAGAAATATTACAAGTTGACAAAAAGAAACAATTTGAATACCATGGAAACACAATTAGGATAACCCAGGATCTAGCAGTTTCTACATTAAGGGATTAAAGGGCTTGGAATATGATATTGTGGAAATCAAGGGAGATAGAATTAAAATGACAAATCACCTACCCAGCAAATTTGATTATAATGTTTCAGGGAAAAATATGGTCATTCAATGAGGTGGAGAACTTTCAAGCATTCTTGCTGAAAAAAACCACAACTGAAAATAAAATTTAGGGGGTGGCTAGGTGGTACAATGAGTAGAGCACTGGCCTTGGAGTCAGGAGGACCTGAGTTAAAATCTGGCCTCAGACACTTGACATACTTAATAGCCACGTGACTTTGGGCAGGTCACTTAACCCCAATCATCCTCCAAAAAACATTTAAAAAATTGACACTCAGATACAAGAAGCAGGAGAAGGTAAACATGGAAAAGAAATAATAAGGAACTTATCAAAGATGAACTATTTATACATATATATATATATGTACATACACATATGTCTATATAGGAGGATGTATATATATGTGCATATGAATACATATCTGAGTATGTGTATATAACTGTACATAGAGGGCACAGGATCAATTGAATAGGAAGGGATAATACTTTAAAAGGTGAAATTGTGAGGTGGGAGAGGAATAGAATGAGAGGAGACAGGGAGAGACAGAATGTGGTTAATCATCTCATATAGAAGAGGCAAGGGATAATGGTAACAAAGGAGGGGAGGAACAAGAAAGCAAAAGGGAAAGAGTCAACCTTACTCTTATTGAATTTGGCTTAGGGAAGGAATGACATAAACTGTTAACTGGGTATCTTGCCACACAGAAGAGTAGGGGGGATGGGAATGAGAGGTGGGATGATGGAGGGGAGGGCAGGGTGGGAAGTAGGGTTGCTGGAAGCACACACTTCTGTAAAGGTACAGGGACAGGATAGAGAGTAGAACAAGGGGTGGCAGGATAGAAAGGAGGGGCATATAATCAGTCTCTCACAATATGTCCATTGTGGAGATGTTCTGTGTAACTACACATGTACAGCCTGCCAGTAAGGGGTGGGTGACAAGGGAAGAAGGGAAAGAATGTAGAATTTAAAGTTTTCTATAATCAAATGTTAACATATGTGTGTACATATATATGTATATATGAGTGTGTACATATGTATGTGTATATATAATAATAATAATTACTACTATTATTATTATTATTAACTACATGCAACTGCAAATTAAAATATACAGGTGCTGTGGTAGGGAGATGTATGTTTCCCTGTCAGAAAGTCAGAGAGGTGATGGGGGACCACATGGGAGGGAGCAGATTGGGGGAGGGTTTGTGCAGTGTTTTGGGGTAGATGGGGAGAAAATTTGTGACTCAAAATCTCATGGAAATGAATGATGTAAACAAAAACATAAATAAATTAAAAAAAAAGAATAAAAGAAGAAGCATAATGGAACAAAGAAAAGAGAGGGGAAGGAAGGGAAGAAAGAAGGAAGAAATTAAAATAAAGAAAACAATGCCCCTTGAAATAAAAACCCCATAGTTTTAGAAAATATGTCAAAATATATTATGTTACATTTATGAAGTGTATCATTAACCCGGAACTACTGGTAATTTTCTCATTTTCTCTCTCCCAGGATCTAAGTCATTTGATTACAAACATAAACATAGACAGGTATGTTTACATGCATATTACTATGGAAATGAATACTAGAATAGTTATTGCATTTTCACTTTTAGGATGGGCAGGAAGAACAAAATCACAATGTAGAAGCTACAAGTGAAAGAAAGTCAAAGTCTCCAAACCAAAGAGCACTCAATGAGCATATTACAGCTATGTCAAGGACTTTGAAGGCAATAGTGTGTACTGGCTTCCCATTACAACAGCAGCCAAACCTACGCAGAGTCTAATGATCAAAAACATTGATTTATTCCTGTCACAGGCCTTCAATCTCCCCCTGGCTTCTAATTAAATCTCACTTCCATTCTGCTCAGCTGTGTAACCCTTCTGTTGTACATAAGATAAAACCTTTCCTGTACCTAATGCTTCCAGCCTATATCATTACACAACACGGATTGACTTGAATAAAAAAGGGATTTTTGGTCCCTTTGAATTTACACCTCACCAGAATTTTAAGAATCTAAAGTAAACTACACTTACACTGTAGTAATTTCCCACAGAAACTGTTGAAAATAGATCTTTCTGTCTGTGTGTTATTTTGTTTTACTTTGTTCTTTGACTGTGAATCTGTGATTTAGAATGTGTAGGATTCTCCTAGTATCTAAATGCCTTGCACCAATTCACATTAACACATTTTTCTATGAATTATAATATTAAATGAAGTCATTTCATCTTCTGGTTTTACTAAATTACTTTTTATCTTTTATATAAAAGAAAGCTCATTTGAGGCTATGTTAAGGCAGAGGAAAAAGAAAATATTAAGAACTAAATACTGGAGTGGGTATGGTGGGGAAGGGGTCTAGGCAAGGTAGCAGATTACAGGCATGGAGCCGACTAAATTCTTCCCACATTTCCCCCCAAAACAACTTTAAAATAATTCATCAAATCAATAAATCAAGTCACTGTAAAGAGATACTTAACCAGGGAAAGAAACCTGTCTGAACTGAACTGGAAATGATATTGGTGCTTCTTCTCAAGTTCCTGAAATGATAATTTTTATATATATCTATATCTATCTATCTATCTATATATATATATATAAATAGATAGATAGATAGATAGATACAGATATAGATATAGATATTGATATTGATATAGATAGATAGATAGATAGATAGATTGATAGATAGATAGACAGACAGATAGATAGATAGATAATCCCCAAACATTGTTATAATTTTATCTTATCAATTCCTTATCTGTGACACTGTTCTTGGACACTTCTCTGGGAAAAGAGGAAGAAAGGAAAGGTGTAAGAAAGGAGTACCACATAGGAATTTTATTGTTGCTGATTTGTTTCTGTTTTTCTTAAGTAAGCTGAGGGTACCTGTTACACAAACCCAAAGGATGCAAGGATAAATTCTAAGGCAGACATGCACAAAAGATAGAGATGTCAATAAAATGCTTGATTTTTAAATTCAGTGATTCTAATAGTTATTTAAGAAGATAGAAGAATCAAAGGCATGAACAAATGATTCATTACACTTGAATTACATTTCAGCTTGTCAGTAATCCCTGAACTTGATTATTTTGGTCCTCTTCAGTTATTATTGGAGTTTAACTTGAAGCTTGAAGACAACTCAGCAAAAAATGGAAAGTTATGTTATTTTGAACACCAAAGGCATCCAATTAAGTACTTACAAAAATCTTATTAGGAAATAACACACTTTCCATAAATACTTTCCATACTTTGCTTTAATGTATACATACATACAGACAGATAGATAGATAGATAGATAGATAGATAGATGACAGATATAAACCCAACAATCTCTTTGTCTTTGTTTTCTCCACACTAAATTAATTGTCTAAAGTTTCTTTTTAAAGCAATAAAATACATGTTGGCTACCAGGAGGGAGAAAGATTATTTTGTTTCAGAAAATTCTTTAACTTTTTGCTTCCAATTCAGAGAACATTTCTTATAATTGTTTTTATTAATGTCTTAAATATTCCTGTTATGCAATCCCTAGACCCAAAACTTCAGCATTTTGTTCATTTTCATGTAATAAAAATATGATAAATCACATGAATGAGTATATACAGGATTAGCATTTTTTTCTAGATGTGGGAATAGTTAGAGAAAATGCCAGGAGCTGAGAGATGGAGTGTTTCCTTCGTGAAATAGGCCAATGTCACTAGATAGAGTACAGGGAGAAGTCAGAGAAGGTTGTAAGAAGAACAGAAAGATTGGAATGGGGATTTTGAAGTGCTTTAAAAACCAGAGAATTTTCTATTTGTTCCTGGTGGCTATAAGAACCATCTGCATTTTTTAATGGGAGTAAAGAAGTCACTGAAACATAGTGATTTAATGACCATGAGAAAGTCTCTTGACATCTCAGCACTCTATTCCCTGAGACTCGTAAGCTGAAAATGAGCTGTCTACTCTGCATCAGTGAAGTAACTGGGTTTTCCTTAAAATGTTACTATCACAAGTCTGGTCTGGAGGTGGTGTTAAAAAAATACATAATACAAAACTTGGACCAAGGGACATAGTGTTTATTTATTTGATATAAAACAATGAATTCTATTACCAAAAAAATATGAATCAATCAGTTCCCTTTCAGCATTTTTCTTGCCTTTCAGCAATGTAAAAATTAACCCTAACCCAATGACTTACTCACAGAGGCACTCTATCTCAGGCTGAAGACAATGTCAGATAGCTCAAAAGAAATAGCTATTTCCAAAATAAGATAATCTCAGAAACACATATCTTATGGTGAAGATTTAGTAGAAAGACTTAAGGCTTTCCTTTCCTCAAAACATGAAACTTTCTTGAACATCTAAAAGATTAAAACTAAACATGTCTTCTTTGCATTCAAGGCATTCCATAGTCGTTCACCATTCTCCTCTCCATTTATTTGCCATTTCTCTTTAACATCAATCTTCCAATCAAATCATACTTAGTCCCCTCACTGCTGCCAAAACAACATAAATCATTCCCACCTGTCAGTGATGAGATACTGATCTTACTACTTTCCAACTATCTCATTCCTACAAACCCTTTAAAAGCTAGCTTCAGTTCTCTCTTCTTCATGAAATTATCCTGCCCTACATCAATTTGTTACCTTCTCTGAACTCTCATAATTTTTATGGTACTTTCAATTTACATATTCCAAAATCTGGCCCTTTATCTTCAACTTGACCAAATTAAATTAAATTCTGTTACACTCATATTGCCATCACTCTGATGGACTGATTATTGTCCTTCCTTTGCAAGGAGGATAAAAATGACATCACTATGTTGAAGTCAAAGTGCAGTGTGTCTGACTATGACTGCTCAGATCAGTACAAACTTGGAAGGCTCTACTACAGGTAGGGGACAAATAGTCCACATGAACATTTAGAGTGGAAATGTCTCTAAATTTCCACATCTCGTTTTTCTTTTGAGCTTCTACAACTCTGCTTCATTCATAAAACACATACCTAGAATGTTTGGGGGCAGAGCCAAGATGGCAGCATAGAAAGCAGGAAATCTCTGCAGCTCCCCCATAACCACCTCAAATACCTATAAAATATGATTCTAAACAAATTTCAGAGCTTCAGAACCCACAAAAATTACAGAAAATCACATCTCCCTCTGAAGTCAGCCCAGCAGGGAGACGCAAAGAGGTTTGTCACAGTGCAATGGGAGCCCAGGCTAGCACTGCATGAACCCACAGTTTGGCTCTGGAGTACCCAGAGTAAGCCGCAGCTAGATGTTTCAGGAGAATGGATAACTGGCAGCTGTGGTGTTTTCTTGAATTGCCAACCAATAAGAAACAAGGACTAAGTCAGCTGTTCTAAATCTGTGGGTTATGTTCAATTTGTAACAATGAAAATACATCCTGCAGGATTAGGAAGGTTGAGAACCACTGGACTAATTGAAAGGTCAGTGAAACTCTGCTAAATTTGGGGGAGAGTGTTAGAAGCGGCTGAAGCAAAGGCCCTGCACCCACCTCCACATGGCTACTTCAGAAGCTCCCGGCCTGCAGATTTCAGGAGGGCCAAACAACCATTCAGAGGCTAAGTGCACTTGCTACGAGCTGCATGGATTGGGATCAGAGTCTTGGGTGGTAGTCCTGACATGCGTTTTCAGTGAGCCTAAACTGGTGGGGCTGCAGAGATGGTGGCCAGTGAAATGCAGAGATGGTGCCTGTGCTCAGGCAGCTGTGAAAACCCCAGTGATTTGTAACAGAGCTTTCCCCTCAGAAAGGAGAGTGTTACTGAACCCAAAAGACAAGTAATTGCCTGGCAACATGAGCAGGCAAAGGAAGCAAAGCAAGCCGAGACATCTAACTTTAGATTCCTTTTTTGGGGGCAAAAAGTATCAAAGCATGGAACAGGAGGAAGACTACACAGTCAGATATCCTCCACCAAAAGCTTCCAAGGAAAATGTAGACTGCTTACAAGCCATAGAGCAGATTAAGAAAGATTTTGAAAACCAAAGAAGATAAGTGGAGGAAAAAATTGGGAAGAAAAATGGAATGATGCAAGAAAATCATGAAAAGAGAGTCAACAACCTGACTGAAGAAAATAAGATTTAAAAATAAATGAACTCAAATGGCAAAAGAGGTGCAAAAAGCCAATGAGGAGAAGAATGCCTTAAAAAGTCAAATTTAGGGGGCGGCTAGGTGGTGCAGTGAATAGAGCACCAGCCCTGGACTCACACACACATACACACAAACTAGCCATGAGACCTTGGGCAAGTCACTTAACCCCAACTGCCCTCCAAAAAAAGAAAATAAAAACAAAACAAAAAAACCCAAAAAGTCGAATTTACCAGATGGAAAAATAATCTCAAAAGCTTTCTAAAGAGAATAATTCTTCAGAATTAGAGTAGAGTTAATGGAAGCAAATGATTTTTTTTTTCATTTTAATTTATTTTCTTGGTTACATCATTAATTTCCACAAGGTTTTGAGTTACAAATTTTCTCCCCTTTTTCTCCCTATCCCCCAGCCCAGAACAATTGATCCCACTGTAAGACCACTCACACAATCTGTTCCCTTTAATGATCTCCTCCAACACCTCTCTAGCTTTCTAGCAGGGCAGGGAGCTCCTCCCTGCCCCTGTCCCTGTATGTATTATTTCCCAGTTGCATTTAATTGTATACCTTTAAATACTGGATTCTAGCAATTCCTCCACTGTCACCCACTCCCACTGGGAGGAGCAGGAATTCAATACAGGCTGTACCTGTGTAACTACACAGAACATCTCCATGGTGGGCAAATTGTGAGAGTTTAATTGTATGTCCCTCCTTCCTATCCTGCACCCCCACCTTGTTTTGTTCTCTACCCTGTCCCTGTCCCTTTACTGAGATGA
>CM053596.1:120275214-120302376 GCA_028646575.1 Pseudocheirus occidentalis
GTCCTTTTTCAGTTGATGTATAGCTAGTAGGCATTCTTCCAGTGTCTTGGAAGTATTTGGTGAGGGAGTTATGACTGAGTTGTCTTCCTCCTGCTCTATACTTTGGTCTTTTTTGTCCATAAAAAAGGATTCTAGAGTTTTACTGCTGTTCCTAGCCTGCTTCCTTTTTCTCATGTTGGCCAGTCTATTAATTGCTTGGTTTTTTAGCTCTGTGGAACTCTGCTTCCTGGAGAAGGAAAGCTCTGTCCCAAATCGCTGGGGCCCTCACAGCTGCCGGAGCTCTCAGTGGGGTGCTGCAGCCCCACCTCCCAGCCTTGGCTCACTGAAAGCGCACCCCAGGACCACTACTCAAGACCACGATCCAGATCCAGGCCGTTTAACGCAAGAGCCCTTGGCCTCGATGGTCGTCAGCCCCCCTGCTATCTGCATGCTGAGGGCTCTGAAGCAGCCCTGTGGAAGCCGCTGCGGTTGTCAGACGGTCCTGCTGCTACAGCCGCCTCCCACTGCCTCCTTGCCCTGGTAGCAGTTTGTCTGGACCTGCTCTTCTCCCCAGTTAGCAAAATCCACTGACCTTTCTCTTAGCCTTTTTGTCTTCTGGCCTGATAGATGTGGTAACTGTGCCTCCAGTGCAGCCAATCAGCTCTCCTATAGCTGCAGTTCCCCGCCTGATGCCCCAGGGTTTGACCCGGCCTGGGTTTCAGCTGCAGGTCCCAGACTGCTGCAAAGAGCCCCGCCTGCTGCGTTGCCTGTAGCAACAGATGTATTTTCTGTCTTTTGGAGAGTTTTGGAGCTTGAAAATCTGTTTAGAGTCCCATTTTATGAGTTTTTTAGCGTGTTTGTGTGGGAGCTGTGGTGCTTTGCTGCTTCTATGCCGCCATCTTCAGAAGCAAATGATTTTATGAGAAATCAAGACACTATCAAACAGATCCAAAGAAAGAAAAAAATAGAAGGCAATGTGTAATATCTTCTTGAAAAAACCACTGACCTGGAAAATAGATCCAGGAGAAACAATTTAAAAATTATTGGATTACCTGAAAGCCATGATCAAAAAAAGAAGATAGAAAGCATCCTTCAAGAAATTCTCAAGGAAATTTGCCTGATATTTTAGGACCAGAGGACAAAATATAACTGGAAAGAATTCACTAATCACCTCTTGAAAAAGATGCCAAAAAGAAAGCTCCTAGGAATGTTATAGCCAGGTTCTGGAGTTCCCAGATCAAGGAGAAAATATTACAGTCTACCAAGAACAAACAATTTGAATACTGTGGAAACACAATCAGGATAACACAGGATCTAGCAGCTTCCACATTAAGGGACCAAAGGGCCTGGAATATGATATTCTGGAGATCAAGGCAGCTAGGATTAAAACAAAGAATCACCTACACAGCAAAACTGAGAATAATGTTCCAAGGGAAAATATGGTCATTCAATGAGGTGGAGGACTTCCAAGCATTTTTGCTGAAAAAAACAGAACTGAATAGAAAATTTCACATTTAAATACAAGAAACATGAGAAGGTAAATATGGAAAAGAATTCATAAGGAACTTATCAAAGTTGAACTATTTACATGCCAACAATGGAAAAATGAAAACTGTAAATTATGAAACTCTTCTCAGAGGACTATCGAAGGGAATATAAATGTGTGTATGCACATATTGTATGTATATATGTATATGTATATATATGTATATATGTGTATGTGTATGTATATATACATATATATGAATGTATTGTATACATGCACACATGTCTGTATTGGAAGATATATATGGATATGAATACATATGTGAGTGTGTGTATATATGTGTACATAGACAGAGGGCACAGGATCAATTGAATAGGATGGGATAATATTTTAAATGGTGAAATTGAGAGGTGGAAGAGGAACAGTATGGGAGGAGACTAGGAGAGACAGAATGGAGTGAATCCTCTTATATAAAGAGGCAAGAGATAATTGCTACAATCAAAGGGAAGAACAGCAATTCAGTAGGGAATGGGTCAACTTTACTCTCATTGAAGTTGGCTTAGGGAAGGAATGACATACACTCTAAATTGGGTATCTTGGCCTACATGAGAGTAGGGGGAAGGGCATGAGAAAGGGAAGAGAGAGGGGAGAATGGGTTGGCAGGGAGGGTTGTTAGAAGCACACACTTCTGTAAAGAGACAGGGACAAAGTGGAGAATAGAAAAAGTGGGGGTGGAATAGGAAGTAGGGAAATATGCAGGTACTGGGGTAGGGTGATGCATCTGGCCGTAATGGAAAGTCAGAGGGGTGGTGGAGGAGGATATAGGAGAGAGCAGATTGGGGGAGGGGGTATACAGTGGGATCGATGTTTTGGGGTAGTGCATAGGGGAAAGATGGGGAGAAACTTTGTGAATTAAAATCTCTTGGAAATGAATGACATAAACTAAAAATAAACAAAAGTTTAAAAAAAACATAAAACACATACCTTCTTTGATCCTGGAAAGCCATGTTGCACAATCCTTCACCAGTGTCTCCCATGTTTCACTATCAGTTTCATAGTTCTTAAAAGAAATCTTGAGAGTGTCCTTGTATTGCTTTTTCCAAACTCTGTTGGAGCTCCTGCTGTGGTACTGGTATACTGTCCATTTATTATAGGTATACAAGAATGAGTTCAGCCCAATGGCTTTATAGACCTCCAGTTTGGTAGGCAGTCTAATGATACCTATCCTTTCCCACATTTCTCTTCAGAGCCTTCTAAACAATGTGGAAGCTCTGGCAATGAGAGTGTCCACCTATCATTTATGTTGAAGTGGCCAGGAAATAGTTAAGCTATGGACTCAAGAGATTAATCAGGAAACAGTTAAGTGATACTTTGTGAAATAAGAAACCAGTGAGCAAAGGCAAACTGAAACTGTATCCAAAGCAGAACTTAGCAAACTCAGAGCCAAATCAATCACTAGAAGTGGCTATATGACAAAGCCTGCACCCCCATGCCCAACCCCATATTCAGTCTCCCAGCTTCTGTACCTAACAATGTTGAGGTCATCACATTCTCTTGGTCCCTACTTCACAGTTCCCTGAAGATAAAGAATAGATCCCCGTACTTGGATGTCAACTAGTAATTATAGAAAAGTAACTGCTTATACCTGGATACCAGTTGGTTTTGGTTACAGATTGTTTCTGGATACCAATTTAGTTGTAGTTACAGATTATATTTGGATATCAACTTAGTTATTGATTATGTTGTTAGCAAACCAAAATGGTATAAAAGATCCTGTACTCTTATGTTTCCCCGCTGCTCTCTTCAGATTGGCATGGGACAGTCGCCAGCTGCCTAAATTAATTTCTATTAAAGCTCCTTAAAACTTCTGATTGGACTCTGTGGTCATTTTGTTAATACTCGCTATTTCATTTGCCCATTACAATGTGTACATTCATAGAAAGCATACTGCCAATGTAAGTGAATTCATCCAAAGCATTCAATATTTCTCCATTTGCTGTAATTGAAATTTTTAAATATGTCTGTTGTGTTGCTGACCTGTGGAGAGCCCATGTTTTGATGGTGCTAATTATTAAGCCAAAATTAGCACAAGCAGCAGAGAATCAACTCATATTTTGTTGCATCTCAGCCTCAGAGGCTGTGTTCAGTGCACAATCATTTGTGAACAAAAAGTCATTCACCAACACCCCCCCCACTTTAGTCTTGATTTGCAGCCTTTTCAAGTCAAAGAATTTACAGTGTGGTAGCTGACCTTGTCTTCGTTGAAGGCATCTGACAACATTGCTGAAAACATTATGCTAAAAACATGGGAACATGCACAGAAGCCTTCTTTGCTCCATTGGTATCTGGGAAAATGTGGGAGTGTTGTCCATTAATCAAAACCTATGAAATCATGCCATCTTGAAATTAACATATAATAGTAATGAATTTCTCCAGGCACCACAAATTTACCATGATATTCCACAAGCCTTCATGACTGACAGGATCAAAGGCATTGATCAGATCAATGAATATTAGATCTTAGTTCTGTTCCAGGCATTTCTCCTGGAGTTGTGAGGCAGCAAACACCATATTGACCCTCCTTCAGCCCTTTCTAAATCCAAGCTGGTTCTCAGGTAAAGGATCTTCCAGGTGAAGGATCAGCCTATTAAGGAGAACTTTGACAAGATTACTGCCAACAATGACTAAGATAGAGAACCCAGCTGGTAAGTCCCAACAGCTTTGTCACAGGAGAGGAGCCTAATGGCAGTCATAATGGGACTCTTCAGTTGGAAGTTCAGCTGGAGAGGAATCAGTTTCAACCTGAAATATTCTTGGTCATCAGCTTAGCATTAATTGATGATGCTCAGTTGAGAACACTATGGAAGTGGTCAGCCCATATCTCCATGAACATATCATCATCAATAATCAATGTGGCTCCATCAGTGCTAAGTAGTTGTGATGCACCATAGGTTTTTAACCCATAAATAGTCTTCAGGAATTCATTAAAGCATTTCGGATGTTTACTATCAGCACAAAACTTAATTTCAACTGACTTTTTACTTAGCCAAGTATCCTGCATTTCTCTACTCTTTGTCTGCATTGTACTTTTGATAGAGTTAAAAGCTGCCTGCTTAGAAACAGATGGACTTTCCTGCTGGTAAACCCAGTGGAGTTCTCATTTTTCTTTTAGCAGCTTTTGAATTTCCTCATCATTTTTCATCACACCAGTGCTGATGTTTTTGAGTTTTCTGACTCAGAGGAGTAAATGCAGCATGCCAAACTTCTGAAAACTTTCCACTCTTTTTTTGTTCCACTGTTTCAAACTGTGTGTTGACTCAACTTTAAATTCAAGTTAGCAATGAACTCTTCCTGCTTGGAGAAGTACTTTAATCTGTTGACATTAAGAGTCATCTTGCCTTGGGGCCTCCACTTTTGTTGAATGTGAATATTTAGCTTGGAGAAGACAAGACTATGATCGGTTCAGCACTCTGCAGAAAGCATTGCCTTAATAACTTTCATATATTGTCTGTCTCTTCTCCTTACAATGACATCTTCTATTAATTGCTGTTGTGAGGGTGCACCCATGAAGTTTTATTCCATTTAGGTATATGGAATACCATGTTGGTGATGAAAGGGTCACAAGACGCTCAAGTTTTCAAAAGTAAATAACAGTTGCTGTTATTGTTTCCTACTCCATCCCTCCCAAGGACTCCCTGCCATGTCTGATAGTCTCTGCCTACTTTTTCTTTTAAAGTCACTGAGAATTATAAGATTTTCCTCTTTCTGCATATTGATGATGAGAGTTTCCAGGTAATCATAACATTTTTCTTTTATCTTGTCAGAGTACATCATGATGGGAGCATATGCACTGATGATCATGGCATGGCATTCTCCTACAGGTGGAAATCATCATCATAAGTCTGTTGTTCACTCCTTTGTTAGGCACGCAAGCGTGCTGACTACATGAGTTTTGATTGCAAAACTTACACTACCTTCATGATGCTCCCATTTACTGAGGCCACTCCGTGAATCTAGCTCCAACTTTGGTAAGCTGACCTCCATTTGACAGCCTTGTCTCACTCAGGGCTGCTATCTGAACATACTCTCTGTTGAGTCCTATCGCAACAAGAGCTGTTTCATGTTTCAGATCTACTAGATTTTGAATTTTCCATAAGTACATATACATTCCATGAAGCAATGATGAGTAGAATTATCTTTGCAAATGCTTTTGTGCATTTTTTTTGTTTTGACCACAGGGTATGATCCCTGCCTGCCATGGTAAGCAGGGCAGGTTTGGGTGAAGCAGACAATTTTTAGGGAATCTTTTCTAGCCATTTCCTCCTGCCAGGAGCTGGGCTGTGTGGTCCTTAATAAAGGTTTCTCTGATATGCAGGGCAATGCCAACTGCTGCTTCAGTTCAGTGATAAATTAACCCTATGACCAGGGCATATGCAGTGTGCTGACCACAGGTCTCAGTGTATCTGCACCAGCTGCTTCATCACTTGACTATTGCCATAAGGTTTTGAGTTAGGTAAAAAATGGTAAAATGGTATTAGTGATATCTTTTGATTTATCTATATAGTGAATTTAAGTGAGGCAGAGTTTTGTAAAGTCATCAGCCTCACTCTCTCTTCCTGAGTCATCAAATCTAATGGCAAGACAAAAGTGAAGATTTAGGTGATAGTCCATGATGGAGCAGATGACTTTGGTGTCTTTGATGTCTAACAAAGCTCTAAGTGCTCCACAGTGCCTGCTTCACCTTTCCTCATGACTGTTGGAACAAATTGTTCTCATCTGCCCATTCCATGAGAGATAGTCTTCACATGCCTGAAGTAGACACCCCTAACTCACTGAATGTTTTGAGACTCCTCGGCAACTCTCAACTGCTAATGGCATGCTGTATCTTCTTGGAGCTACAACTGAAAGTTGGGTAAATAGGATGGACATCAAAGCTGGAAAGCCACTCTGAAGAGGGCCCAGCAGTCCTCGCATCAGAGGGAGTAGTCTTCCTTGAACATAACCCTAAACCCCTGCTACCATTCTGATGTAGACATTCATCACCTCTAGCCTGCCTTATTACAATAGTCTCCTATCACAAGCCTCTCTCTACTCCAATTCATCTGTTCCAGGAATGGCAAAATGCTTTAGAGGAAGCTAGGAGATGATGGGGCAACAAGTCTGGAGTCAGGAAGACTTAAGTTCAAATCTGGCTATAGGTACTTACTAGCTGTATGATGCTAGATAAGTCATTTAACCCTTCTTTATCTCAGGTTCCTCAACTGTAAAATGGCCTTAATAATAGTGCCTACTTCCTCCTCCCCCACAGTTGCTGTGAAAATCAAATGAAATAATAACTTTAAAGTGCTTGGGAGAGTATCTGACACATAGTAAGTACTACATAAATAAAACAAACAAATATATAATGAATATAAATAAATATAAATATATTCCTGATGCTATAAGAGTCAATGTAAACTCACCTGGCATTTAATTCTCTTTAAAATCTATTTACTTTGTACTGTTTCATTCTTTTTAAACATTACACTTGATTCACCCCCATGTACTCTGTGGCCCAGTCACATTTTCCTATTCTAAATTTGCACATTCCCCGTCTCTTCACTCTGTACCTTTACAATGACTATTCTACATGCCTATAATACACCTCTCCTCATGTCTAGCTCTTGGAATATCTGGTTTCCTTTGAGCACCATCTTCCCCATGACGCTTTTACCAATACCACCAACTACAAGTGTAATTCTCTCAAAACAAATCTGTTTCAATTTTATCAATATTGTGTGCCTACAAATGTAGATAATCTTCACTATTAGGATATAAGCTCCTTAAGGACATAGACTGTTTCATTTCTGTGGCAATATTTCCTGAACTTAGTTCAGTGTCTGGTATATGGCATGTGGTTAATAAGTTTATTTATTAGTTGACTGATTGAAGTTTATAGAGAATTGGACCATGAGTCAGGAAGACAAGTTCAAATCTGGTCTTAGACATTCACTAGCTGTGTGACAGTGGGTAAGTCACTTAATGAGTTACAGTTTCATCATCTATAAAAAGTGGATTATAAATGTATCTCACAAGATCATTGTGAGGATAAAATGAGATAATTTTAAATCAGTAGACACATAGTAAATGATCTATCAATGTTAGTTCCTATTATATTATTATTATTATTGTTGTTATTATTATTATTGTAACATTAGACATGTCGAAAAAAAGTAAATTTTTTCTTCTGAAAGGAGCATAGGAATTATTCAAGTAGAGGTGGTTTTAAGTGAATCAATGAGGGGTCATAGACGAGATTCATAAATGGGATGATATGCAGCCTGGAGAGTAACAGAGGTCATCTATAAACAAGATTCCATGAGAAAGCTTTTCTCTACACCCTCCCTTGTGCATATCCCCTCACATTAAGGTACTTGCTCAAAATGGCACATCTATAACCCTAATGTTCCACTTTGTTTTGTCTATGAAGATGTCAATCTGTCTTTTGGAGCTATGAAAGGAATCCAATGTGATATACCATATGCTATAGAGCTGATGACTTGGCAGGGCATCAGATCTTCTGTTGTACTGTATAGCACTATGCAAACTCAGGGTAAGTAAATGCCACTTGACTAGCCAAGTTCCCTGTGTGTTTGAAGCAGAAACAGTCTGTTTTACATCTGTAATCCTTCACAATGTGTGAAAGTCTGGGAACAGCTGAAGTCAGCTTATATACTTTGAGAAAAGCTCAAGGCTTATTGTTAGAATGTTCCAGAGCTTCACAAATAAGGAACATCTATGGGAAATGAGAACTGGTAGAGGATAAAGGAAACATTTCCAACTAGATTTGCTCTTTTTGGTTACACGAGTTGCAAAGGTATCTGGTTTTGGCAAAAATGTATTTGCTCATTTTAGGTACATAGAACTCCTTCCAATGGGCCGTGTAAAAGGATTATTTTCCTTTGATAATACTTTCTGATATTAATGCAGCATTTTCACATGTGCAAATTGCTTTAGTCTCAGTTTTAGATGGACATAAATAAGCATACTGAAAGTCTGAACAGCAGAAATGGTTTGGATTGTGAACTATTTTTCATAAAGGCACAGAAGACAGGGTCATTGTGACAATAAAATGAGATAATTTTAAATCAGTAGGTACATAGTAAATGTTATATCAATGTTAGCTCCTACTATATTATTATTATTGTTATTATTAATTATTACTGTAACGTTTAACATGTTGAAAAAGAGTAATTTTTTTCTTTTGAAAGGATAGGAATCATTCAAGTAGAAGTGGTGTTAAGTGAGCCAATGAGGGTTCATATAAGAGATTCTTTTCATATTCTATTCATAGAAGGATTGAGTGAGAAAAAATTATCCATTTGCTAATTCCTGTAAGGTATTCTTTGATATGTAGAGCTAAAATGTCTAGTTTTGCCACTGCATTCTTCTTAATTGTTCTGAATGACCTATGTTCATGTATGTACAGGGCTGCTCATGAAAGAAAAGGACCCAAGAACCTCATTCTATGCGTTGGATTGAAAATCAAGTAGGAAATAATAACAGCAAATATCTATGTCACTTTAAGATTTATAAAGCATTTTATATGTGTGTGTGTGGTGTGTGTGTGTGTAAATTATTTCATGTGATTGTTATCATAGCCACATGGGGAGACAATATTGTTCCTGTTTTGTAAAGAAAAACTGAAGCTTAAAGTGCTGAGGTGATCCCCAGGGCCACCCAGCTAATATTCAAACCAAGATCTTCCAAACTGTGTCCAACATCCTAACTTTCATGTCACACTTTCATAAACTTAACTCACCCACTTCCTTTACATGATTTAGTAGTCACAGAATATATGTCCAGTTACCCTAACAAAAATCACAGAAAATATAGTCTTCTAATATAAGCATGATGGCAATTTCAACTTTTTCCTTTGGAATAGGTAAAATGCCAGATGATTTCAGGTCTTTTCACAGCCCCTGGTAAATGATATCATCTAAAAATTTTCTTCTGACTCACTGAACTGAAGTCAATGTATTAACCTTACTAATTGTAAGATTCCAAATTAATACCCTTATCTAAAATTGGCATTAACAGAAATGTAAAAATAGCATCTATTCACTTACCAAAAAGAAACTCCCTAATCTTAGGAACTTTTTATAAAAGTCAATTATACAATCATAAGCTCTACAAAGATAACTTTCAATGACTATGAGGCTAATGGAAGGGATGGGGTGCTCAGGGCCTAGGATTGATAGGACTAAAGCTCAGGGTCATCTGCATAATAACACATTACACTATTTAAAGAAGTGTTCAGTTAGTCATGACTTTTTGCTGCCATTTCTCAGGAAAAGATGAGAGAAATATGTAAGAAAGTATTTTGCAGAGAATTTGCTATTTTCTTTAGGAACTCTGCCTGCCCGTTTCAGCTTTTACATTATATTCTTTACAAATGAAAACAGATTAAGAAATAGAGGGAACTAGCTGCTGAATTATGCAGTAGCCAGAGGAAAAGGTCCCCATTCCAACTCTTCCACCAAACACTGAGAAAAAAGAATTACTTAAGTGATTAACATGAAAACACCAGTCTAAATTTTCTGGGGCATGACATTTAATTTTACTACAAGTAAGAAAATTACTAGGGAAGCTAGATGGCATAATGACTCTGTGCCAGGCCTGGAACCAGAAAGGTCTGAGTCAAATTTGGCCTCAGATACTTACTAGCTGTGTGTGACCCTGAGCAAATCATTTAAACTCTAGCTGCCTCAACTTCTTCTTCATTAAGTGTGGATATTAATAACACCTACCTCACAGAGTGATCTTGAAGATCAAATGAGTTAATAATTGGAAAGCTTTTAGCATATTGCATAGCACAAAAAATGTACTTTACAAATGGTAGCTGCCACAAAATCAAACTCACAGATGTGTATGTCCATATGTAAGATCTAATATTTCTACTTTTTCAGCCTAGAAAGCTTTGTTTCCAGGAGAAATCTCTATCACTTGATAAGCCATCCAGTTCCTTGGTTCTGTAGAACAGGATCCCATTATTCACACACAACTCTATTTTATAATTCACATTCTGTCCCTACTCTGCTGAGGGATTCCTTGTCATTTTTGCTCCCCTTCTTAGCACTATTTTACCTCTTTCTATGTAGCAATTCTAAGCAACAACTAATGTGAAATTGTACCATCAAGTCAGTTGTTTAGGTAAGGGTTGTTTGTGTGTTTTATTTACCAGAATAAAAACACCGGGGGCGGCTAGGTGGCGTAGGGGGCGGCTAGGTGGCGCAGTGAATAGAGCACCAACCCTGGAGTCAGGAGGACCTGAGTTCAAATCCGGCCTCAGACACTTAACACAAAAAAAAAAAAAGCTAGCCGTGTGACCTTGGGCAAGTCACTTAACCCCAACTGCCCTCCAGAAAAGCAAAAAAAAAAAAAAAATAAAAAAAAAATAAAAACACCAACCTCCACCTCCCACTACTATCGTTTTGTTTCTTTCACTAAGCCTTTCCAGTTTCATTAGCAATCTTATGGGTATGGATGTCTTGGTGATTATTAAAGTTACAGAAATTCCCTCTCTAATCAACCCATGCCATATGACAGCCTCTACTAAAGTGACTTACCTCCCTTTGGCTTAGTTTCCCTTCTCTCAGTTTATAACATCACACCTATAGGCTTGACAAAAATGATAATAAATAGGGGCACGTAGGTGATGTGGTGAATAGAACACTGAGCCTGGAGTCAATAGGACCTGAGTTCAAATATGGCCTTAGACATTTGACACTTAACTAGCTGTGTGACCTTGGGTAAGTCATTTAGCCCCAACTGCTTTGCCTTTCCTCCTCCCAAGAAGAGGGAAAAAAAGAATCATTATAAATGGTCATGTCGTTTAAGTGTAGTTTCAAATTGCTCAGAAACACAAATAAGAACTAACATAAAGCAATATGAATTGTGTATGGGTAAGAGAGGAGGCTGAATCTCTTCCACTTCAATATCCTTGCCAGTGGTTCAAAGATGAACCAGGAAAACAAGGAAAAAATCAGAGATCACTGGAGGACAGTAGAGTGCCTATTTCCACTGATAACACTCCTGGGAAGGAAAGGATCAAAATATGCTATGGACTGGTTTCTAGTAATCTTATCACTTCTAATCTACTGTTAAGGTTTGATCAATTTTTTTCTTATATGACCAGCTAATCTTTATATAGCACTTTGTATGTGCTAGGCAGTATGCCAAGTGCTTTAAAATTAATTTAGCATTTAATTCTCATAGCATTCCTGGATGGTAGGTACTACTATTATCCCCATTTTACAGATGAGCAACCTGAGGCAAACATGTTTACTGAGTTACCCTGGGCCACACAGCTAATAAGTGTCTGAGGCCACATTTTAACACAGATCCTCCCGACTCTGGGCCCAGCGTTCTATGCACTGAGCCAACTAACTGTCCTAATTATTTTCTTACTGGTAGTAAAATTAAATGTTTAGATTATAATTTTCATATTCTGCCCCTGACACGTATTGATTGTGACCTTGGGCAAGTCATTTAAGCTATTTGAGACTCAATTTAATCTATGCTCCTGAATCACTTGCCCTCTCTGTTCTATATAACTCTCTAAAAACACAAATTACAGAGAAGTGTCCAGTCTGCATTCAGAGAGGGAGTTTCCTCAACCAGGAATTTTCTATGTTAATCTAAGAATAGATCCAGCCTCTGTCCATATCCTCATCTTAAGCAGGAAGACTACATTATTATTAAATCAGGAAACATTCTTATGCATACAACAGTTTGTAGTTATGTATCAAAAAAAAGTTGTTCTGGGTGCTCATAACATGACAGCTAGGCCTAGAATGACATGTTCCTAGAATTTCCTTAGTTACAATATTCTTACTCTGGAAGTTTTAAAGTTTTATAAAGAATATGTCAGTTTGGGGTCTCTGTTGGACATTTTCAAATAAGTTTTGAGTAAAATAAATTTAAACTTTCATGCTCAAGCATTCCTACTTAAAACAATTTTGAAATAGACTGCCTGCTTTGGTCAGTGTGGATAAACCCCATTCATACTTGTCAAGTAAAGGTTTAATTCAAATTAATGTATTGTTTCACATGATTTAAAAGACAGGTCTTGTTTCACTTGGTTATATGAAGAAAAGGATGTGGTTCTTAAAAGGAGGTGATTTGTTTTTCTCACTTTTGATTTCTCTGCTGTTGGCTTTTGCATGTTATTTCAGTTCAATTAATCAAACAGTTTTCAGGACCTACTGCATGCAAGGTACTCAGGCTACAAAGAAAATACCAAAGTCTTTATTCACAAAATAAAAGTTCCTAATGATGAACACTGGAGAAGAATCATCCATTTACTTAAAGAAGATGAAATTGCCTTCAGTTTTGTTCACTGAGTCATGGATAAGGTGTGTGTGTTTGTCTGAGAGACAGCAGAGCACCCTAACTCTAATGATGCAAAAAACATAAAATAAAATCAATGCATACAATGTAATAAAACTGCTGTTAGGTCTTCAGAAATACTATAGGTGAAACATAATCCTTAGCAAAGGATGTGTAGTCCATGAGAGGCCAGGTAAAGGCAACAGTTTAATAAAATATTTATTTAAGTAAACGATCAGAGAGTTTAAACTGAAAGTGACTGACCTCCTTGAAAGTAAACAAAAGGCCAAGAGACCACACATCATGGATCAACTGCATGCTTGTGGTAACTACATTTAAAAAGAATTGCTTCTGCTGAATTCAGTGAACTCTGTATTATACTGCAGCCCTTTTGAGATATAAATGCAGAGTAGACCCTAATGGGAAGTTATCTGACTCAGCATTTTCTATAAAAGCATATATATTGGGCAAAAATACTAAAGAAAGTGGGCACATTAATAAATGAGGTGGGCCATAAAATCCATGATGATGCTAAAGTGACTGAATTGCTTTTCTAAATCAGGCTTTAACAAGGAAAATCAAGAAAAGAAGCTTGGACTATTAGGAAATAATGAATTAAAAATAGCTATTGGTAAGAAAGGTGACTGCCACAGAAATGTGATTATGCATAGCTTCCCATATTTGGATTTGTGCTTTCTGGCAGTACTGGGGAATTAGTTAAAGTACTTACTAAAACACTAAATAGCCATGAAGTTGGAAAGATGCAGTGGTAGAGAAAGTTTAGAAGACAAAGAAGATGCTAATTTACTTCTTGTTTTTGTAAGAAATTTTCTCTTTTGAAATGGTTCTCAAAATATTATCCACATACAACTGGTAGTCTTCCAGGGCTTCCAGGTAGTTCATAGGCCAGGCATATATCATGTTCAGGTTTATTATCTGACAGTTGAGTACATAGAATGTGAATTGACTAGAGAACTTAATGAATTTCTGAGTATTGAGATCTGGGGTATTTATTTTAATATCACTATTAAAGTCATATCTTCCAAAGGGGAAGGGAAGTTTGAACAAGAATGCTCCCCCATAGTATGATACCATCCTGGGTCTACACTTTATTCCAGGAGTTATTAACATTATTTTGTTTGTATATATCTTTTGGCTGTCTCATGAAGCTTATAGATTTCATGGAATGTCGATTTTTAATGAATAAAATACAATACAAACTATTAAAAAGAAAATCAGTTATATTAAAATATATACATATGCAAAAAATATACATACACACATGGAGAAAATATTGCAAGCAGTCAGAAAGAAACAATTCAAGCATGGTGGAAACAATCAGGAGAAGACAAGATTTAGCATCTTCTACGTTAAAGGATCAGAGGGCTTGCAATATGATATTCTGGAGGTCAAAGGAGCTGGGATTAAAATAAAAAAACATCTACTCAGGAAAACTGAGTGAGAAAGGGATGTACTGGGAGAATAAGAGAGAGGTAGAATGGGGCAAATTATCTCACATTAAAAAAGCAAGGAAAAGCTTTTACAATGGAAGAGAAGAGGGGGAAAGTGAGAGAGAATGAGTGAACATCATTCTCATCAGATTTGGTTTAGGGAGGAAATGACATATACGCACAGTTGTGTGTGGAAATCTATCTTACCCTGCAGGAAATTGGAGGGCAGGAAGAAAGAGAAGAGGGAGGGAAGGGAAGACGGGATTGGAGGAGGGGGTAATTAGAAATAAGCACTCTTGATGAGGGACAGAGTCAAAAGAGAAAATAAAATCAACAGAGGATGAGATAGGATGGAAGGAAATATAGTTAGTTTTTCACAACATGATTATTATGGAAGTGTTTTGCATGACTACACATGTGTAACCTATGTTGAATGGCTTGCCTTCTCAATGAGGGTGGGGAGGGAGGAAGGGAGAGAATTTGGAACTTAAAGTTTTAAAAACCAACGTGAAAAATTGTTTTTAAATGTAACTGGGAAATAAGACACACAGGCAATGGGGTATAGAAATTTATCTTGCCCTATAGGAAAACAGAAGGGGAAGGGGATGGGGGGAAGGTGATTGAAGGGCAGACTGGTGGAAGAGGTAATCACATTGCAAGTGTCTTTGGGTGGGGAAGGGAAGAGATGGGGAGAAAATATGGAACTCAAAATCTGGTGCAAGTGAATGTTGAAAACTAAATATAAATTAATTAGTTAAAAAAACTAGTGGCTCTGGCATATATGAAAAAAATATCTGGTTTGGGGGAGCTGCAGACTCAAGGATTGTCAGCAATTTGACATAGCTGACCAAAAAAAATTGGTTTGATCTTTTTTTGGATTAAGAAAAGCATAGGGACGAGAACACAGCATGCATTATTTTAAATCTACTCTTCCCTGATCAGACCAATTTGGATTATTTTGCAATAGCCTGAGCACTACATTTTAGGAAAGAAAGTGATAAACTGTATCACATTCATAATTGGGCATCCAAAATGGAAAACAGAAAGAAGAGCATGACCTATAAGCATCAGTTGAAGGAACTGGGATTTTTTTCCCATATGGAAACAGTTAAACTATAGGAATACCTTTCTTCAGCTAACAAAATCTTATATGGAAGATAGATTCTATTTTTTTCTATATGGTTCCAGTATTGCTAGGAACAATTGGGCAAAGTTACAGTCAGCCATATTTACCCTCAATGCAAGGAAAAATGTCCTAATAATTAGAGATATCCCCAAATAAAATGTATTGCCTCAGGCCACAGCTGATTCTCCCCATAGAGTAAGAGAATGATCTTCCAAACTGTATGGGTACAACCACCCCATGCTCTGTACATGCCTATGGAGAGATAGATAGACAGACAGGTAGAAACACTGACTGTGGCTCAACAAGTCACATTTACCTATTACATAAATGCCCTGCCATATAGTTAGACTGGCCTGGTAATTTACTTTTCTTGAAAGGTTGCTAGATATTGTTTTTAAAAATATTTTTACCTGTCTTGAGTTTCAATTCCATTTTAACCATTTTTGACCTAGTCTCCCAAGTCCAAAGCTTATTCTCCTTGGCAGAAAAAGCAGAAGCATAATGAGTTGAATAATTCAGTCTTCTCCTGCCAATCATTATCATTGTACTGTTGACCCTGAACAATGGTTCTATTCCTTCCCCACCCTCATCCTCTTGCCTCCAAAATAGCTAAAACTTACTTTGGTGGTTAGTATTAATTTCCAGTCTTAGCTAATCCTGAGCTTTTGTGCTGGCAACACTATTTTGACAGATCATTGACACTCTTTTGTATTTATTCTGTCATGTAGAAGAAGAGTTAGGCTTGTTCTGATTGGCCCCAGAGGTCAGAATTAGGAGAGGTGGGTAGAAGCTGCAAAGTAGTGAATTTAATTTAATATAAAGAGAAGAGGGGAGTGAGAAAATTTTCAAATAATTGGTACTTTCCAAAATTAGAACTGCCTGCCTCAAGAGGGAGAGGAATTTCTCTCACTAGAAGCCCTTATATGATGACTAGATGATCCAGTTACAGGGAAACAGTATACTACAATGGCTAGCATAATGGCTTTGGATTTAGAAAATGTAGGTTCTGATCCTGATTCTACTACCTATGTGCCATTACGGAAGTCAAATAACTAATATGAGTCTCAATTTTTAACATTAAAATAATGGAGTAGGATTATATTTCTTCACAGTTCCTTGTCAGTTCAAAAGCTTTGAAATAATTTTCAATTTGCACAAGAAAAGAGGTCATCATTATCCATATTATAAAATGGGAGTAGAGGAATGGCTAGGTGGTGCAGTGAATAGAACACCAATCCTGGAGTCAGGAGGACTTAAGTTCAAATATGACCTCAGACACTTGACACATTTACTAGCCGTGTGACTTTGGGCAAGTGACTTAATCCCAATTGCCCTCCAAAAAGCAAAGAAAAGAAAGGAAGGAAGGAAGGAAGGAAGGAAGGAAGGAAGGAAAGAAGGAAGGAAGGAAGGAAATGGGAGTAGAGAGCCTGAGGTCCCTTCCAAGTTTGTGATACTGTCATTTGCCCTCATACCTGTAACATACATACACATGTGCATGTATGAATACATGTATACATACATATACATATCTGTCTTTCTATCTGTAAAATCACAGTTGGTTGTGGAATAATCTGTCTTCCAAAACCCTCATCCAGCTACTCTTATTTACTAGTCATTTTATTTAATACTATTCTAATGATGTTGCTTTCTTTTCTTCATAGACTATTCCTCACTCTAATCATTATTCCCCCTCCCACAGGAAGTGGAATTTTATGGGATGTACTATTAGAAGGCATATTAGAAAACAATAGGCAGTCAATAAACATTTATTAAATATTTAGCATGTGCCTAGCACTGTGTTATATACAGAGGATACAGATATAAGCAAAAAGAAAGACAGTCCCTTCCCTGGAGGAGCTTAAATTCTAATATGAGAAGGCAACAAACAAAGCAGATGAAGGAGTAGCTGTGTGAAGGTAGGGAGAAATGGTATCAAAGTCCTGAGAGTCAGACTCCAGTGAGGAGAGGAATGAAAGTTAGCTGGCTTGAGCTTCTCCCCAAAAATGGAAGCTCAAGGAAAAACTAACCAACAAGTGGTGAGGAGTGTGAAGGAATGATGTTCCAAGGGGAAGAAAGCCCCTGACACTGATGAAAGTTCTAGGATGAGGATGTGACTACACAGCTAAGGCATGGTGGCTAAATCAGAAAATTCAGGAGCAGGGCCAGGAAGCGAAGGGACATAGCATTTGTTATTAAGAGAGATCTGCATTTAAATACCAATCAATAAATCAAGTATTTATAAAGTATCACTTGTGTGTCAGGCACACTTTTTTGGTGATAAAAACACAAAGAATGAAAGAATCCCTACAAAATCTCCTTCTTTTCCTTTTATCTACTCTCTTTGCCCATCACCCACCAATTAAAAAGGAAAACAAAACTTTATAACAAACGAATACAACCTAGCAAAATAAATTCCTGTATCAGCCATGTCCAAAATGAATGTCTGAATGTTTGCCTGAATTAATCACTGCTCTGTCATGAAATGGATTTCATGAAGAGTTCTCTGGAATCGTGGTCAGTCACATCATTTATAAACTTTAAGTCTTCCAACACCATTTGTCTTTATGGAACTGCTTTTCTACAATTTGTTGTATTGGTTCTGCTTACTTTACCCTTCCCTTCCCCTTCCTGTGATAAATGAAAATCTGTGTGCTCTGTCTAGGGAATAACCATGCTTGTTGGGTATCCAGGAAGTTTCATGATCTTAAATTTTACATTTATTCTGCAGTGAATAAATGGGTATCCTCTCGAAAAAGACTACAAAGGCTCAGACAAAGGCAAGCCATTTTTATGTTCATTTCATTTGACTTTCCCACCGTTCCTCCCTTCAGAGCTTGGATTGGCTCCAACTCTTCTGGGTTATAACTCTCCCCAATTGTCCATTAAGCATGTATGTTAATGAAAAGTCAATGACCATCCTTCAACTGGTCCTTGCCAGCCTAGCTCAGGCCTCTCTTCACAGATTTGTGCCTTCCTGCATGTAAACACCCCTTATTCCTGTAGAATCTGTGAAAACCAAACTGCCAGCATTTCTCACATTCTTTTTCCTCTTTCCTTCTGCCTTCCTCATTTCATTTTTTCCTCCCTTCAATCAAAATGGAGAGTTATGCAATTACATGTGGGTGCTTTGCTAAAAGGAAAGTGGGTTTCCTAACAGAGAGCTCTGAAAAAACTAGGTTTTGGTAAGGCCCACTGGGATTCAAATGGAGTTACTACAGTATGCCTTAAACTCAAATCACTCTGGCTTTCATCTTTCATCTATTGGCCAACGATAGGTCCCAACCCAAATCTCACTTGGTCATTTAGGTTCAGGGTGAGTGCAAACAGCATTTGTTTCTGTTTTAACCAGAAACCCTGAAGGTCTTTCCTTCCCAGATTGATTTTTTGACTAGGTAAAATATGCCATTCTTCACCTCATTTCTTACCTACCCTTAATCACTAAATGGTCTTTGCTTCAGACAAACTGAGACCTGAGGGACTTTGGCTTAAAAATTCAAGGTCTCCCACTGCAACAGGGGCAATCTCCACTCATCCTAATCTATATCTTGTGACTGGTGAGTCTAGAGGAGGGAGTGATGCTGGTGACTTTGTACAGCCCAGGACCACTTAAATCTGATATACTCACAAGTCTAGACATTCCCTTCCTGATGTCATTAGTCTTCTTCAAGAAGAAAGGCAAAATGGCAACAGTCTAGAGACTAGATAAGCAGCTTGAACCTAAGGGGAAAAATGTAGAATACAAATATTGAGAGAGAGAGAGAGAGAGACAGAGAGACAGAGATAGAGACAGAGGGACAGAGAGAGACAGAGAGACAGAAAGACAGAGAGACAGAGACAGAGAGACAGAGAGTGGATAGAAGTGTGGGGATATAATTCTAGGCTAGTAGATAAGATATTCTCCAAGGAAAGAGGAGTAAGTGAACCTCTTCCTAATATCATCAAGGCAGAATCCAAAGATTTTCCTGGAGAATGATGGGAAAGATTCCTCAGTTATATATCTATGCCTCCTTGTGAGCCTCATTTAGATAAGCTCATATGGATACATACATGTATTGTGTGTATATTTACGTATGCATATATGTACATATACAACATATGTGGGAAATATACACAACCTGTAATAAGTATTTTCCCTAATTCTCAAGGGGAAAGTAATACTTTACTTAGTTTTTAATCAGCTTACTTCCCTCATACTAAACAAAAAGAAAATGATCTTTAGAAAACATAATAGGGGGAAGAGTCAAGATGGTGGCTTAGAAGCAGCAAGGTTTTGCAGCTACCACATAATCACCTCAAATACCCATAAAATATGACTCTAAAAAATTTTTAGTGCTTCAAAACTCACAAAAAATGCAGAAAACACATCTCTTGCTGAAGGCAGCTTCAGCAGGTGGAGCTCATCTTAGCAGACTGGGAGCCAAAACCATACCAGCCTGAAACCACAGCCTGGCCCCAGGATGGTCAGGAGGAGCCATAGCTGGAGTTTTCAGGAGAGTGGATTGGTGGCAGCTGAGGTGGTTTCCACATTTATCAAGCCAGGAGAAGTAAGGACTAAGAGAAAGATCAGTGGAATTCAGCTAAATTTGGAGGAGAAAAGCAGTCTGGACTAACTGCCCCCAGGGCAAGGAAGCAAAAGAAGTGGCAGTTGCCTCCACCCTATTGCTTCAGAGCTCCTGGTCTGCAGACTGCGGGGGTGGAGGGGGTCCAAGCAATTGGTCAGAGGCCAAGTGTTCTTTTGTTCAGTGGCCTAGATCCATATTGTGGTCTTGGGTAGTGGTCCTGGGGTGCATTTTCAATAAGCCAAAGCTAGTGCGGATGGCAACAGCTCCCTGATACCTTCAGCAGCTGTGAAAACCCCAGCAATCTAGGACAGAGCTTTCCCTTCTGGAAGCAGCGTCCCACAGGCCCAAAAACACAAATAATTTACTGGCATCATGAGAAGGAAAAGGAAGCAAAGAACAGTAACAGAACTCTAGAATCCTTTTGTGGGAAGAAAAAGGATCAAAGCATGGAACAGGAGGAAGACAACCCAGTCAGAGCTCCCACACCAAATGCTTCCAAAAAACATGAAAATTGCCTACAAGCCATAGAATGGCTTAAAAAGGACTTTGAAAACCAAATAAGATAAGTGGAGGAAAAATTGGGAAGAGAAATGAGAATGATGAAAGAAAGAGTCAACAACCTGCCTGGAGAGAATAACACCTTAAAAAACAGATTAACTCAAATGGCAAAAGAGGCCCCAAAAGCCAATGAGAAGAATGCCTTAAAAAGTCAAATTTGCCAGATGGGAAAAGAATCTCAGAAGCATTCTGAAGAGAATAATTCCTTCAGAATTAGAGTGGAGCAAATGGAAGCAAATGACTTTATGAGGAATCAAGATACTATTAAACAGATCCAAGCAAATGAAAAAATAGAAGAAAATGTAAAATATCTCCTTGAAAAAAAAATCGCTGACCTGGAAAATAAATCCAGGAGAGACAATTTAAAAATTATTGGGTTACCTAAAAGCCATGATCAAAAAAAGAACTTCAAGAAATTCTCAGGGAAAATTGCCCTGATATTTTAGAATCCAAGGGCAAAATAGAACTTGAAAGAATTCACCAATCACCTCTTGAAAAAGATGCCCAAAAGAAAACTCCTAGAAATGTTATAGCCAGAATCTGGAGTCCCCAGATCAAGGAGAAAATATTACAGGCTGCCAAGAGGAAGCAATTTGAATACTGTGGAAACACAATTGGGATAACCGGGATCAAGCAGCTTCTACATTAAGGGATCGAAGGGCCTGGGATGATATTCCGGAGATCAAGGGAGTTAAGATTAAAACCAAGAATCACCTACCCAGCAAAATTGAGTATAATGTTCCAGGGGAAAATATGGTCATTCAATGAGGTGGAGGACTTTCAAGCATTTATGCTGAAAAAGTCAGAACTGAACAGAAAATTTGACATTCAAACACAAGAAGCATGAGAAGGTAAATATGGGAAAGAAATCATAAGTAACTCATCAAAGTTGAACTATTTACTTGCCAATATAGAAAAACGATAATACTAACTTATGAAACTTTTCTCAGTATGAGGGTAGGTGAAGGGAATACAAATGTATATTATACACACACACACACACACACACCTACACATATGTCTATATAGGAGGGTATATATGTGTATGAATATATATCTGAGTATATGTGTATATGAGTTCATAGAGGGCACAGGATCAATTGAATAGGAAGGGATAATACTTTAAAAGGTGAATTTCTGAGGTGGTAGAGGATTAGAATGAGAGGAGACAGGGAGAGACAGAATGGGGTTAATCATCCCATATAGAAGAGGCAAGGGATAACTGTTACAATGGAGGGGAAGATCGGGAAGGCAAAAGGGAAAGGGTCAACTTTACTCTTATGGAATTTGGCTTAGGGAAGCAATGATATAAACTCTAAATTTGGTATCTTGCCACACAGGGCAGTAGGAGGGATGGGGATGAAAGGTGGGATGATGGAGGGGAAGGTTGGGATAGAGGCCAAACTTTTTGTGGAGTCAATCAAGTGACTGAACCCAGTGATCAATCAAGAGACCTGGGTTCTACTGCTGGCTCCACTAATCACTAGCAAGGCATGGGTAACTCTGTGACTCAGTTTTCTTCTTTGTAAAACATAATTAGACAGTGACTCCTTGAGGGCAGGAGCCTTCTTTTACCTCTTTCTGTATCCACAGTACCTGGCACACAGTAGGCAATTAATAAAATTTTATTGACTGACTGCAAAATTAGGGAGCTGGACTAGGATTCCTTCCTTTTCTAAAATGCTATGAAGCATCTGCTCTAGATGGAAGCACACAAGGGTTAGTGACATGGTAAAGAATAGAACGAGGGGTGGGGAACAGGATAGGAAGGAGGGACATATAATCAGTATCTCACAATATGTCCACTGTGGAGATGTTCTCCATAATTACACATGTATAGCCTGTATTTAATTGCTTGTACTTCCAGTGGGGGTGGGTGATGAGGGAGGAACCAAAACAATCTAGAATTTAGAGTTCTACAATCAAATGTTAACATATTATTATTATTAATATTAACATTATTATTATTATCTACATGCAACTGGGAATTAAGATATACAGGCACTGGGGTAAGGAGACTGATCCTGCCCTACCAGAAAGTTAGAGGGGTGATGGAAGAGGACATCTAGAGAGCAGATTTGGAGAGGGACTTTACAGTGGGATCGCTGTTTTGGGGTTGTGGGTAGGGGAAAAATGGGGAGAAAATTTGTAACTCAAAATCTTGTGGAAATGAATGATGTAAACAAGAACATAAATAAAAAAATTCTTAAAAAAGAAAACATAATAAAATATAACAGATTAGATGAGTTCTTTGCTCGGAAAAAAGATTTTGGCTCAACTAAGGAAAACTCTAACTAAGGCAAGCATCTGTTCTAACGAGTTTCTTAGGATTATAAGCACTATACACCCAGGACAGCATAAGTACTGGCTTCCCCATATCTACAGCTCTAGAGAGATCTGTAGTCCATTTTTCAAAGCTCTACACTTGACTCTTTCAACTGCTTCTCTCAAAGTTCTTCAAATATCTGAAGTCAGTCTGGTCCCCCTTTATGATAACATTAGTATACTATAATAATATAATGTGATATTAATATAGTATACTATAATACAAAATAATATAAAATGAGAGAGAAGAAGAAGAAGAAGAAGAAAAAGAAGAAGAAGAAGAAGAAGCAGCACTAAATCAGAGGTCACTCAGACAAAGAGTAGTCATATCAACTTTCACTTTGTAGTGTAAGATAAAGTTTCTCAAGGTTTGATTTCTGTGACTTTTAGCCTGGCCTGTGTTTGTATGAAGTTTTCATTTTTTGCCATCCTCTTTATTTTCAGTTAAGTTATTTTCATCAGATTGGCCCTCATTAAGTGTATTCCATACATGTCCTGTAGTCCATCATTTTTATATTTTAAATTGTACTACAAATTCTCTTTAAATAAAATAATTTCTTAAGCAGATGTATACTTTTTAAAGTCCTGACTTCAATTAACCAGAGGAATGGAAATACCACTTAATCCCTCAAAGTCTTTACTTTTTTGGTTTGTTTGGTTTTTTCCTAATGTTTTTGCATCCAGGACCACCCAATACATAGAAATCGTTTCTAAGATCTCATTCATGTCATCATTCAGCAAAGTATGTTTATTAAGCTTAATTCTTCCATTCCTGAAGTACTTCAAGCATAGACCTAGATAATTTACATATGAATTTGCTTTCTTAAGGGCAAAGGCCTAGCTCAGATAGACTTTCAGACTTCCTCTGGCTATGATAACTATTCTCGTCAATGAAAAAAAATCATACAAATATCTACATTAAAACCTAAATTAGAATGCAATTTTTTTCAGAAAAGCAGGATATAATTTAATTTAAAAGAACAGTTATAGTGATAAAGTTTTAAAATCTCTTACAAAAACTAATGCGTTTCTCTAGTCCTCTAGCCTAAGATCAAATTGGTTGTTGTCCTTCATTCTCAGAGGACTAAAAAGACATCATTATTCTAGAGTCAAGCTTCTGTGTGTCTGACTGGTTGATTGAAACAATACAACCTCAGGATGCTCTACCACAAGTCAGGCACAAATAGTTTGGGTGAACATCTGGGGTGGATTCTCTAAATCTGTGCATCCTATGTTTCCTTTGAGCTGTTTCAATTCTACTTTACTCATTAGAGCAAAGCACCTTCTCTGAATTGGGCATATCATGTTGAGTGGTACTTTGCCAGTGTCTTCCATGTCACACAATCAATTCCTTTTTTCACTACATTGGTGACTAGGAAAGCACAAGAACATCATCTATTATCTAGAACTTCTGTAAGCAAGCCATCATGAAACTTATATATAATGCTGGTAAATTTCTCCAGGCAACCAAATTTTGACATTATTTTCCATAAACCCTCACAACCAACAGTTGAAAGGCCTTGGTCAGATCTACATATGTACACAGACCTCTCTTCTGCTCTTGACATTTCTCCTGGAGTTGTCAGGCAACAAACACCATATAAACCTCTCAGTCCTTTCTGAAGCCACAAGGAGTGAAACAGACTGGCTGATGAAGGCCAACTTACCAAAGTAGGAGTTGGATACACTTTTGTTTTCTGGAGTCACCACAGCAAAGGTGAGCACTGGGAATCTGGAATAGGTTTTGCAATCAAAACTACTATAGTCCAGAAGCCTGTATACCTGGCAAAAAGAATGAATTACAGGTTCATGACAATGAGATTGCCACTTTCAGGAAAACATCATGCCACCATGTAATGATACTGGGATTTGAAGATCTTCCATGCCTCTTGAACTTGCTGATGTAGCAGGAAGACGTGGATCAAGAGAAAGCCAGAACAAAGCTAGCATCCATGCCGGTGACTGGAAGCAGCAGCAGAAGCAGTGGCAGCAGCAGTGGACAGCGGCAGTGTAGCAAACTCCATTTTTCTTTGAGCCAGCCAGAATCTCTGCTAAGGACTCCTGCTGAGGACTGCCAGGGATGAGAACTGCTGAGGGGCCAGAGCTGCTGGGAGCAAGCTGCCTGGACGCTGAGCAGTTGTCATGACTGAGGAGAGGAGGATCTTTGCCTGAAGTAGCCTGTCCCATTTTGAAGGCTTGAGAATGTGGGTGTTTACTACATGTGCCAACTTCATAACTACTGTGTTAGCTTTGACTTTCTGGTTTAGGGACTCAGTTTTCTGGTATTTGAATAAATGCTCTAGCTATATTTCTCATGTATAGAGCATGTTACATTCTGTGATTTATAACCATATCAGCATACTTATAGTTACTGTAGGCATTGTGAATACTGTATTGCTAATACACAACACCACCAGTGCCTATGCTCCCACTATAACAAACCCTGGTGAGATCAAAGAAAAATTTCATGAAGACCCAGAAACCCTTATCATCAATGTGTCAAAAGAGGACAAGTTTATAATTCTGGGTAAACTTAATGATAGAATAGAATCAGACTATCATACTTGGCAGGGAGTCTAGGGAGGAATAGATTTGGAAACAGAAGCAGCAATGGTCACTTACTACTGAAGTCCTGTGCATCTCATGACCTTCTCATCACTAACGCTGACTTCAGTTTACCTAAACACAATAAAACTTGTTGAATACATCCTCACAGTAAAAGCAAGTACTGACCTGGGCACTTAGCATCCTGTGATTATACATTCTTAGGTTGAAACAAAAAAGTCTGAAACTATCTAAAGTTTGTAAATGGTCACAGACTTCAACTTTAAAGGGAAGGGAGAAGTCATCATGTTCATTTCCATCATGATATAGATGGTAAAATAAAAGTACAGAGAGGTTCAATTATTTATCATGGGTCACATAGCTAAAAAGTTATTGAGTATAGATTTGAAGACAGGTCTTTTTAATGACTTAAAATCACAATAAGTCATTTTGAGACACTAATCTACATAAAAACATCTAGGTCTAAGATGATATTTCCTTCTGGTTCCATTTACTTACAAAAAGACCTGGGGAAGCTTAGTTTTATTAACTTCTATCCTGGTCAGACAAAATGAATTCTGGATGCCCTATCAATAAGTTCGGGTGTCCAAAGGAGCATTATCAAAATGGTGAAGGGCCTCGAGATCACAATATACAAGGATCTCAGCTGATCAGTTTAACAAACATAGTTTTCCTCGTCAAGTAAATGAGTAGATTAATCACTATGGTCCCTTAAAGCTCAAAATCCTATGATCCAATATCTAAACTGAGCACTGTCAGCCTGGATAAAAGAAGACATTGGGGTAAGGAAGACAGTGTAATTGTCTTTAAGTATTTGAAGAATAACCTCATGGAAAAGAAATGACACTTGCCCTGCTTGTCCTCACTGAGAAGATATTATAAAGGAGAGAGTTTAGGTTCTCTCCTATATATAATATATAATTATATAGTAGATAATATATATATGTATATATAATAGTAAGATAATCTTCCTGATAATTTGAGCTGTTCAAAGGTATAATGGATCATATCAGGAAATCTGGTCCAGGGTGGTGTTTTGTTTGGCTAAAAATGAGAAGACATGGTTTCAGATACTCTGGTAAGTTTTACACATTGTGCTATTCTCATATTTCTCCTAAATTTAGCCAGGCCCTATGAGGGGAAAATGGCTTGTACTGAGAAGGAAAAAGTACTTAAAATTATAACTCTTCCAATCTGCATAAAGTAGGATAAATGGATAGCTAAATACAGTGTCAAATTTATGTGGAGTAACTCCAAAGTAATAAGATCAGAGTCATAATCCCAGTATGGAAATCCACCTAACTGTTTTCCATCTATAGCTTATGTATCAATTATGGCTCTCTGTAATGTTTAATTTTAGCTAATTTTCTTCCTGTCAACAGATGAACTGAAGGAGAACTGGAGAGAGATTAAAGAACAACTAACCTTTTAGTACTACTTGAGGGGATTAGGCTACATAGTTGTTAAGGTCCTTTAAACTCTATGCTTTTGAATGACTAAGATTATAGTTTTGTCAAAATTACTGGAATAATACTGATGATGAGTGTTATCATTGATACTAATGTGTCCCAGAATATTGGTGTCACTGGAAAAAGCCTGATTTAATAGTTGTAATGTTAATGAAATCAGAAGATCTTCCATACCCCTTTCTATTGGCACCTACTAAAGGCACTTAGCACCTCAAAGGCTTAGCTCCTTACTTCCAGTTAACTCCTTGGGAGTAATTCACACCTTAACAGG
>CM053596.1:120302876-120318078 GCA_028646575.1 Pseudocheirus occidentalis
TTCAGAATGCTTTTGAGATTCTTTTTCCATCTGGGAAATTTGACTTTTTAAGGCATTCTTCTCCTCATTGGCTTTCTGGGCCTCTTTTGCCATTTGAGATAATCTATTCTTTAAAGTGTTGTTTTCTTCAGTTAGGTTGTTGACTCTCTTTTCATGATTTTCTTGCATCATTCTTATTTCTCTTCCCAATTTTTCCTCCACTTCTCTTATTTGGTTTTCAAATCCTTTTTTAGTTGATGTATAGCTTCTGGGCATTCTTCAATTGTCTTAGAAGCATTTGGTGTGGGAGTTCTGAGTTCTGGACTCTCTTCCTCCCATTCCATGCTTTGACCCTTTTTATCCATAAAAAAGTGTTCTAGAGTTTTATGGGTGTTCTTATTTTGCTTTCTCTTCCTCATGTTGGCCAGTCAATTAATTGATTGGTTTTTTTAGGTCTGTGAAACTCTTCTTCCAAGGGGGGAAGCTCTGTTCCAAATAGCTGGGGTTTTCCCAAGTGCCGCAGCCATTAGGGGGGTGTTGCAAGTGCCCCCAGCTTTGGCTTGCTGAAAGTGCACCCTAGAACCACCACGATCTGGATCCAGGCTGCTTAATGCAAGAGCACTTGGCCTTGATCAATTGATTTGGCCCCCCCTGTAGAGTCTGCAGGCCAGGCGCTCTGAAGCAGCCTGGTGGGGCCACTGCCCGTTCCAGCAGTTCCCTTCCCCCACTGCTTCCTTGCCCTGGGAGCAAATTTGCCGAACTGCTTTACCATCCCCAACTTAATTTTTAAAGTTTCACTTTCACTAACTGTCTCTGAGGATTTGAAGATTCCCTTAGGCAGGTGTTTTAGATTTTCTTTGAAGTAGACTCAGGCTGTGGTTTGGGAGGCTCTGTTCCTCCAGGCTACCCTGGGGCCTAGCATGGCGGAGGCTGATGTCTTGGGCTGACCAGGTCTCTGCTAGGCTGTGGTGCAAGCTGCCCCTCTCCTGTCCCTGTTCCTCATGCCTTGGCAGATGTAGAGATGCTGGAGGCTGTAGAGTTCTCCTGCAGACTGGCTGTACTGCCCAATGGGTTCAGCTCAGCTAGCATACTTCCCACCGGGCCTGGCCACGGTCTCGGCTTCAGGCTCTTCCAACCTCCCTCCTGGCTGCCATGATGAACCCCTGCTGCCAAGCTGCCTTCAGCGAGAGATGTGTTCTCTGTATTTTTGTGTGAGTCTGAGAGTCCTAGACTTTATCTGGGTTTATAATTTTCTGGTTGTTTAGGGTGGCGGTGTGGGAGCTGCGGGACCTTGCTGCTTCTACGCTGCCATCTTGGCTCCACACCCCCATCCAGTGATTTTCAAAGAAATCTAAATTCATCAAGGACTTTATTTTCTTTGATTGATTGATTCAATGGACATATCTACACATTATTCACAACTAGGGAACAATCTCACTATGTACTCATGTATTAAAAGTATCAGAGCACAGCATCTTTCCATGTATTTTAGGCAGAATTTGAACAATTGTGACCATGCATTCTTATATATTCTGTTTTATTATATGAAACTCATTAGTGATAGACATGTAGGTATAATTGTTAATAGACCATATCCTTGGTATTTCATTTTATATTTGATGATTGTTATTTAGCTAAGAATTCTCCAGTGCCAATATTCTACTCATCCCAATTAAATACTTTTTCTTTCTCGAGAGAAAACGTGTGTGTGTGGGTGTATCAAAACAGAGAGAGAGAGAGAGAGAGAGAGAGAGAGAGAGAGAGAGAAGAGAGTGAGAGAGAGACTGAAGAAGTGAAAGTGGGGATTACTACATACTCTAGTAGTTGTATTAACAATGGAGTTGCAATATGCAGGAGAGTTCTAAATAGAAAGTATATTTACTAAAGCAAATAAATCAGTAATAAACCCTATCTCAAACTTCACTACTTAAGGGAAAAAAATATCTAAAGACCATAAGGGGAAAATGAAGCTTGTTTGTCTCTGTTTCTGGCTTCTGGATTCAGCGGGCATCTTCAACTGAAATCTTACCTCTTCCTTATAAAGTTATGGAAGGGCAATATTCCTTTTCTTTTATCTCATTTATGTTTTTCAAATATGGAAACTGAGGCTCAAAGAAGAAAAGTTGCCTGATTGTAAGTAATAAAACTGGTCCTGAAACAAGATATTTTTGTTCCAAGTCCTATACACTTGCAATTTCACTGTGAGTTAAAGATTAGGATAAATAAATATATGTTGACTTAATCTGACTGTGTTTTCTAGAAATGTGTCATGGATTCTTAATATGTTTAGTATGGCAAAAAGAACACCGAATTTGTAAGCTTAAGTACTGGTTTTAACACGTTCACCTGTGAGAACTTGAGATAAGTACTTTACTTCTTTGGAACTCAATTTACTCATCTGCAAAACAAAGGGATTGGATTAGATCTCTAATGTCACTGCCAACCTTAATCATATGTCAAGTACATTGTATTAACTGTTTGCAAGTTGGGCAGAGAGTGTTTTGTTTTTGTCTTTGAGGCTCTAGCACATAGCAAGGTGCCTTTATAAGTACTGTTCAAATGAATGAATGAATGAACTGACTTAATGCTTATTTAACTCTTTTTAACCTTTGCTGACAACTCCAAAGCAGGTGTTTTACATCTCAAATGCTGCCTTAGGAAATATAGTCAGTAATTTCTCTAGATCCTTCATACTTTGTTGTCAACAATTTACCTCCTTCTCTGGCCTCAGGTCCCAAATAAGTGTGCCATTCCTTCTATGGATGTACTGTTTCTTTTGTTGTTGGTGGTTTTTTGTTTTCAGAAAAAGATCAATAGACTCCTAGGTATTTGTACCAATTATAAATTCTTAATCCCTTCTTTGAATGTGGGAATGTTTCCTCAGACTTACCATAATTAATAATTTAATTTATGAAAGACCCCCCATTGTGGCACACATTAAAAATACAGCTCAGTTAAAAACATAATAAAATAAACATTAAAGTGGAATCAAATATTAAAAAGCTCAGCAAACTGGCATCAATAAACAAATGGGGAAGGAAGTATCTTACTTACCCAGTAGGCTGATGGGGGAAACAACCTGTAATCACATTTCAGAGACTCATCTTTTTAAAAGACCAGAGTCACATGCATCTGTCCCCGTATCTTTCTGACCCATCCCTCACATTTTTGTAGGGCAAAGCTGGAACAAAAGCAATATCTTTTTAAAAATATATTTTATTGTTTGGTTTTTGGAGGGGTAGGACAGGGCATTTGGGGTTAACTGACTTACCCAAGGTCACATGGCTAGTAAGTGTTAAGTGCCTGAGGACATATTTGAACTTAGGTCTTCCTGACTCTATACACACACACACACACACACACACACACACACACACACACACACACACACACATTGACAGTGAGGTTGAAACATGCATTGCCAGAGCTAGCTCATTGTTTTGGAAGCTCTGAAGGAAAGTGTGGTAGAGAAGAGAGATTAGACTAATTACCATACTGAATGCCTGTGAAACCTGGACAATTTGGAGGGCCATGCCAGGAAACTGAATCACTTGCATTTGAATTATCTTAGGAAGATTCTGAAGATCACCTAGTAAGATAAGGTACCAGACACTGAGGTCTTTTTGTGAGCTACACTGACAAGCATTCAGACCCTACTGCAGGAAGTACAACTTTGAAGGGCTGGTCATGCTATTCAAATGCTAACTGTACAATTGTCAAAATGACTATTTTATGGAAAACTGACACAATGGCAAGCACTCACCTGATGGTCAGAAGCAGTGATGGAAGGATACTTCCAAAGTCTCTCTAAATTTTTTTGCAATTCATTGTATGATATAGGAGACCCTGGCATAGGACTACCCAGCATGGCATGCCCTCCTCAAGGAAGACGCTGTGCTCTATGAGCAAAATTAAAATGAAGTAGCTCAAAGGAAACATGAGATGTGTGTGGGTTATTTGTGCCCAACCTCTGTCAAAGCTTCTCAAGCTCATATTGGTTGATAAGCCACAGGCAGATACACTGTAATTTGACTCTAACATAGTGATGTCATTTCTGTCCTCTTTGAGAATGAAAGACGACAACCACCACTACCTACAAAAATGCCCACATCCTCTCATCTCCCCAAACCCTTCCACCCCCACCATTATTCCATATATTCCCTGCATTTTGTGCACAAGCTTCTTTAGTATGCAGTATGCAATAGGTTTCTCAGATCATCTCCTCTTACTCTCTGAAGTCTGGTTAGTCAAATTTCCGAGCTCATCATTTGGCTGAAGCTTCTGTGTCTAAAAATATCAGTAACTTGATAGCCAAATTTAGTGGCCTTGTTCTTAATTTCCATGCTTCTTTACCTCTCTGCAGACTTTGCTATTATTTATCATCCTACTAGCTGATACTGTGGATAGAGTTCCAGGCCTGGAGTCAGGGTAACTGGATTTCAAATCTGGTTTTAGAATTCACCTCTGAACTTATGCCACTTAACCTCTGTCCTTGTTTTCTCATCTTTAAAAAGTAGAGATAGCAATAGCACATATCTCCAAGGGTTATTGTGAGGATCAAATGAACTCATTACAAAGTGCTTAGCACAGTGCATGTCACATAGTAAATGCTATAAAAATGTTAGTTCTTCCTCTATTGTCTTTCTTTCCTGGTTCTTCCCCTACCTATTTAGCCACTCCTTTGTTGGATCTTCATCCAGCTCACATCCATTAACCCTTGGTGTCCCTCAGGGCTCTTTCCTGGGCTAGCTTCTGTTCTTTCTATATATGATTTCCCTGGGTGATCTCATCAGCTCCTACACATTCAGTTATTATTTCTATTATGCCGATTCTCAAAACTACTTAGCTCTTCCTAATCTCTCTGTTGACCTTCAGATACACGTATTCAATTGTCTATAAGATATCTCAAAACGAGTTGTCCAGTACACACCTTGAACTCAAAATGTTCAAAACTGAGCTCATCATTTTTTTTGCTAAACCCTTCCTTCTTCCAAATTTCCTTATTATTATCAAAAGCATCACCATTCTCCAGTCATCCAGGCTCACAACCTAGGCATCATTCTCGAGTCTTATCTGTTCAACCCTGCCCCACGTCTCATAGCCAGTATATTGCTAAGTTCTGGCAATTTTACCGTTGTGACTTTCTTCAGATATGTATAGTTAAAAACATGTGTCTTCCTCTCTGGTTCCACTGTGGTATACCCTCATTGCCTCATTCTCTATTGCAGTAGCCTGCTAGTTGGTCTGTCTGCCATCAGTCTCTCTTTAGGTTAATCTGGAGAATGTGTATATGTGTGGTGGGGGGAAGAACCTACGACCTCAAGACCACATATATATCACCTCTAAGTCCTCAAGTATGGATGGTCCTATGACTGAATCCAAACTTCACAGAACAATTTCCCTTAATAAAAGGATTTGTTCCATAAAACTTGGAATTAGCCAAAAGTCACACATTCCCATCCCTGGCCTAGTCCGTTCATCTACCAAAGTGATTTTCCTAAAATGCGGGTCTGACTTTGACTGCTTCTTTTCTCTGACTCGGCAAACTCTAGCCATACCCTGTCACTTCCAGGATGAAATATAAGATCCTCTGTGTGATTTTCAAAGCCTTTCTTAACTTGGCCCAACCCCTTCTACTTTACCAGTCTCATTATACCTTATACTCTGCCACATACTTTTCGGTAGAGGACTACTGGCCTCTTTGATACTCCTTGAACAAATTGTTCTCTCTCTTACCTTCAGGAATTTTCTCTGGCTGTACCCCATGCAATACTTTCTCCCTCATCTCCTACTCCTGAATTTCCCCCACTATCTTATATAGGAAACTTCTCTTAATATACCTTATTTCTAATGCATTCCCCCTGATATTTCCTATTATTCTGTGAATAGCTTATTGTGTATATTTGTTTGAATGTGATCTCCCCATTAGGTTGTAAGCTCCTTAAATTTAGGGACTGTTTTTTTGCTTTTCTTTGTATCCCCATCTTTAGCATAGTATCTGATACATAATAGACAATGAATAATAATTTCCTTCCTGACTAATATAACAGGTTAAAGTTTACAAAGCACATTACCCTATTCGAGCCTCACAACTATGAGGGATGTTATTGCGGGTAATACTGCCAATTTCTATTTTGTGTGTGAGGAAACTGGGGCCAAAGGAGACTGCTATTTTCCCTTGGTCATTTAGTAAGTCAAAGTCAAGGGAAGGATTTTAATGTGGAGTGCTTCCTGACTCTAAATCCAAGAAATTACAGACAGTTATAAACACTGCTTCTCTGCAATTAAGAAGAGAATATTTTTTAAAAGATAGAACATAAATGGAGAAATTTTCCAAAATATCAAGGCCAAGTGTTCACTAGCAACATAATAGAGGTGATTATCTCAGTGATACAGATTAAAATTAACACTCTTTGCCAGCTAACCAAATTAGTCAATAAGAGAAATAAAAGCAAAAAGCCAATTTTTATAATAAGGACATAGTTTTGTTAGAAACCCAAATATGATCCCTTTGTTTCTATGATGTGTACCTGAACTTAAATTCTATACATATCTAATTATAGTGTTACTCCTCAAAGGGAGCTTAGAGATGATCTTTTCCAAGACTCTTTAAATAAACAATGAAACTGAGTTCCAGTTGAAAACCAAAATGGCTTGTCTAATATTTGTAAATACTTTGCATTCAAAGTTGAATTTTGGGCTCTCCCATTTATTACTTTGAAGTAGCGTCGAATAAAGGTTAGAGGAATGTCAGGAATGTGGGTTTGAATAACATCTTAGATATATTCTTAGTGACCCATCACAGTCATTTAACTTCCATAAGCCTCAAATTCCACATTTATAAAATGGGCAGCAGCAGCAGCAGCATCATCATTATTGTCATCATACCTTTCTTCTCAAGATAGATGTAACGATCAATTGACCAAATCCTAGAAGCAGTTAGATAGTGCCTTGGATAGAACACTGGTTCTGGAGTGAAAAGACCTGAGTTTAAGTCCAACCTCAGACACTTACTAATTGTTTGTATGGCAACGTTAGTCTGCTTCATTTTCCTCATATATAAAGGGGGAATAATAATATGTCCCTTTCTCCCAGGGTGTTGTGAGGATTAACTGATATTTTCAGTGTTATTTGAAAACTTTAAAGTGGTATAAAAATGATAGTAATTATTATATAATCTATACAAAGCATTTTGCAAACCTGAAAGCTCTCCATTACATTCATGTTGGTGAAGATTATTATTGATTATTTTTCCTTCTCCATTTCAGATTTAGTTATATCACTTGGGCATTTTATTGGGGAAAATGGATTATGTCACTATCTTTTCACTGATGACATAGAAATGAATGTTTTCTGCATCAATATACACAATTGCCATGTTATCCAATGTTTATAAAGCCACATAGAAAAATTAGACAAAAAGATAAAAGAATTTCCAGGCAGTTCATTTCCACAAGTGGTTCTGAAATATTTATATCTGTGACCAGTAATCATTATTGTATTTGGGACATAAAGTTTTGGTCTCTGTAAAACAAACATACTTCAACAATTACAGTTGCTTTTTAAAATTGCAAATGTAGAATTGATATAAAGGGGTGGGGAGAATGGCCTAATAACTAAAGGTATGGAGAAAGAGATTTGTCTCACACAAAAAGAACTGTTCGTTCCCTTCTCCTTGTTGCTCTTCAAACATACTAGATAACCACTTATTGGGTATGTTTCAGTGGGCATTTCTTTTCAAGACAAGGTTAAATCAAATGGCCATAGAGGTCCCTTTGAACTCTCAAATTCCATTACTTGTCTACTTGGAGTAAGAAAAGATATTGCGCTCTTTCTGCCATCTTGCAGCGCTGCCACCATGGTGCACATGAATGTCCTGGCAGATGCTCTCAAAAGCATCAACAATGCAGAAAAGCAAGGAAAATGCCAGGTTCTCATTAGGCCATGCTCCAAAGTAATTGTCTGGTTCTTAAGTGTGATGATGAAGCATGGTTACATTGGCAAATTTGAGATCATTGATGATCAAAAAGCAGGAAAAATTGTTGTGAATCTCACGAGCTGATTAAACAAATGTGGTGTAATCAGCCCCAGATTTGATGTTCAATTGAAAGAGCTGGAAAAGTAGTAGAATAATCTGCTGCCATCCCATCAGTTTGGGTTTATTGTGCTTACAACCTCAGTTGGCATCATGGACCATGAGGAAGCTAGATGAAAACACACAGGAGGAAAAATCCTGGAATACTCTTTCTAAGGATGTAAAAATACAAATAAAATGCTCCAATGGAAAAAAAAGATATTGAAAATTAGGAATTTGGGGCTGTGTTAAATTTAGAAATTGGGTCACTGAGTTAAAGCATTTGTTAGAAAACTCCCCTCAAAAAATTGTAGCAAACAGGAAGAAAGCAAAAAAAATGTTAAACCCTCTCTAGAGTTCATCATTATTTCACAGAACCATATATACTGGTTTATTCTCTAACTAAGTATTTGTTTTCTATATGTAGAAACTGACAACAAAGGCTCCTTTGGTTTATGGTTGCTGTAGTTATTTTTGTGACGTCTGAGTACTTTGGAATTAGATGTGATGAGAGAAATTCCTATTTTTTTCTTGCTTTGATTCATCTCTAGTAGACTGCTTTTTCAACTATAGGGGTAGACAGTGATCATATTGAATATTTTAAAGACCTTTCAGGCTTGATGCAGGAGAATGAATTAATTGACCATGGTAGCTACCATGTAGCCTAGACTTATGAAAGTTTCTACTTGTCCAGTTAGTCAATCCAAGGAACATTTGTTTGACTACTAGGGACTGATCTTTTTGTTTTCTTTTGTTTTTTGGTTGTTTTGTTTGTATGTTTGTTTGTTTGTATTTCAGATTTTCTTGAATTGCTAATGTGCATGACATTTAAAAAGTCTTTTATAAATTAATGTACTGTTATCATAGATATTTGATTTGTTTATGGCACCAGCAGTTCTTTTTTCCCCTTGATTCATGAGATGATGGGATAAAATTGGACTCAAAAATGAATCAGACACAGGCAAAAGACTTTGGCTTAATTCACTAAGTTAACAATTCTCAAAGAGTTGGAGAATTATTTCATATTCTTTCTTGGGGTTAGTAAAAGAGGAGCAATTGGGCTGCTCAAAGATATGCCTTCAACTTTTCCTGAGCTTTGTGACCAAATTGGTTGTGCCTTTCTTCTACTCTCCTCTTCATTATCCCACAAATCAGTAGAAATAAAGATCCTTGCAACCAGGAGGATACAACCTAAAGAGTTTTCCAGATTGCCTATTGACCTGAGTCAGTTTTTGCTTATCATTAGGTGTTCTTAGGTCTGAAAGTTCTCATCTCTCTGGCAGCTTGTGTTTTTTTGTAATTCTTTTCTTTTTAAATTTTGAGTTCCACATTCTCTCCCTCTAACATTTCTTCCACTTACTGAGAAGGCAAAGCAATATGATATCAATTATTCATTTGAAATGTTGCAAAACAATTTTCCATATTAGCCATACAACATAAAAACAAAATATATTGAGAAAATCATACTTAAGTTTGTACTGAATTCCTCAGTTCTCTCTCTAAAGAGGAGTATTATTTTTTTCAAAATGAGTCCTTTGGAATTGTCTTGATCATTGTATTGATCAGAGTAACCAGATCTTTCACAGTTGATCATCATTACGATGTTGCTGTTACTGTGCACAATGATGTCCCAGTTCTTCTCACTTGACTTTACATTAATTCGTGTAGATCTTGCCATATTACTTTTTTTTCTGAAACCACCCCTTTGTCATTTCTCATAGCACAATAGCTCCGTCACAATCGTGTCACAGCTTGTTAAGCCATTCTGCAACTGATGAGTAGCCTCTAAATTTCTAATTCTTTACTAACCAAAAAAGCAGCTATAGATATTTTTGTACATATACATAACCATCTTTTTTACTTTGATTTCTTTGGGGTTACAGACCTAGTAGGGGTATTTCTGAGTGAAAAGATATGCATAATTGTGTTGAACTTAGGGCAGAGTTCAAAATTGTTATCCAGAATGTTTGAACCAGTTCATAAATCCACTGACAGTTTATATATGTGTACATATTATAATACACAATACTATATAATCTATTACAAAATAAAACATATTTTGTCTGACTCTGTGACCTATTTGGAGTTTTCTTGGCAAAGATACTGAAGTGGTTTGTCATTTCCTTTTCTAACCTATTTTACATATGAGGAAACTGAGGTAAACAAGGTCACATGACTTGCCCAGGATCACATAACTATTAAGTGTCTGAGGCTGGATTCAAACTTAGGTCCCCTGGATTCCAGGGCCGGGACTCTACATAACTGCACCACTAGCTGTTTCAGAGCAAATGATACAACACACAACTACACCTTCGCGTCATTTGGGGGAAGGGGCCATGAAGAAACCAGAACAATGTAAGACTATAGTTGGGAATAACCTGCTTATGGTGTGACCCTTTATGTCTAAATCATGTCAAAGGTCTATCATATCTAACTATTCTAATATTCTATTTATCTCCTTATTTTCTTGTTTATTTTTAGTTGGATTTATTGAATTCTGGGAGGTTGAGGTCCCCCCCCCCTAGTATAGTTTTAATGTCTATTTCTTCCTGTAACTCTCTTAACTTCTCCTTTAATGCTTTGGAAGCTATAACACATATAATGTATATATGTTGTTTTGTTCTCTATGATAACTTTTAGTGAGATATAGTTTCCTTCCTTATCCCTTTTACTTCGTTCTGTTTTTGCTTTTGCTTTGTCTGAGATGATGATTGCTACCCCCGTTTGTGTTTTTTTACTTCAGCTGAAGCCAAGTATATTCTGTTCTATCTACTTACTATTATTTTCTCTGTCTCTATGTTCAAGTGTTTTTCTTATAAAAAGCATATTGAAGATTCTGGTTTATGTTCCACTCTGCCATCCATTTCTGTTTTATGGGAGAGTCCATCCCATCCACATTACAAATTGAGATCATGCTTTTCAATTGGGGAATGACTGAATAAGTTGTTTGTTTGTTTGTTTTGTGAATGACTGTGATGCAGCAGAAATGATGAGGGTGGTGGTTTTGGGCAAAAAACAAACAAAAATAAAACAAACTACAAACAAATATGGCAAGATCTGTATGAAATGATGAAAAGTGAAGTAAGAAGAAATCAGGAAATCATTGTACGTGATTAACAACAATGTTGTGATAATGAACAACTGTGAATGACTTAACTACTTTGATCAATACAGTGATACAAAACAGTTCCAAATGACTCATGATGAAAAAATGCTATCCACCTCCAGAGAAAGAATTAATAAACCCTGAGTGCAAATTGAAGTATAATGTTCTCTCTTTAGAAAAAAAATGGAAGAATAAGAGCAAGCCTTTGGGTGCATTCCAAACTGAATCAATCAAATGTCAACTAGTTGTGAACATCTTTAAAGGGATTTGAATGGATTTCAGGGGATCAAAGAAGCCTGATTGAACAAAAACAGATACAATATAAGAAAATCTCTTGTATCTCTTGTGAAGAAGACCAAGTCTTAGGCTATTTTTAAAAACAACAGTCAAGTTAGGACCAGTCAACCATGTATGAGAGGACTCCAAATTCAGGAAATGAGAATTTCAAGACATTGAGAAGAAGGTGACCTTCACATATTCCCCCATTGACTATATTATCAGAGAGTTTTGGTTAATAGGAAACTGTGCATCCATCCAAAAGTAGGCAAAATTTGTTGAGGGCAAATACATTTCCTGAGAAAAAGTAACCAAGAATCCAGAGATCAAATTGAGCAGGTAATTACATATTTAAAAAACCCAAAAGACTTTCTAGAATTTGAAAGATCAGAAGAACCGGAGTTCCAATCAGTTTACTGAAGTAGAAGACCTGAAACAACAAGAGCTGACAGTCCACCCCAGCAGGAGATCTCTAAGCAAAGTCTCTTTCATTGACCACTTTTCAGAGATCCTATGGAAGAATTTCTGTTTTCATTCAGTCTATAATGGTTGCTTAGTTCTTGAGTCACTTTCAACTTTCAAACTCCTATGACTGCATGTGGAACTCATTAGTGAGTTAGTATTAAGTTTAAGGCTAGCCTATCTTACAGCACTACAAGGAAGGTGAATTGAGCAAGACAATCGGGTTTGCCTCAGTTTCCTCATCTGTAAAACAAGATATCTAGTATATTTTCCAAAAAAACCACAAAAAGGGATCACTAAGATTTGGACATAACTGAAAAAATGACTAAACACCATAGATGACAAATCTTCTGAGAACTGATTTAATGGACCAGTTACATTTGTTGCACAAGAGATATTGATATGTCCTATCTCTGTCTCTTTTTTCTTCCAAGTCATGGATATGTGTGGGCACATTAGAGAGAGGATAGAGGATTGTTGGGCAGCAGTATCCATATTATGAAAAAGATGTGTATCTTAGGGGTTTCAAAGTTAAAACAACGTGACTGAGTAAAAAGAGCCCTGCTTCCTGGAAGTCAGGATGCTTAGTCCGTTTCACTTTAGTGTGAAGAAATCTCCAGGAAGACAATTCACATAAATAAGTAAGTTGAAGACAAAGAATCTCAATATCTTGTTATAAGCTAAATAGGTACAGCCAGCTTTATCAGGTGTTTAACAGATCTGTTATTTCACTGCTTAATTGAACAAGTTCTTTCCCTTAGACCTTGGCTAAGGACCTTAACTCAGTTCTCGTTTCATTACGAGAAGTTTTCTGTCTCAGCCATGAGAGCCTTGACTTAGATCTTCTTGCTTTCCCTGGATTTCAGAGAGACTCTTTATAAATTCTTTCTTCCCCAGACTCTACTTGGAAAAAATCCCTAGAGCAGATGATCCCTGCTTTTATCCTTTTCCTAGGTACCTTGCCTCTGGTCAACTAATATGTAACTAGCTTCCCCTGCAGCTTTCTAGTCTGCATCAAATCATCCCTCCTTCTGATAGGATTTCTTTGTTTTTAGGCATATATCATCCTCAGTCAGTGTCTCCTCATTCTTTTTAGTCTCTCGGTTTCCTTAAAAGAGTTCCTATTATTCTTAAAATCACTTTCTGATCTTTCAGCCACTCTAAAATATCATCCTTTTTTTAAACTTTTCCTCTTGTCCTTTAGGTCTCTTCTCTAGTTCCATAATGTCTAAGTTGATATTCTTTTCCTTACTATACTGGAATGTGCAAGCTTAAATTTATATTTTAACTGTCATCATACCACTTCTTAAATTTTTATTTTTTTAAATTATGAACTTAACAAACATAAATATTGCTTTATACAAAGAATATAGAAAGATTGAAAGGAAATAATTACTCTGTAATATAAATATATATACATCTTTACATATATGTGTGTGTGTGTGTGTGTGTAAGTTAGTATATATTTAATTAAATATGATGGTACCAACATTTTTGGCCTTATCTGTGTTCTTTTATAAACTTTCTTCTCCTTTCTTTTGTTGATTTTAAAAAATATTTCCCTGGTATTCTTTCTTCTATCACTGCCTGCCCACATCTCCTCCTAAGTACCTTTTCTGAAAGAAAAATATAATAAAGGATCTCACTTAACAAGAATGTCTTATTGATTACCTTTAGTCTAACACCTTTTAGCCAAGGGGTAAGAAACATGGTTCATTATCAATCTGCTGGAGTTAGACTTGGTCAGTTCATTGTTCATAGTTGTTCAATCTTTCAAAGTTGTTCTCCTTTATGTTAAAGAAATAATTATTTAAACTATCCTTCTACTTCTACTCTTTTTTTTGAGAGGGTATTGATTTTATTTATTTTTATTTAGAAAGTTGTTCCTGATTTTATTTTATTTTATTTATTTAATAAATTTTTTATTTGTTTTCTTGTTTACATCATTAATTTCCATGAGATTTTCGAATTACAAATTTTTTCCCCATCTTCCCCCTACCCCAACACCAAAACGGCAATCCCACTGTAGAGCCCCTCCCCGATCTGCTCTCTAGCTTTCTGATAGGGCAGGGAGGGTTTCCCTACTGAGACCCTGTATATCTTAATTCCTAGTTGTAGGTATCTCAGAGTTTAAATTCTAGATTCTTTCAGTTACTTCCTTGTCACCTACCCCCACTGAAAGGACAAGCAATTCAATACAGGCTGTGGATGTTTGATTATACAGGACATCTTCATAGTGGACATTTTTGAGACAGTGATCATATGTCCCTCCTTCCTATCCCACCCCCCTTCTCTGTTCTGTACCTTGTCCTTGTCCCTTTACTGAAGTATGTGCTTCCAGCGACCCTCCCCAAGACCCTGCCCTCCCCTCCGTCATCCCTCCTCTCATCCCCATGCCTCCTACTGTCCTGTGTGGCACGATGCCCAGTTGAGAGTTTATTCCATTTCTTCCCTAAGCCAAATTCAATGAGAGTAATTGAAATTAAAGTTGTAACAGTTATCCCTTGCCTCTTCTATATGGGATGATTAACCCCATTTTGTCTCTAATTCTAGTCCTTGCCCATGTCAGAATTTTGCCTTTTAAAGTATCATCCCTTCATATTCAATTCATCCTATACCCTCTATATACACGCATGCTCAGATATGTATTCATGCGCACATATAGCCTCCTATATAGACATATGTGTAAGTATACATACATACACACACATATATATATGTACATTTGTGTTCCCTTCACCTATCCTCATACTAAGCATACTAAGAAAAGTTTCAGAAGTTACTATTATAGTTTGTCCATATTGGCATGTAAATAATTCAAATTTGAAATGTTCCTTATGATTTCTTTCCCATGTTTACCTTCTCATGCTTCTTGTGTTTGCTTGTCAAATTTTCTGTTCAGCTCTGGTTTTTGGAGCAAGAATATTTGAAAGTCCTCCACCACATTGAATGACCATATTTTCCCCTGGAACAACGTGCTCAGTTTTGCTGGGTAGTTGATTCTTGGTTTTAATCCCAACTCTCTTGCTCTCCGGAATATGATATTCCAGGCCCTTTGATCCCTCAGTATAGAAGCTGCCAGATCCTGGGTTATCCTGATAGTGCTTCCGCAGCATTCAAATGGTTTTCTCTTGGAAGCCTGTAATATTTTCTCCTTTAACTGGGTATTCTGGAACCTGGCAATAACATTTTTAGGAGTTTTCTTTTGGGGATCTTTTTGAAGAGGTGATTGGTGAATTCTTTCAAGTTCTATTTTGCCCTCTGATACTGAAACATCAGGGCAATTTTCTTTGAGTATTTCTTGA
>CM053596.1:120318578-120360668 GCA_028646575.1 Pseudocheirus occidentalis
ACACTTCAGTAAAGGGACAGGGACAGGGTAGAGAATAGAACAAGGGGGGGAGGGATAGGAAGGAGGGACATATGATCAGACTGTCACAATATGTCCATTGTGAAGGTGTCCTGTGTAATTACATAAGCACAGCCTGTATTGAATTGCTTGTCCTTCCAGTGGGGGTGGGTGACAAGGAAGGAACCAAAAGAATCTAGAATTTAAAGCTCTGCAATACATGCAACTAGGAATTAAGATATACAGGGGCTGGGGTAGAAAGACCCTCCCTGCCCTACCAGAAAGTTAGAGTGCAGATTGGGGAAGGGGCTTTACAGTGGCATTGCTGTTTTAGGGTTGAGGTAGGGGTAAGACAGGGAGAAAATTTGTAACTCAAAAATTTCATGGAAATGAATGGTGTAAACAAGAAAACAAATAAAAAGAATTTATATTAAAAAAAGAAATAAGGACTAAGTGAAAGGTTAGTGAAAATTGGCTAAATTTGGGGAGAGGATCTGGCAGAACTGCCTCTAGGGCAAGGAAGTAACAGAAATGGTGGCCCTGCAGCCACTTATTTGTGTCTGCTTCAGAAGCCCCCTGCCTGCAGATTGCAGGGTGCAAAGAGATCATTCAGAGGGAAAGTGCTCTTGCCTAAAGCTGCCTGGATCAGTATTGTGGTTTTGGGTAGTGGTGCTGGGGTGTGTTTTCAGTCAGCCAAAGCTGGTGGGGGCTGCAGCAGCTTGCTAATAGCTCTGGCAGGTGCAAAGACCCCAGCAATTTGAGACAAAGATTTGCCCTCTGGAAGCAGAGTTCCACAGACCTAAAAAGTCAAGCAATTCACTGGTAACATGAACAGACAAAGTAAGCAGAGTAAAAACATCACATCAATCTAGCTTTCAATTCCTTTTTGGGGGAAAAAAGAATCAAAGCATGGTACAGTAGGAAGACAACATAGTCATAACTCCCACACCAAAAGCTTCCAAGAAACTGGTTACAAGCTATACAGGAGCTTAAGAAGGATTTTGAAAACCAAATAAGAGAAGTGGAGGAAAAATTGGGAAGGGAAATGAGAATGATGCGAGAAAATCATGAAAAGAGAATCAACAACCTGACTGAAGTAAATAACACCTTTAAAATATAGATTGAATCAAATAGCAAAAGAGGCCCAAAAAGTCAATGAGGAAAAGAGTGCTTTAAAAATTCAAATTTTCCAGATGAAAAAAGAATCTCAAATGCTTTCTGAAGAGAATCATTCCTTCAGAATTAGAGTGGAGCAAATGGAAGCAAATGACTTTATGAGAAATCAAGATACTATCAGACAGATCCAAACAAATGAAGAAATAGAAGGCAATGTGGAATATCTCCTTGAAAAAAACCACTGATTTTGAAAATAGATCTAGGAGAGACAATTTTAAAATGATTAGAATACCTGAAAGCCATGATAAAAAAAAGAACTTAGAAAGCATCCTTTAAAAAATTCTCAAGGAAAATTGCCCTGATATTTTAGAACCAGAGGGCAAAATATAACTTGAAAGAATTCACTGATCACCTCTTGAAAAAGATCCCTAAAAGACAATTCCTTGGAATATTATACCCAGGTTCCAGAGCTCCCAGATCAAGGAGCAAATATTACAAACTGCCAAGAATAAACAATTTGAATACTGTGTAAACACAATCAGGATAAACCAGGCTCTAGCAGTTTTTACATTAAGGGATCAAGGGGCCTGGGATATGATATTCTAGAGATCGAGGCAACTAGGATTAAAACCAAGAATCACCTACCCAGCAAAATTGAGTATAGTGATCCAGGGCGAATTATGGTCATTCAATGAGGTAGAGGATTTTCAAACATTCTTACTGAAAAAAAAAACAGAACTGAATAGAAAATTTGACACTCAGATACAAGAAGCATGAGAAGGTAAACATGAAAAAAAATTATAAGGAACTTAGCAAAGTTGAACTATTTACATGCCAACATGGTAAAATGGTTATAGTAACTTATGAAACTTTTCTCAGTATGAGGATAGGTGAAGGGAATACTAATGTATATATACATATACATACACATATGTCTATATAGGAGGGTATATATGCATATGAATACATATTTTAGGATGTACATATCTATCCATAGAGGGCACAGGATCAATTTAAGAGGAAGCGATGATACTTTCAAAGGTGAAATTCTGAAGTGGGAGAGGATTAGAATGAGAGGAGACAGGGTGAGACAAAATGGGATTAATCATCTCATAGAGAAGAAGGAATGGATAACTGTTACAGTGGAGGGGAATAACAGGAAGGCAAAAGGTAAAGGGTCAACCTTACTCTCCTTTTATTTGGCTTATGGAATTAATGACCTAAACTCTAAACTGGGTATCTTGCCACAGAGGAGAGTAGGGGGGATGGGGATGGGAGGGGAAATGATGGATTGGAGGACAGGGTGGGGGGGTGTTGCTGGAAGCTCACACTTCTTTAAAGGGACAGGAACAGGGTAGAGAATAGAACAAGGGAAGAGCTGGATAGGAAAGAAGGACATACAATCAGTCTCTCACAATATGTCCATTGTGGAGATGTTCTGTGCAACTACACATGCACCGCCTGTATTGAATTGTTTGTCTATCCAGTGGGGGTGGGTGATGAGGGAGGAAGGGAAAAATCTAGAATTTAAAGTTCTATTATCAAATGTTCATACACACACAAATATATATATATACATATATATATTATATATACATTTATATAATTATTATTTAGTATTATTAACTACATGCAACTGGGAATTAAGATATACAGGCACTGGGGTAAAGAGATCCATCTTGCCCTACCAGGCAGTCAGAGGGCCAATGAAAGAGGACATAGGAAAGAGCAGATTGGAGAAGTGGTTATACAGTGTGATGGCTATTTAGGGGTGGTTGGTAGGGAAAAGATGAGGAGAAAATCTGTAACTGAAAATCTCTTGGAAATGAATGATGTAAACAAGAAAATAAATAAAAATTCAAAAAAAGTGAGGGTAAAAAAAAAACGTTTTATGTATCTAAATCCTTCAAAACATTTTCCCCTGGTATCCTTGAATTTCCTGACCCTCTGCTCTTCCAAATGAACTTTGTTTTTTCCTGTCTCAGTAAAATAATTGGGGTCTTTTTTGTAACTTAATTGGAACGGCATTACACAAATAGAACTCTGTGGTTCTACCATATTCGATTTTTTTTCTTGTTGCTCCTAATATTTTCTCCTTAAACTGGGGATTTTGGAATTTGACTATGATATTCCTGTAGGGTTTCCTCCAAGGATCTCTTTCAGGGGGTGATCAGTTGATTTTTTTCTATTTCAACTTTCCATTCTCATTCTTATACTTCAGGACAATTTTCATAGCTTTCACGTAGTCCAATTTTTCGTATGTATTCTCTTCTTGATATGTTCTACAGATTGGTTCTTTTTCTTCTGTTTCACAGTCTCTTCTGTTTTTCCATTCTGTATATATTTTTTAAATTATTTCTTGGTCTCTTATAACTTCCCTGGCTTCCCCTTGCCAGTTCTAATTTTTAAGGATTCATTTTCTTCCTTGAGAATCTGTATCTACTTTTCTAATTAGTTGACTTTCTTTTCATAATCTTCTTGTTTTTCTTGGATTTTTATTACTTAAAAAAGTCTCAGTGTCTCTTATTTGATTTTTGAAGTCTATTTTGATTTCTGTGATGAATTCTTTTTTGGGCAGGTGACCACTTAAGGTTACTCTTTGGTGCAGGAGAGATTTTTTGTCTTCAGTATTCTCCTCTGAAGATGAATACTGGCCTCTATTCCCATAGTGACTTTCTATGGTTGAATTCTTTCTCATTTGCCTGAAAATTAAAAAATTAGTAGCTTGTTATCATAATCACATCTAATCCAGTGGGGGATGGCACCTCTGACCTCAGGTCATTCTTTTTGCTATTGTTTGAGCTTTGTCCTGGGCCCAACCTCTGCACTCCTTTTTCCTCTAAGTCACAGCTAGGAGCTCCCAGTCCATTATAGTGGAAATGTTTTTGCTCCCTGAGAACTCTCTAGTTGCTATGACCTTCACTTCTCCCCTCTGGCTTAGAACCAAGACCAAGAACTAGCTATCCCATTATATCATAACCAGTAGCATCCCTGCCACAATGCTTTTGCAGTCACTGGGCCTGTGCCAGTTCCTTTTCTCCCAGGACCTTGTCTCAGCAGCACAACTCGTCATGGCATCTCTTGTCAGCAGTGGTTCCCTCAATCTTTCCCCATTCAGGTGCCGAAATCCCCACACTATTCAGGAGGTGAGAATTCTATGTGATTAAGGCCAAAGCAACTTCCCAACCCAGTTACCCCTGGGGCTCTCTACATGCTATTTCAGTGGAGCTAGCCTGTAGGTGTTTACACTTCACTTTGACTAAACCTCCATCCTAGGATATTTTTTTGGTTCTTCTCTGGTTATCACAGGAAGATCACTATTATGCTCTAACTCTTGTTTATTTTTACCCCTCTGTTCACCCTGAGGTGCTATTTTTGTCTTACTTGTGGAGAAAATTGAGAGGATTTGGAATTTTCTGACTTTTCTGCCATATTCCCAGATTCTTCTCCTCTTGAATTTTTGTTTTGTAAAGAGAGAGATAAGGAGTAAATGTAGAGCTATCAAAGAAAAATAAAATAAGAGAAGAATTTATGTTAAGCCAAGTTATTTCTCAGAACAATGGATATTGTCACAATGAGAAATGAGAAGATAAAATGCATATGCACGCACACACACACACACACACACACACACACACACAGTCCAAAGACAGAAAAAAAGAAACAAAATAAGGACTCTCTAAATACCTAGGAAATTGTTCTTAAAGCCAGAGCAAATAAGGGCCATTTGCCATCCATGAATTAATTGCAGGAATTAATATACCTGAATACTGTAATTCAATAAATCATATGAAAATATTGACCACAAGTTTTGAAGTAAGGAGGCAAAATACAAAGTAATAGGATCTAAATGGGGGTAGAGAAAAAGATATCAGATATCAAGATTTTGCTCATTGAGAAATCAGTCACTAAAGATAAGAGCGTATAGAAGCAGAGTATTATTGAGTTATACTTGGGAAACACCTCAGAAACCATCTGATATAATCTCTTAAATATTCCGTAACTTCTGAAGAGTTTATGATTTGACCAAGATCACATAGGTAATTTCAGTCACACAAGTAGCATCAGAATTGTATTTGAATCTGGGTTCTCTCACTCTTGAGTCAACAATTTCTATCCTGAAAGCGTTTCTTTTAAATCAATGAGAAAAGTTGGAAAAGGCAAAAAGGATTAATAATGAGATACAGAAAAGCTAAAAAAAAAACCCAACAACAAACAGGACCAAAAAAGAAATCTAAAAAATCCTAACCCCTAAGTATAATTTATCCTGTGAAATTGATCATAATCTTATAAGATAACATAAATGTGTTTTAAAAATAATGAAGTACATGAACACAACTACAAAAAACTTCTCACACAAATAAAGTCAGATCTAACTAACTGAAAAAACATCAATTACTCATGGCTGGGTCTATCTAATATAATAAAAATGACAATTTTATTTAAATTAAATTACATATTTAGTGTCATACCAATCAATTTACCAAAAATTACTTTACAGAGGCAGAAAAAAAATGTAGCAAAATTCATTTGGAAGAACACCAGGTCTACAATATTGAGGGAATTAATGAAAAGAAGTGCTAGGGAAGGTAGTCTAGACATACAAGATTTTAATCTGTATTATAAAGCAGCAGTCATCATAACTACTTGGTACTGGCTTAGGAATAGAGTAGTAGTAGATCAATGCAATTAATTCGATATAGAAGACTTAGCAGTCAATGATTACAGTAATCTGTTTGATAAACCCAAAGAACCTACTTTTGGGGATAAGAACTCACTGTTTGACAAAAGCTGGTGGGAAAACTGGAACATAGTATGGCTGAAACTGGGCATAGACCATTATCTAACTCTGTATACCTAAATCAAGTCTAAATGGGTACATGATCTAGGTATAAATGCTGAAACTGTAAGCAATCTGCTAAAGCAAGGAATAGTTTACCTGTAAGATTTATGAAGAAGGGAAGACTTGATGACCAAACAAGAATTAGAGAACATTATAAAACGCAAAATGGATCATTTTGATTACATTAAATTGAAAAGTTTCTGTATGAACGAAGCCAATGTAACCAAGATTAAGAGGGAAGTAGAAAATTTGGAAAGAATTTTTACAAGCAGTGTCTCAGATAAAGGCCTTATTTCTAAAATATGCAGACAAGTGAGTCAAATATATAAGAATACAAGTCATTCCTCAATTGATAAATAGTCAAAGTATATGAACAGGCAGTTTTCAGAGGAAGAAATTAATGATATCTATAAGCATATGAAAAATGCTCTAAATCACTATTGATTAGAGAAATGAAAATCAAAACAACTCTGAGGAGCCACATCTTACTGGTCAGACTGGCTAAGATGACAAAACAGGAAAAGGACAATTGCTGGATAGGATATGGAAAAATTGTCACACTAATGCATTGTTGTTAGAGTTGTAAACTGATTCAACCATTATGAGAGCAATTTGGAACTACACACAAAGGGCTACCCTGACATACCATTTCTAGGCTTGTATCTCAAAGAGATCAAAGAAGTTGGAGGAAGACCCATATGTACAAAAAATATTTGTAGCTGCTCCTTTTGGGGTGGCAGAGAACTGGAAATTAAGGGGAAGGCCATCAATTGCAGAATGACTAAACAGGTTGTGGTATATGAATGTAATGGGATACTGTTGTGCTATAAGAAATGAAGAGCAGAGAGACTTCATATTTACCTGGAGAGTCTTATGCAAACTGATACTGAATGAGAAGAGCAGAACCAGGAGAAATTTCTATACAATTATATACACAACATATGTGTAATGCCAACTTTGATAGACTGGACTCTTCTCCACAACTCAAGGTTATAAGACAACTGCAAAAGACTCATGATGCAAAGAGATGTCTACATTCATAAAATGAACAGAGTTTGAATTCAGATTGAAGCAAACTACCTGCTCTTGTTCTTTTTCTCATTTGGCTTAGTTTCCTCTTTCCCATTGTTGATGCCATCTGTTACAATTCTTCTTTATAACCTGACTAATGTCTAATGTGAAAGTATTTGCAGATCCTATACTTTATTGCATGCCACCATGGGTGGGGGGTAGAGGAAGGGAGGAGAGCAAAGTGGAGAAAATTTGAAACTCAAGGGATTGTGGAACTGAATCTGGTAAACTAAAAGTAAACAAATTAATAAAGACAAAAAAATTATGAAGCACAGACATTCTTCCTGAGAAAATTAAGAGTTTGGAAATCTCAAAATTAACAAAAATAACTTAGAATGACCTAGATATAAAGAGATATAACAAGACAATTTGAAGAACAAAGATCATATTCCTTAATCAGACTTACAGATAGATGAAGAATTTATGAATAAATAAGAGATAGAGAGCAGTGAGGTATAAAATGGATCATTTATATTGCATTAAATTAAATAAGAGTTGTACAAATAAATTAAAATGTAGCCAGGATCAGAAGGAAAGCAGAAAATTGGGAAAAACATTTTATAGACAATTCCTCACGTAAAGATCTCATATCTAAAATATGTAAAGAACTTTGTCAAATCTGTAAGAATACGAGTCATCCCCCAATTGGTAAATGATCAAATGACATAAATAAGCAGTTTTGTGATGAAGAAATTAAAACAATTTATAGTCATATAAAATCATTTTTGATCAGAGAAATGCAAATTATAACATCCTTGAGATATCATTTTACACCTATCAGATTGGCTAAATGATTGAAGGGGAAAGCAATAAATGTTGGAGGAGAAGTGGAAAAACCAGGAAACCAAATTCTTGTTGGTGGGACTATGAACTGAGCCAGCCATTCTAGGGAATGATCTGGAATTTTGTCCAAAGTGTTATTAAACTATCTATACCCTTTGACACAGCAATACTAGTACTAGGTCTATTTCCAAAGGTGATTAGGAGAAAAAGAAACAAATTTATATGTTCTAAAACATTTATAGCAGCTGTCTTTGTTGGGGAAAAGAATTGGAAATTGTAGATATGCCAAGCAATTGGGTAAAGGCTGAACATCTTGTGATATATGATAGTGATAGAATATTACTATACTATAAGAAATGATGAACTCATTGATTTTAGAAAAACCATGGATTCACTTGCATGAAATAATGAAGAGTGAAATGAGTAGAACCAAGAGAACATTGTATATGTGTAACAGCAATACTGTTTGAAGAACAAGTTTGAGTGACAATGTTATTCTGACTATTATAAATACTCAAATTAACTTTAAAAATATGAAGGAAGAGACTATCTGTATCCAGGAAAAGAACTGATAAAGAGAAATGTACATATAGATCAATTTTATGCACCCAGATACACACATGTACAAATGCACACCCATATATACATGTGCATATACATACACATACACATATATTTGTGTCTACTGGTAGCCATCTCTAGGGTGGGGGGAGAGGAAAAAAATTGTGCATGAAAAATGGATTATGTATTTAAAAGGAATAGCAAGCTGTACATTTGCAGTTTTATGTACAATCGTTTTTTCATTCTATTTTGTTATGGAAATGTTTGTTTTGTTTCATTTTATAAATAATTTTTAAAAAGAAAAAAACTAAATGGGTCTTAATGGTTAGATAGAATAAGACAATGGGGCCATTACCACCATACTGCAAGGAAGAGAGAGGGAGGCAAAAACTACTGCACTAATAAGGAAGAGGACACTCACCTACAGTTCACTGATAAGGCAAAGAATATAATTTTGGAACTAAATGCTCAGAAATAAATAACTTCAAAAAAGTAAGATCATATAACCTCTGTTGGGTTAGGATAATTAGAATTTCCTTTTAAATTAGACCAAATCTAATTCATATGAAATGAGTGACTTTTACTTGGGTTCAGCTGGGGAAGTAGGAAAAAAAATATCAGAACGATAATATTTACAAATGTGAATAAAACATTTTACATGTTTCTGGTGGGAGACAGGTGAAGATCAAGTTGGAAAGGATATTTTTAAAATTAAAATAAGATAACTACAATATTAAGAGGATATTTTAACTAAAATATTTGTTTTTGCCTTTTGGAGGGGGGAAGGCAGGGCAATTGGGGTTAAGTGACTTGCCCAAGGTCACACAGCTGGTAAGTGTTAAATGTCTGAGACTGGATTTGAACTCAGGTCCTCCTGACTCCGGGACTAGTGCTTCATTCGCTGTGCCATGTAGCCACCCCTTTACATGTTGTTTATACTTATCTTCTTGGGTACACAGGTTCCCAAAGTGGCCCATCTGGAACCATCCAGAGGGGTGGTAGTAGCCTAGGGTACAAATAGGACACTGAATTAAAATAAGGAGGTGGTAGAAGCATAAGGAAAAAAGGAAAAATAAAATTTTGAAAAAACACTCATACATGTTTCATCTGTTTTATAACAGAGTTAAAATCATAGTAATCACATTGGATTCCAAATAAACACACAAAATGCAAGTTATAATAGGTCAGTGGTCAAGTCTGCTAACAGGTCTTAACAAGCAAATATTGTCAGGTGTGTTGCACATTACTTGGAAGTTTAGCATGCATCAGCAGGAATACAGGCATGTAAACACTTGTTCACAAGGCAATATGACACATGACACAATAGTGGGTCATCAAAATTTCAATGCAGGAAAAATCCCCACAAATTTACAATAAATCATTAAATTTAATATGTGTCATTTAAAAATTACTTTTTTTGAAATAACATAAATTAAAGAAAAGTTAAAGGGTTAAAGAAGTAGAATTCCAGTGTGGTGCCAAGTATTTTTTAAAAATGAGGAAATAGACTAAATAAGTTTGTGAACCTCTATCCTAGGATATAGCATGGTATTTCATATATCATAAGTGTTTACTAATGTTCTATCTAGCTATTTATCCATCCAACTTTGATCCAATTTGAATAATATCTTTTGAAAGAAAAAAGAGTTCACTTCCCTTTCCTCATAAACTTTTTTTTTTTACAAAGAATGGGCATGTAGGATGCAATATATCCATCTGGGATCAGAGAAAGGGACAGGCTGAGAATATACAGGGGACAAAAATGAATGTGGAAAGACATTCACCTAAGAAAAGAAGTGGCCTCAAAGAACATGGTTATCATTATTCTCTAGTTAAACTTCATAGTGAGAGAGAATAGATGAAATGAGCCCAGAAGGCAGATAAGCCAAATTATGTTCACACTTTACTGGCTTGCTCTAAGCCTCATGATCATGCAATTTAGTCTAACTTGGCCTTATAGTTTACAGATTCTCAATAAAATAAGTAAGACCAGTTGCAAGCATGGCTGGGAAATGGGAGGAGGGTGCTGGCTATTTATCTAGCTAAGAAGCAAAATCAAGAGGACAAGAAGGGAAAAAAAAATCAAGGGTGCATTCAGAACTTAGGGTTTATTCATCCTATAGTATATTTGATTTATTTTGTTTCCTACGAAAGAGAACTGATACTTGGAACTAAGGCAAAGAATACCAAGAAGGAAATTTACCTGAGTGTAAGATAAAGGCTACCAAGAACATTAGAATTCCTCTAAGTCTTAGAGGTTCTCAACCTTCTAACGTCGTGATCCTTTAATACTTGTATGTGGACGTATCTGCGTGTCGGCGAATCTGCTTGGAGATGGATAGAGGAACAGTGTCTCAGTTCCTAAGACCATGGCAAATACGTGTTTTCTGGTGGTCTTAGGTGACCCTGTGAAAGGGTCATTCAACCCCCAAAGGGGGTCAGAGTCCACAGGTTGTGAATGTCTTATAGTCTAAGGAAATCCTTACACTCTAAGGAAGGAGGGAGGCAGAGTCCAAGGAAAGGGGAGGACTATAATAGATTTCGTCCTATACAGAATGGTGAGAACAGATCCCTTGGACTGGGTGCAAATCTGAGATTAGAGGATGGAAAGACATTGAAAGACCTAAACTGGGGGAGCTAAGACTTAAGCTAGAGGTGGGAAGAGTCCAGGATTGCCTCTACCCCTCAGGGCCAACCTTAGCACTGATCTTCCTACATTTAGAGTACCAGGGAGAGTAGAAGGGGCAGACAGTTCATGTGTTCATGACCTTTAGTTATCCCTCTCGAGGAGCCAGTCTCAGGGTTGACTTAGCTTATGGACAGAATGTATCCACTAAAGGGGCATTAAATTCCCCTCTCCTTTTCCATTTAACTGATTCTCCTGAGTCATGACAAAGATCCAATTCTGCAAAAAATAAAAATAAAAATCTGGTGACCCTGACTGAATGGCTTAAAAAAAATGTTTTTGTTGTCCTTAACCCTCTATGATAAACCCGCCTAATTCTGAGCTTTAGCACTCCTGATATTGATACAACCTTCTTAATCATCACCCCTATTCTTTAAACTATTAAACTTTTTTCTACTTGAGACCCCTTCAGCCCTTCTTAAACTGTGGGTTGCAACCCATAGGCTAAACTGCCTTTGCTAGCCAGCACTGCTGTAAATACCACCTGTGCCCTTCTTTTGTTTGTCACTTAGTATTTCATAAAGTTTAACAGTCTATCTAGAGTCTTTCCAGCAGTATCCTTCAGACACATGAGAGGCAACAGAAGTTGATGCTAGTCATTTGGGGGAGTCTTTCCCCCTCAAGCTCTTCTATCTCACTTTTCCATTCCTCCTTAATCTTAGCATCCTCCCTCTGTTGATTATCTCCAATATATCTTGCATGTTTTGTTTATAAGTGGTTGTTCTGTTTGTTGCCTCCCCTTTGAAATGTAGGCTCCTGAAGGGTGGAGATATTTTTTTTAATTCCTTTGTATCCCCAGCATTTAGCACAGAGATGGCAAATGAAGGATGCTTAATAAATGCTTGCTGACTGCCCTTAGCTTGTTTCAGACTAGTTCCACTTTGTGTATACTGTGTTTCAGTCAACTAGACTACTCAGCACTCCTCGAGTTATTCTTTGTAGCCATTTTCCACCATCACACAAAGGTGTGATACGTTATGCCTGGATTTATTTCTTCATCCTATCTGTAATCCAGTTAGCACCCATAACAATTCTTCCTAATATACCATTAACACCAGAGGTGCCACCCACTCTGACAGTATGTTGTACCTCTCTTATTCTTGGATTGTTTTCTATTTTTCTGGACCTCCCTGAGAATTCCTTTAGCAAAGGGAATGTCTTGCACAGAATTGACACTCAATAAATATTCATTGAATTGGGGATTTTATTTACTTCTATAAGCAATGGAATTCTTCTAACTATACAGCTATGGAAGACTAAATGTGTATGTCTCAGCATGAATCCATTAAAAGTCACAATCCCTTGTATATTCTATGTAGCTGGTGGCTGTATGATAGAGCAAGAGTGTTGTATAGCAAAAATATCCTTTTGGCGCCAAAGGTATACAAAATGGTAGGTGTAAGATGCATGCTTTCATGCATTTATCCTAAATTATATGTGCCTTTCTTTACAGAAGAGCTGAATGATAAATTAACAAGAAAAATTACTATGACTACAGTTTAACTCCAGTATGAACTGTGATTTGAAATTTATCCCCTCCCTCAATGAAAGTATTCAATTAAGTTAGGGAAAATCAGTAGTCTCCTTCTGGGGGTGAAGGGGAAGATAATGGAGACATTATTTAACAAGGTACCCCAACTAATATATTCAAATGAAATGCTAAATAGGCTTTCAGAACACCAATATAACTGCCAATTTTACTTCTTTCAATAGGATGAGTAAATCAGTATTTTTTTTTATTAGACCAGATCATTTTTATAGCTAATTAAAAAAATCTTTAAAAAATATCACTCACTTCACAATGTTCTAAGATACTTAATGTCAGACCTGTTATTTTTTTCCTGAGAACCATATCATCAGAGGACTATTAAAATAACAAGTGTGCAGAAAAACATTTCACAGAAGCATTTGCTCACTCAACAAATTTGTATAAAGCACCTTTTAGGAGCAAAGCATTGTGCTAGGTTCTAGTTATACAAAGAAATAAGTCAAAGCAGGCTCACCTCTTATATTATCTTGCACCAAACTGAGCTATACTACAATACAGCTGATTTTCCAGGGTCTGCTAAAATTCATAGCTGTAAGTTGTAAATTTTATTTTTTTAATGTAGTGATGGAGGGTAATTGTTCAGGATACTCTCATCAGTTGTTTTCTCTCCAATCTAATTTGTAAAATTAGAAGATGTAAAAGGTAGGTAAAATATACAATGAGTTAAGGTCTTAAACAAAGTGAAAATAAGTCAATATACATTCTCAGCCTTTTAAGAAGCACAAATATGTCCCTTCCAAAAATTTGATAATACATGTTGCAAATTGCATAGTAAGGCTTCGAACCTAGATCCCTAGATTCTAAATAAAATTCTCTTTCCATTACACCATGCCACTTTTCAGTTTCTCTCTTTTGCTTCCCCTAAGGATTTTGTGTGCTCTATGAAACATGGAAACAAATTATTGTACTAAAATCAAAGCAATGAAGTTTGACAAATTGGGAACCTTAGGGGAGGCAAATGTCCATATAGTTCAGCCATACTCCCTCGATAGCCTTCACTCAATAATTTCACATTACTAAGTAGCATTCACAGTAAAATGACCTTGCTCAGATGAATCATTACCTTAGGTAAGAAACATTGCACTTTTGAAAGTAAAATATATTCCTATAGAGAAAAATATTTGTAATTTGGCAAGCTATGCCCAGTAGCTACTTGGTATGGAATTGAGGAAGAAAGGATCTAAAAATATTTTGGATTTAAAAATATCTTTGCCTGAAAAATAAGAAAAAGAAAAAAGAGAATGGAGTATCTCCCTAGGGATGTGGCATTCAATAAAATTTCAGCCTATTAGGGAAGGAGACTGCAAAAATTCAAAGACTACAAAAGGCCCCCTGATTAATGGTATCCAGGAAGTTTCTTTAAGCCCACTTGACATTTTTCTGGGTTCTGTTCTGGGAATAGTGAATCTGAAATCAGGCTGGAAGCATACTCTCTACTGCTTTACTATGATGATACTTCCAATGTTACTTATTTAATGCTATGGATGCATTTCAAAAATCCTCAAGGAAATGGGAGAAATAAGTACATAATAAGGGTAGTAGATCATTTTCTCTACTATGTAAAGAAAATATGTATGAAAATGAAATCAAATGCACCTAATTTTAGAATTTAGTAACAAAAATCCAGTCAATTTTTGAAAGAAAAAAAGGAAGAATTTTATCCAGAAGAAAATTAGGGAAATTATAGTATTTTACATTGTCATTTCAATCATAAAATGTAGTTTTCATGGGCACTTTAATTTTACTCTATATCTAATTTGCAAACATTTAAAAAAAACTTTTTTTTTCCCCTTACTAGTTCAAGAGAAAAATAGTTGTTTCATCAGGCTCTATGGAGAGGAATGATTTACAATTTACTTCCAAGCCAACCTTCCATTCAGATTGTAATCAGTGAAATTTTAAGAACCAGGTCTTCAATGCAAGATGCTTCCTCAGTCCCATATACCCAGTCCCAATGCTTTTCCTCTTGGCTTAAGGAGTTATTTATTAGAACTTAAAGGCTGCTGTTCAATTCTTAGTGGGCAGATGTTCCCATATTACAGAAATACTCCCACAATCAACAGTACTTGGCTGCCTTGCTAATAATCTCTACTGAGAATTAAAAATAGAAAAAAAAAGTAGAAACTGATCCCCTACATCCCTCCACCCACCTTTTTGCACTAGAAGGATTTGTTTTGGACACTATTGGGAATGTCTGTCTTAGAACCAGCACTAACTGATCAGTTTTTATTGATCAAGAGCATGAATATTTATGGATTTCCATCTTGAATTTATCTTTATAACTGCAGTTTTTCTTAAATTCTGCAGCTAATTTTGGGTATTAAACACATATATACTGAGGTATATACACACACATACATAAATGTGGGAAGATCAAAGAGCAATATTATGTGTGCGTGTAATTGTTACATGGAAAAGCAATAGTAGAGACACAGATGGAAGTGAAATAACAATGATAGAGCACAATGTAAGATATTTGCTTTTAGCGAGAGATGTGATCATGTGTACAGTTGTTATGAAAGTTAATTGGTGTTCAAAACATCACAGAGTAACAGACTGAGAGGTGAACAAGCTGAGTCAGAGATATTAAGTCATTATCCAAGTAGCAAGTTGCACAAACAAAATTTATCCTGAGATTCTCTCTTTCCAAATCTAGTTCACTTCCCACTGACTGTGTAATCATACCGTTTTCAAAATCTTTTCTTAAATGGGAGAAAATCCAGAATTATGAATGGTACATCATAAAAGGCATCCCCTTTTCACTTTGCTTTACAGCCTCCACTGAAGTCCACCATTGTTGCTTCAGAATATTGGGGAGAGTTATCAATGTTGAGAATTGTCAATGTCTATTCCAGTGGGGCCCAAACAGTGAAAGGCTTCCACAAACTATAAAAGGCTTTGAGTACAGAGCTGCTGGTAAACTGCATGTTTATTGTTGTTACTGTTTCCTTTTCTTTTTTTTATTGTGAACTCAACAAACATCAACAAACATTTCAACAAACAAAGAACAAGGAAGACAACTTCATAAAAAAGAAAGTAAACTATAGTTACATAATCTTTTAAAAATTAAGACGTATGTATTCATGTGACATAACATTTCAATAGTAAAAAAAGTGCTATGTCCCCTTCTTTACTTCATTTTATTTTTTTTGATTCATTTGTTATTTTTTTATTGATGATTTTGTTTCTTATGTCCATTACTACCCACTAATCAAATAATTCTTTACCTCCCATGGTACCTCCCTTGTAACAAATAGGTTTGTCTTGTGTTAAGTAGCAGTCCAAAGGAAACTAAGGATTACTATCAGAGGAGGCAGTCACCAGGCAATTTTAACATTTTTTCCCCTAACCACAGTCAAACTCATCAAACTTTACACTAAAATATCAGTAGACTTTCACCAGTACCAGCATATGGATTAATTACTCATACTGATAAAATCAAGAATCCCTGAATTCAATGTCACTGAGCATATCTGGATGTGATAATTATTCAATTTGGTTCAACAAAGAAACAAATAATTATAAAACAACTATTACATGAATATTACTATATGTATTTTAGCTGATTTTAATAGGAACTCTGTTATGACTTGCTATTTGCAACTACCATTCTAAAAATAACTCCATTTTCAGCTCTCTGTTATCACCAAGTATACAAATTTTTGAAAGTGAACAAATAGAGGACTAATGAAGCAGCATTGATTCTGGATGTTAAAGCCCAGCTATCTACTGAGCTTATCACCTTCATGTGACATGGGAGGTGGCTGCTTTGAGGAACTAAGTTTAGAGATGGCTTATCTGTCATTGTATGCTAACATTACCATTTAGGTATCACAAGAAGCTCAGGCCCCCTTCACTCTCAAGGACCCATGTAGGTCAGTATTTTTTTTTGGAAAATAAGGAGTTAGCTCTGCTACTACCCCTGTCAACACTGCTTCCCTCCCTTCATAAGTATTCCTAGCACATTAATGAAACTGTGATTAGTGATCTCCTTATCACATGACAACTGAAGGTACTCTCTGTCCTCAGACCTAATAAACTAAGTCCCCTATCAACTGACATTTCTATTGTACTACATCCAGCAAATTGTTCCTTTCTGCTCCCTTAATCCCTGTGAATTAGTTAACCATGTGTAACTGCAATCACCCTAGCATAGTGCTAGCACAGGTTGGCTGCTAACACAGGTTCATTAATCTGCTTTTCTAAAGGAAAGCAACTTTAAGGGGGTTAACAATCCTACTTTAATTACACACACACACACACACACACACACACACACACACACATACACACATCCCTTTCATTTTCAGAGAAAATACAAACAGAAATTACAAGCATAAAAAATTAGAGATAGAGAAAATAACACAAAATCACAGACATGGTTTCTAGCTGTCTGATCAAAGCTATTTATACATACTTACCAGAGAGAAAAGCAACAACATCTCAGTTTTCAAAGCAGGAAGAAGGGGAGGATCCTTAATGGCTACCCAGAGGCTTGTCTGGTTAAATCACATGAACACTCTTCCAATGAGTGAGCCCCAAAGCAAAACCTATTCTCAGAGTAAATATATACCATTCTTCCAAATCAGAAGGTGTAAAGCCAAGCACCAGTAGATTCCCAAAAGAATGCTACTGTGAACAGCTTTTAAGATTCAGATTACACAGCAATAGTGAACACTCTGTTTATTCCATTACAAATCAATATTCTCAACAATATTCACAATATAATATTTTCAATATTATGTCTTATTACAAAAAGTCACAATATAGTGGTCATAACAGCTTAACATTAGAATGGCCACACAGTTTTCACTACAGTGGCCACAATAATTAGAAAAAGGAACAAAAGAAGAGTCACCTGTTTTCCTAAGGGGGGAAACCCTTCTCACTTAAAGATTCAAACAATCTTCCACTCATGGGGCAGCCATTAACTTAATCTGTCACTCATCTAGCAGTCAGTTACTAATCTAGATTTCCAATTACTAAATATCATTAGTCACTAATACAATCAATAGAAAACCACACAAACGTTCCAACCCTTGATTTCCAGCAAACCTCAGTTTAGTAAAAGGGGGAGGCTTTTTCTTCATTTTGACTCTGGGTTGTCTCTCTGATTTCCTGAATCCCTTTCCCTGGTCCCAGCTCCCTTCTGAATTTACCAAACAATCACCTGGATTCAGAAGCAGACAGTTGCCAGGTCCTTGCCCAGTCCTCAGGGAAATCCCCAGCCCACACTGAAGTTCACAGGGTCCAGCGCATCTCAAACCCTTCACCACTTCTCTTGCCTGGAACTCAAGGATCAGCCAGGTCATGAATAAACAAAGTCTTATCCAGTTCATGTTTCAGTCACCTTCCAGATACTGGGAGAGGAACTCTCTCTCTGTCTCTCCCTCCCCCCCCCTCTCTCTCTCTCTCAGCTAGCTTCAGTCTCCATGAATCTTCCTTCACTGAGGAACCAATTCCAATTCTATCTCTCTGTCTCTAGAATTCTTCTTTATATACAGCACTGGCTTCCTGTCTCAGCCAATAGTCCTCTTCCACATCAACAGGGGACTACATGCCTTCTCAACAACAGACAGGGTTCACACCTTCCATACTTACCCCTAAGTTACTAGGTGCTATGTATCTGATAAATGGATTACTATTACAGAGGTCATCAAAACCCTCATGACCTACTGCCTAAATACAAAGAAACAAAAGGTGTGGGCCTTCCTGAAATACAAGTCTCCCCTAATCAAACCTCTCTTGTTGGGTTCCACATGAGGCCTATTAACAAGCAGGGTAGATCTTTAACTCCCATTAACATTACACCATGTAGAAAGTGAGCTCAGAGACCAACTAATTCATCTCCTTATATTGCTAATGAAAACCATGGAAGATAACTGCCTGATATATGCTCCCACATGCCATGCAGTAAATGTCAGAGGTGGATCATGAACACAGATTCTCTGATATTAGAGGCAGCATTTTTCCCAGTGTGCCACACTGGCATCAGGATCTATAGAATCACAAAATAATAGGATGCAAGAGCTGGAAGGGACCCCAGACCCTTTGTAGTCCCCCATGTTCCTCCATAGAAATCCCCTATTCCATATCCCCAGCAAATGATCTTTCAGTCTTTGACTGTGCTCTTGGGAAATGCTTTTCTATTCATAATCACCTTTTCTAAATCCTATATCTCTTTCTTTCATGCTCTTTTTATTTTCTTTCATCATGGAAACCTGGATTATTTTTCCCATGAAAATTTTCCCACTGCATGCCTATTCAGTACTGCTGTTTAAAGCCTTAGGCTTATTCCATTTTAATACAAAGGGCAAGAAGCAATGGGTAAATATTAAAGCAAAATCACCGATATCAGCTTGATATGGGGGTGGAGAATATGGAAGAAATAAAAGGAAAAGCAAATAAACAAGAAAGTTCTGCTTCAAGAGACTCAGGGTTGCCACTCATTAGAAGTATTTAAATAGGCTAAGTGACAACTTATCAGGAATGTTGTAGTGGAGATACCTTTTCTGTATGAGTTGAACTGGATGACTGTCATGGCCCTTAGAACTCTAAAATTCTGTGAAATGCCATAGACACAATGATCCAGAAGAAACAGCTGTCACTTTGGTACATACCAGCAACCCCAAACTTTCTGTGTGTCATGACCTATCCTTTCAGGTTTATTCTGTCTATATAGCTCTACTTGGATCCATTTAACAAGTCTCCAGATATAATAATAATAATGGTATAATAGAAATTTAGGAAGTCTTTTAATGTTTGTAAAGTGCTTTATCTATACTGATTCTCATAACCACCCTGCAAGGTAGATGTTGATATTGTTGATTCTAATATTAGCCCATTTTACAAGTGAGGTGAGACAAAAAGGAAAATTGGGTTCCCTGGGATCACATAAGGCAGAAGCATTTAAGACAGGATCCATGTCTTCCTAACCTGAAGAAAACAAAGCCATTCAGTCCCATCAGATCACTCTCACTTTTTTGAAGGAACTCAATACCAGAACCAAGATGGCAGAGTAAAAGGAGGAACTTGCTTGAGCTCATGTTGCAATTACCTCCAATTCCTGTAGAAAAAATGTCTCTAAACAAATTTTAGAGTTACAGAACCCACAAAATGACAGAGAGAAACAAATCTCCCACTGAAGACAGCGTATAAAACTGTAAATTGTTTATAGGCCATGGAGGAGCTCAAGAAGGATTTTGAAAATCAAGTAAGATAAGTGGAGGAAAAATTGGTAAGAGAAATAAAAATGATGCAAGGAAATCATGAAAAGTGAGTCAACAGCCTGCTAAAGGAGACCCCCCCAAAATACTGAAGAAAATAACACCTAAAATAGACTTAATCAAATGGCAAAAGAGGCCCAAAAAGCCAATGAGGAGAAGAATGCCTTCAAAAGTCAAATTTGCCAGATGGAAAAAGAATCTCCAAAGCTCACTGAATATAATCATTCCTTCAGAATTAGATTGGAGCAAATGGAAGCTAACAACTTTATGAGTAATCAAGATACTATAAAACAGATCCAAGCAAATGAAAAAATAGAAGGCAATGTGAAATATCTCATTGGAAAAAGCGCTGACCTGGAAAATAGATCAGGAGAGGCAATTTAAAAATTATTGGACTAAAGTCATGATCAAAAAAATAACTTAGAAAGCATCCTTCAAGAAACTATCAAGCAAAATTTTCCTGATATTCTGTAGCCAGAGGGAAAAATTGAAATGGAAAAATTTACCTGTCACCTCTTGAAAAAGATCCCTAAAAGAAAACTCTTAGGAATATTATAGCCAAATTCCAGAGTTCTCAGGTCAAGGAGAAAATACTGCAAGCATTCAGGAAGAAACAATTTGAGTGTTGTGGAAACACAATCAGGATAACACAAGACCTAGCAGCTTCTATATTAAGGGATTGAAGGATATGGAATATGATATTCCAGAAGTCAAAGGAGCTAGAACTAAAACCAAGAATCACCTACACAGCAAAACTGAGTATAATGAATGCTTCAGGGAAAATGGTCATTCCATGAAATAGAGGACTTTCAAGCATTCTTGATGAAAAAAACCTCAGATGAACAGAAAATTTGGTTTTCAAATACAAGAAACAAGAGAAGCATGAGATGGTAAACAGGAAAAAAAATCACAAGGAACTCATTAAAGTTGAAATAGTTACATTTCTACATGGAAAAACGAGTATTGTAACTCATAAGACTTTACTCAGTATGAGGATAGATGAAGGGAATATATGTGTGTGTATGTGTGTGTATATGTATATGTATATGTGTATGTGTATGTGTATGTATACGTATGTATACACACATATATGTATGTATAAGAGGATGTAGGTATATATAACAATATATGTGAGTGTGGGCATTTGTATGTTCATGTATACATAGACAGGGCACAAGATGAGTTGAATGTGAAGGGATGACATCTAAAAATTAAAATGAAGATGTGAGAGAGAAATTTATTGGGAGAAAAGAAAGAGAGCAATAGATTAAGATAAATTATTTCATATAAAGGAGGCAAGAGAAAACTGTTACAATGGAGGGGAAGAGCAGGAAGGTGAAAAGGAATGGACAACCTGATTCTCATTGAATTTAGCCTAAGGAGGGAATAACTTTCCCACTCAACAGGGTATCTTATACTATGGGAAAATAGGGGTGTAGGGGATAAAAGGAGGGAGGATAGAAGAGGGGGCAGATTAGGGGAGAGGGTAGTTAAAAGTAAACATTTTGAAAAGGAATAGGGTCAAAGGAAAAAATAGAATAAGTGGGGGGTGGGATAGGATGGAAGGAAATACAGTCTTCCACAATATAACTACTATGGAAATGATTTGGGTAACTACACATGTACAATTTATATTGAATTGCTTATCTTCCCATTGTGGGTGGGTGAGGAGGGAAGAAGGGAAAACATCTGGAACTCAAAAATTTTAAAGCAAATGCTTAAAAATTGTTTTTTATATACAAGTGAGAAATAAGATATACAGGTACTGGGGTATAGAAACCCAGCAGGGTAAAGGGGGAGGATATAAGAGAGAATATATCGGGTGAAGGGGTATTCAATAAGCTTGCTATTTTGGGGTGGTGGTAGGGGAAAGACGGGGAGAGAAAAAAATTGTAATTCAAAATCTTGTGGAAAAGAATGCTGAAAACTAAAAATAAATTAATTAAAAGAAAAAAATAAAAACAAAGATACAAAACAAAAACAAAATGAAATATATAAAAAAAAGAAATCCATCTTGCCCTACAAGAACGAAAGGGGTAAGGGGGTAAAGGCAGGATGGAGGGGTATAAGAGAGGGCAGACTGGGAGAAGGGGTATTCAGTATGCTTGCTATCTTGAGGTGGGAGGTAGGGGAGAGATAGGGAGAAAATTTGGAACTGAAAATATTGTAGAAATGAATTTTGAAAACTGAAAATTAATAAATTCTGAAAAACAAAAAAGAAAGAATTCAGTACCTTGACCCCTTGTTTTCTCCTCTGTTATATCATTTGCCCTCATATATAGTGACTTTTTCCACAATGATATCCCTTGAACATACTGGCTCCCATTTCATTAACTCCAACTTCTGTAGTCCATATCTTTACCTCAGCTACCCATAAGTCTTCCCAAACCTTTGACCTAATCATCATTCTGAACTCTTTATACATGCATGAACTTGAACCATGCAATTTTCTTATATTATCAATAATCTGTTCTTCAATATTTCTGCCTGACTCCTGGTTCCTCAATCAAGTTTTCATCTTCAGATCAACTTCCATTCCTTTTTTCTTTCTGTGTTTTTAAGTTGTGTCTGATCTAGCCTTGCTTTCTTTCCTTCAAAGCCTTGACCTTAATTTTCTTATCTTTCTGTCACCAACATTCTCCTCTCACACTACCTAACTTCTCCATTTCTGTTCCCAACATTTCTGAATTTTGCTGGAATATATTATACACCTCTGCTCTCTTGGTTTACTACAAATTGATGTTATTTAGTCTTGCTTGAGTCTTTATTGTAGCATGGAATTCCTTTTATTCCTCCTTAACTGATTCTCGTCTGTTCCTCACAGATAGCTGTTCCAAACTTTCTCCTCTGTCCATAAGCGTTTATTGCCACTAAAAGCCCTAGTTCACAGAAGATGCCTTCACTCACCATTTCATTGAGGAAAATTGCTTCCTAAGGCCCGAATTTAGCCATTCCACTGCTCAGTAAACTCAGTGATCCTCTACTATCTCTAGCATAAAATACAAACTCCTTAACTTGTAATCCAAAGTCCTATCTTATAGCTGAAGGAGCATACATATTCTTCCCTGAAATTGGCATTTCCGTATGGTATCAATTAGGCCTTTACACAAGCTGTCTTCTAAAGCATGAAAGAACAGTCTCCTTACCTCTGATTCTTGAGATCTCTTAACTTCCAAAAGGACTTAACCTATGTGACACCTCTTTCAAGAAGCCTTTTCTGATCTTCCTGCTCGTGGGTATTCACAGATCCCTTAAATCATCCTGTCTGCACTTGCCTGTCTACATCTTCCAATAGAATTTTAACTGAGAGTAGGATTTTTTTCTTTTCTTTTCTGTTTTATATCCCAGACCTATCATAATAACTTGCATGAAAAAAAGAAAGAAAGAAAGAAAGAAAGAAAGAAAGAAAGAAAGAAAGAAAGAAAGAAAGAAAGAAAGAAAGGAAGGAAGAAAAGTTAGTTCTGTTGGCTTGTATTGGCCTTTCTTTGTTTGCTCCAATGACTGAGTAAAAGGTGACCCTTCTCCTTGCCAAGGGTAACTGTTTTACTTGTGCCCTTGATCTTAATACCTTCCATATCTTCCAGGAACTTGTCAAATTGATTGTTTTCTATCTCTTATCTTCAATCTCTCCTATCTAATGGCTCCTTCAGCACAGCTTACAAACATATTCTGGTCTTCTGTATCCTAAAATAACCTTTCTTTGTCCCTTCCACCTTCTCAAGCTAATTCCCTGTATCTCTCCTACCTTTACAAGAAAAGTAAAAAAATTAAAAAAAAATTCTCCACACTTATTGCCTCAATTTCCTCATCATTCTTTAACCCCTAAAATTCTTGTTTCCTATGTCATTACTATTCAAGCTGGTTTCTAAGTGGTTATCAGTGATCTCTTCATTAATAAATCTGATGATCTTTTCTCAAGCCTTACCTTCTTGACCTTTCTGCGATTTCTGACAGCACTTACCATCTTATTATCCTGGATACTCACTTCTTGACACAATTCTCTCTGTCTCACCACTCCATGTTTCTCCTTTTTTGCTAAATAACAATGATATTTTCAGAACACTATAACTTTTACAGATTCAGAAACTAAGGCTCAAGAATTTTAAATGACATCCACATATTTATACCTATCACCTCCTAGCCCTATGTCTAGCTCTCTCTGCACTATACCAGGCCTGTCCAACCTGTGGCCTGCCAAAGGATTTTGGGCTGCCCAAAATCCTTTGGCAGGCCACAGGTTGGACAGGCCACTATACCATATTGCCTCCATCTTCTACCTACTTCTAATATGATATGAACCAAGACTGAGTCCTGAACACTCTTATTTTTCTCCTCTATACTCTCCAGTTTTGTGATCTCAACTGATTTCAAGAGTTAAAATTTCACATAGAAATCTATGATTCCTATGAGGAAATAATATGATTAGGACTCACTTTTTCAACATGAATCTAGGAGCAGTATGGAGGATGTCCTAAAGCGGGGAAGACTTTGGAGATAAATATGAACAATTGGGCAGATACTAGACTAGCCTAGTCAAGAACTAACGAGAATCCCAATTAATCTGGAAGCAATGAATATAAAAAGGAAGGAAGAGATGTGAAATACATAGTAGAGATACAATCAGGAGTTTGTGATTACATAAAATAGTTAGAAGAAAATGTAAAGAAAAGAATCAAGGACATGTTGAGTTAACAGTTATTATTAGCATTTATAAAGTGCTTTAAGGTTAACAAAGCACTATACAAATATCTCATTTTATTCTCACAACAATCCCAAGAGGTAGGAGCTGTTACTATCTTCATTTTATAGGTGAGAAAACTGAGGTAAACAAACTGGTAAGGGACTAGACCAAGGTCATACTAAGCATCTAAGGCTAGATTTGAACTTGAGACTTCCTCTCTAGCATTCTTGCTACCTTGCCATCTAGCTGCCTCTAGATGAGTGGTGTAACTGATCCAATTAAAAGGGATATAGATAGATATTATACCTTTGGTACCATGAGGAAAAGGAAATTCCCACATAGCAGAACTCCTTCTTCCAATGTAGAATAGTCATCTCAGAAATTTATCATTTAAAAATGTGCCTGCTTCACCGAGTGGGTAAATAATTGCCCAGGTTCACTCAGGCAGTACATATCAGAGGCAGAAACGTACTGTAGGTCATCCTAAATTCAAGGACAGCTATTAACCACAACAAGGTCCTTTTCATTATGACTAGTTGTCACAATGGATAGTGATGGACTTGACTAGCTGTGTGACCCTGTATGAGTCAATCTCTCAGTTTCAGTTACCTCATCTTTAAAATGGGCATAATATCAGTTCATGCCTCATAGAGATCAAATAAGATATTTTAAAATGCTTTGCACACCTCAAAGCTTTACCCCTTATCACCTACTGTAGCAGCAAGTACCCAAGCATACCCAGGGTGGCTGCTAGCACAGGTTCTTAGATCTGGTTTTCTAAAGGAAAGCAACTCAAAATGGGCTAACAATCTCATTTTAATCAATCAAAAACACATCATTTACCTAGTTAAGGGGAAAGTCAGCACCCTGAACTTCAGAGAATACAAACAGAAGTTACAAACAGACAGAGAAACAGATCAGCAGACAGGCTTCCAGCTGTCTGATCATTATATCCATACCTAGTTAGTTACCAGAGAGGGAAACACTAACATCTGGGTTTTCAAAGCTGGGGGGGGCGGTGGAGAGGGGGTCAATGGCTTCCCAGAGTCTCATCTGGCCAAATCACACAACTCTTTCCAAAGCAAAAACTCACATCAGGGTGTGTATATATAGCCTTCTCCTGGATCAGAGAATGTCACAACCCTCTTGACCCACTGCCCAATCACAAAGTAATAAGGTGGGGGCATTCCTGAAAAACAAGCTTCCCACCACAGGCTCTATGTGACCACATTCAGCCTATTAGGGGGCAGAGTATATGTTCAAATCAGGGAAGGTTCTCAGAGTCACTTAAGCCTATCAAAGAGCCTAGGGGCAGGGAAGATCTTCAGATTCCCATAACACCTACCAAAATGTTACCTATTTTTAAATAATAACAACAATTATTATCAAGGGAGTATAGTAAAACAATTGAAGGATCAGTCTATATAGGAAGGATATAAGAGTTATTTGTTTTTGCCTTTTCCACAATTACCATGTATCTAATAACTGCGTACTTTCACACAATCACAGATTTTATCCTTGGACATTAATTTTCAGTACTCAATCTAGTAAAAGTTCATCCTAACAAGGCTGTTGATAAAAGGCCTAGAAACCCAGTGACTTAGTGAATTCAGTCATTTGGCAGAAAACTGGCATCTTAAGAATGGAAGTAAATGAGATAAGTGAAAGCATTCTAATAAAATGAAAGGGACAGTCACCAAACTTGAGCTAGGTCCTAGATCTCTTTAAGTCTAAGTTTCATGTTCCTGTAAATCACCTGATTTCAGTGAAATCAGTTGGTGTGCCCCTACTCCCCCTCCCTTTTTTCCTGTAAGGGGATTTTTGTGACAGCCCCCTTTTGCTACATATGGATAATCATAGCTATATGTCTTTGTATTGGGCAAGAGGGACTTTCCAGGGTCTTTCGTAGACTGTGAGGTCATGTCATCCCATCAATGGGGTAATGATCCAGCATTAGGGGATTTATGGTGGGAGGGGGTTTGAGGTTTATCCGGAAATTGTGGGGTTTTTCATAGAATTGTTTGCACAAGGGTATAAAACTGTTTGCTTTCCTCTTGTTGGGTGCCTCCCTATACCAGACCTATCTGGGATGGTGATACCCAATTCTTGAGAGACTTGTCTTTAGAATAAAGAACTTCTGTTTCTACCTGGAGAAACACCTGAATTTATTTGGGTAAGGTTCTTTCGGGTCTTTATTGCACTCAGAAGGAAACCCTTCCTTTATGGGTGATCCAGAACATTAGATCTTCCCCTTGGAATTCAATCTTAGCCAGAAGAGATCAAAGAAATCTAACTGGAATGAATGTGAAGTACTCATTTGACCCAAATTCAGACTGGATAAGACTGATCTATATAGATCTAAATCTAACAGGTTTCCTGGATGGGGGGCAGGGTTCTGCTTTATGGGGCACTGAAAGACTACCCAGTCCCACCCTAAAGCTGTTTTTAACACTCTACACAGAGAAATAGCAGCCTACTATTTCAAATTTGAATAGAAAACTGAGTGGAATGAAAATCGAATTTACTGAAAATTTTTCAGGGGCATCTCCATGGTTTTTCAAAGGTTCCCTCCTGTTTGTGTTTTGGTATACTGTGTTAGAGGTGGAAGATACTTTTGGAAGTTTCTAGTCCTATCTTCCTAGCACTGCAGGAATATTTTTTCCCCATAGAAATAAAGAGAAAATCTATTTATTTACTTCTTGGGAGAGAATTTATGAATTTCAAGGCAGTAAACTTGAGATCTTGATGCTAATCTCCACCCCCCCTCTCTCATTCTCTCCCTCCCTCCCCCCCCATCCTTCCCCCTCCACCTCCCTCTGTCTTTTCTTGTATATAAATTGACAGGGTTTAATTAATTATCTATAAAGTTGCTTCCAGCATCCAAATTCTACAATCCTATAGCTCCTGTTTTTCCCACTGACTTTTCTCTTTATATCTGTGGTTATATGTACATGTCCAATCATTATTTCGGGTATAATAAACCTTTCTTTACTTCCACATGAAAATAATGCTACACTCATGATATAGGTTGTTTTTGTTACTGTTCAGTAGTTGAGTCACGTCTTAATCTCAGTGACCCCATGGACTATAGTGCACAAGGCCTTTCTATCCTCCACTAGCTCTTTGAGTTCAAGTTCATGTTCATAGTTTTCCATGATATTATGCATCCACCTCATCCTCTCCCTTCTCCTTTTGCCTTCCATCTTCCCCAACATCAGGGTTTTTTCCAATGAATCCTGTCTTCTCATTATTTTGCATAAGTATTTTAGCTTCAGTTTCAGTTATTTGACCTTCCAGTGAATTACCTGAATTAATTTATTTAAATATCAACTGATTTAATATTTTTCCTGTCCAAGGAACTCTCAAAAGTCTTCTCCAGCACTAAAATTCAAATGTGTTAATTCTATGGTGCTCAGCTTTCCTTATAGGTAATTCATAGATACCAAAATTACTTGTACAATTCAGCTTGACTCTTACATTTAGATTTCTACACTTTTCTCTGTGAATCACTTTCTAGTCCACTCAGTCTGAGCCTGCTTTCATTACTTTTGGTAACCAAAGATGCAAAAATTTTCCTGTTGACTTAAGACCTTTCAAATAAGGACACAATTGTAATGCCAAGCAAAGAAAACTTCCAAGGTTCAGATTACCAGCATAGCAAACTCCATTTATTCAACAAACATTCACAGAACAGAGAAAGTCAAAATACAGTATAACTCATACATTTCACAAGTAAGTTCTCAATTCAATCCAGGTCAGTCAAAGTCTCTTCTCAAATGGAGATCAGATTACTCCATCCCTAGACAGTACATTCTTTTAGTCAGTCAAAGTCTCTTCTCAAGTGGAGATAGAGTTCTCAATTCAATCCAGGTAGTACTCCACCCCTAGAGGGTACATTCATTTAAGTCTCTTCTCAAATGGAGATCAGTTTCCAATCATAAATAAAGTACATTTATTTGGTACATCATAGAGCACAAAAAGGCCAAAGCTTTCCCACCCCTGGACTCTCAGTAATTACAATACCATCTATTAACACTAAGCACTTTCTCAAAAGGGAGCATGAGAGCACAAAAGGCCATCCACCCTTAAACCATAACAAGGTCATAACAAGTTTCTCAGCATTGAAAGGCCAAGGAAAGGCCCTTCTTTCATCTTCACTCTAGGGAGGCCCTCAGCCATCTCAGTTCCTGGGGAGACAAGGCTCAACAAAGCCATAGCTAGTGTCCTCATCAAGTCACTCTCGGCCTGTAGAACAGTCTCCAAACCCCTGAAAGTATAAGCAAGGCCCCTTTCCAGGATTTCTGTGAACATACAACAAGAAAATCCTTCTTCAGGGTTTCTGCACCAACAGTCAGGTTCCAGAACCTCTACAATAGCAGCACTGTCCACCATCAGGTGAATCTGGAAAAACAACATCAAAGCAGACAGACAAAATACCAGCATCACAGCCATGCCTCCTCAGTTCCAGGTGGCAGTCCTCAAAACTCCTGGGCAGCTCCAATGGGCTTTCAGCAGTCTCTCTCAGCAATTCAGGCTACATGATACTGGATACTGCTCTTCCCAAAAGTACTTCTTCTTCTGGCTTTCTCTGGGCTTGAGCCTTTCTCAATTCATGGTTCCTCTCAGTTCAGGTCTCTCTCTTCATGTCAACAAGTCCATCCCACAAGTGGGATTCACAAACTCTGGGTCTTAACACTCAACCCAAAAGCCAAGTCAATTCAGGGGCATCTCCAAATTCCATTACCATAACACCAATACAACTCCTTTTTACAGCAAGGAAAATAGAGTCCAGTTCATTCAAGTGATTTAGCCAGGATCAACTTGTTAGCGGCAACACTTATACTTGACCAAAGTCTTCTGACTTGTAGTCCAGTGATCATTCAGTTCACTGGACCTCACATTTCAGAAAACCCCAATGTGGTATAGTGGGAAGAACACTGGATTTAGATTCAGAAGACAGTTTTGAATCCTTGCTCTGACATTTACTACCTGTGAATATGGATAGTTTATTTATTTCATTCCTTTGATGATAGTTTCTTTAGATCAGTGTTTCTCAACTTTCCTAATGCTGTGACCCTTTAATACAGTTCGTCATGTTGTGGTGACTCCCAACCATAAAATTATTTTCGTTGCTCCTTCATAACTATAAATTTGCTACTCTTATGAATTGTAACATAAATATCTGATATGCAGAATGTATTTTCATAGTTACAAATTGAACATAACCCACAGGTTGAGAACCGCTGCTTTAGATGATAGATGAGTATGCTAGATTAGATTATCTATACATCTTCTTCCAGTTTATATCGTAAAACCTTAAGATCCACAACAGAAGTGCCTCTCTGGTTTCAAAACCATTTGAAATTTTCCTGAATTAGTCTCTTTCTTAGACACTTGGCACTCTACTTATATTCCCTAAGCTGTTCCTTTAGAGTTTTTTTTCTATAATCATAAAATATAATATCTCCCTGATCCCATGATGGTAAAGTGAGCTGTTTTAGGGGTAGGGGTGGAGGAGGTAGGGTGGTTGCTCCTTAGCTCTGGCATCTTCTTCTAGGAGTCCACTGCCCTGCATCTCACAGAAGATACTGGTAGGCAGCCTTCTGCCCATCCACCTTTCTCTTGCTACACTCTCAACTCTTTTCAAGATCCCAATACATTTATTTCCCACAGTCCCCCATAGCTTGCATAGTTTTGCTTAATTCCCAGGTCTATCTTCCAGTTGTTCTGTCCTCTTCCCTCACCCCATCAACCAAATAGTCACATGTTAAGCAACTCCTCTTGGCAGAACCAGAGACCTATCTCATTGCTCAGCCAGACACTGCCTTAATAGACCCAGAAGTTTTGCATAGTGTTAGAAGTGAGCCTTAAAAAGGTATAGCTTTTAATTTCTATTAAGTTAATGAATAAGTTGTAAAATGCAGATGATTTTTTTGCACATGATATGATGATATTCTTTGAAAATCCCCAAGACTCAACTAAAAAATTAATTGAAATAATTAATAATTTTAGCGAAGTAGCAGGACATAAAGTAAATCCACATAAATCATTAGCATTCCTACATATCAGAAACAAAACTTTGCAAGAAGAGATAGTTAAAAAAAAACAAACCACATTCAAAATTACTCTAGACAACATAAAGTTGGGAATACAGTGGCCAAAATAAACACAGAAAGTATAAAAACAAACAACAATAACAAAACACATATATATGAAAATATATATTTATATATTGAGTGAAATATATTTATATATTTATATTTATTTATTTCTGAATTTGAATAAGTTCTGAATAAACCAGAAATAGAGAGCAGAGTTAGATGTAAAAAGGATAATTTTTATTACATTAAATTAAAAGGTTTTTGTACAAATAAAACAAATGTAGCCAAGACCAAAAGGAAAGCAGAAAATCAGGAGGGGGTTGAAATTATAGACAGTTTATAAGATAAAGGTCTCATGTCTAAAATATATAAAGAACTCTGTCAAATCTATAAGAATGTGAATCATTCCCATTAAATGTCAAAGAATATAAACAGGCAATTTTCTGATGAAGAAATAGTAACAATTTATACTCATATAAAATGCTCTATATTATTAATTGGAGAAATGCAAGTTAAAATCACCTTAAGATTTCATCTTATACCTATCATATTGGCTAAAATGATTGAAGGAAGGAGTGACAAATGTTGGACAGGAGTGACAAATGTTGGAGGGGACATGGAAAAATTGGGATGCTAATTCATTACAGTGGAATAAAATGATTCAACCATTTTGAAGAGCAATCTGGAATACCCTTTGACTTTGCAATAACACTCCAAAGATAATTAGGGAAAATTAGGGGGAAAGTACAACAAAAAAGGAAAAAAAAGAAAAGAATCCCTATGTTCTAAAATGTTTACTGTAGTTCTTTAGTGGTGACAAAGACCTGGAGACTATAGGAATCCCCATCAGTTGGGGAATGGCTAATCAAGTTGTAGTATATGATTGTGTGCCATAAGAAATGATAAGCTCAATAATTTTAGGAAAACACAGAAAGACTTCCACAAAATAATGAAGAGTGAAATGAGCAGAACCAAGAGAAAATTATATACAGCAACAGCAATATTGTTTTAAGAAAGACCTTGAGGGAATAAATTATTTTAACTATTATAAAGACCCACATAAACTTTAAAAGATATATGAAGATGCTATTAGCATCCTGAGAAGGATCTAATAAATAGGAATATGTATATAATAATTGTACATACACGCATACATACATATACACACTCTTATTTGTGTCTAATGGTATCTATTTCTACAGTGGAGTGGAGATTCAGGGGGAAGGAAGATAAAAAAGAAATTTACATGATAATTTTGTTGTATATTTGAAAGGAAGAGCAAGTTGTACATAATAGGTTTGTTGTTTCACATACAATCATCTTTTTATTCTACTGTGTCATGGAAATGCTTCTTTTTTTCCATAAATTAAAAATAAAATTTTTTAAAAGGTACAACATGGTGACATCTTCTAGGCAAAGCATATTACTGTTCCCCGTTCTCCTTATGGGTGCTTTATTTCTCCCCAAATGGTCTGGAACATGATTATCTGTGTATCCAAGTAGAATAAGTAAGCTCCTATGGGGAGGGCTAGGATTGTTTTAGCTTAATCTTTTTATCCCTACTGACCTAGCAAGTGACTTTAATAAGTGTTAGGTAATTGAACTGAATCAAGAAAATCAGATTGGAATCACATGACATAGTTGAAAGGGTCCTAGAAGGTCATCTAGGCTAGTTTCATTTTATGGTTATGGGAATTTAATATCCAGGTTTCCTGTCTCTTCTTTTTTTAAGAGTATAGCTTCTTTGTAAGAAAAAAAAATCATTCAAAAGAAATTTAAGCTTGATGAGTTAGGTTCTAATAATACTCTTCAGTATTGGAAAAGATCAAGTAGTTCATCCTTTTTAGGTAGGAAGTATATATTGTAGATGTGGATTCCTTTTAAGTTTCCTAGATTCCTTTTTAGATAGCACATTTTTTTTCTTCTTTTAGGCAGCACATTAAGGTCTCTACCTTTGAAGATCATTTGCAGTTCTCAGACAATTTGATTAACTCCTCTGGTCAAAAGAATCCATCACTTAGTGGCCAACCTTTTATTGATATACATCTCTGAATTTATCTAGGCCAGTGTTAAAACTAAAGATAGAGTCTTGTTAGAGGTAGAATTTGATGACCTTTCATTTTGGTATTATCTTCTAGTGCTTGTACTCCATGACATGCAGCCTTCTAGAACTCAAGGTTACTACCTACAGGAAGAGAAATTAGAGCAGAACTTTACTAGAGGAGGTTCAATTAACTTAAGATTTCTAAGGAATGCTGAGAATGGACATAAAATATTTTAAAGAATAAAGTGCTTTAATATTTCATTTGAGATGTGTGTGTGTGTATATGTGTGTGTTTGTGTGCACATGCACACAAGCATGTGCTCAGCCATTTCTGGCTTTTTATAATCCCATTTGCGGTATTCTTGGCAAAGATACTAGACTGGTTGCCATTTCCTTCTCCAGATCATTTTCCAGATGATGAAACTGAGGCAAATTGGGTTAAGTGACTTGCCCAGGATCACATAGCTAGTAAATGTCTGAGGACACATTTGAACTTAGGAAGATGATTCTTCATAACTCCAGACCTGGGGGTCTATGCACTGGGCCACCTACCTAGCCCTGAAATACTGTATACTGAAGTACAAATGACTGAACCAAACATAAGTACTAGTTCAGTGGTTCTCAACCTTCCTAATACCTCGACCGTTTAATACTCACATGTGAGCATATCTGTGTGTGGGCAGACTCGCCTGGAGACGAATAGAAGAGTGATGTCTTGGTTCCTAAGACCACTGGGAAATATGTGTTTTCTGATGGTCTTAGACCACTCCTTTCAACCCCCAAAGGAGTCGAGACCCACAGGTTGAGAACTGCTGTACCAAGTTGATCAATATATTTAAGGGTCTTTTTAGCTTGGAAAATCTGTTCTAAGAACTAGCCCCCAAATTCAACAGCCTGAAAGGTAGTGGATTCTGTTTGTTCGTTTATTTTCTTGCTTGTTTCTAAAGCATATATTACCTTACAGAATTAATTCCCACTCTTAGGTAGGGACTCCAAATTTTGTTTCTAATGCCCTGCAATATTAATTTAGAGTGGCTCAAAGAGGGGACTGAACTCATGTGGGAAAAAAAATACAAACAACAACCCAACTTTCTGGGTTTTTATATGAACTGAAGTGTAACCTACGTTGCCAATGACCCATTTCTTTAGGGAACAGAACTCCAGCCTTTCCAGTAAGCAAGAAAGGCAAAGTTGTTTCTATTGAACTGAATTAGACAGGCCTGGATGCATTTTCTTTTGAGATTAGTAAAATAGTACTGTGATTCAAATAGAGCTACTTAACAAAGCCTTTAAACCTAAATCTCTCCCCACCTTCTTCTCCCCTGTCCTCCCCTCTCCTCTCCTCCTCTTGTCCCCTTCACTCCCATTTCCTCTTCCCTTACCTGAGGGTGCTCTGCCCTAGGGCTGCCTCTTTAATTTTGGGTTTACTGGCTAGATTTCTTTCTCAAAACCCAATTCACTCTGGAGCTTGCAGATTGGACAACAATAGGCTGTCCTCCTAGAACAAGGTGAAAGTAAATAGTAAATAGTAAATGTTTCTCTTTTTGTCCTCAACCTCAGAGGGTTTTCCCCTGTCAGTTTGACCTTTTTCTTTTTTTCCCCTAATTAAAGGGGGCATCCCTTGAGTAACTACTTAAAGAAACCTATTCACTAATCAGGCATTACCTCACTCAAAGTGAGAACATGAAAAGACTTTAGCCTAAAAGGGCCAGGCAGTCCCATTACATCCTGCGCCATCTCTAGTAGTCCTGATGAATATCTGACCACTGGACCCAGATGGTTCTGGAGGAGAAAGTGAAACTGGTGACCTTGCACAGCCCTCCCTCACTCAGATCAAAGTCAACTGCAAGTCATGTCATCATCTCTCTGATGTGTATGGTCCTCTTCCAGAGCCAAGGTGAAACACAACTGGCTCTCTCTGATTGGCCACCAACAAGTCCCAGCCCAACCCTCACTTCCTCATTTTTGGAATTTTGATAGCTCAAAGTGAGTGCAAATAGAAATTGTCTGTTCTGTCCAGAAACCCTGAGGTTCCCTAGCAGTTTGAGTCTTTTGGGAAGAAAACTGGGCCATCTCTTGTCTCAATTCTAAACTAGACTTTAATTAATCAATGGGCACTGTCTCAGATATACTGAGACCTGGTTAAACTCTTAGTGTAAAAAACCTAAGGTCTCCCACTGCATCCTGGGCTATCCTTTCAACTTAATGTCTTGGCACTGGGTTCCAACTTAGTAGAAAGTGAGGCTGAAGACTTTGCACAGCTCTGCCTCACTTAAATCCAATTCATTTGCAAATCCAGACATAGCCCTCCTAATGTCATTGGTACTCTTTGAGAATGAAGGAAGAACAACTGAGTTCAGCTTTGCCTTTAAATGAAATCCTTATACTATATGATCTCAATTTCTTTCCCTCTTTAGTCATCCTAATGACTCCTGTCAGATATCACAGTTAATTTTTTAATCTTAAACCTTTATCTTTAGACCCAACATTATCTATGGCTGCTGTTCTCTCTTCACATTTCTTTCATTCTTTGATGGATACATGCCATGGAGGCATGCCAGCATCAACCAGATCAATACAGTTTCCAGTCTCTCCAACATTCTCATCCACTCTGTCTCATTCATACATTTTCTTATAAGTCACATGAAATAATTTCCAAAAAGTTTTACTCACTACAGCTAAGTGGGGATACTGCTCTGGGCCTGGAGTCAGGAAGACCTGAATTCAAATTTTTCCTCAGACAATTTCTAGGAGCTATGTGACTCTGGGAAAAGTAACTTAACTCTGTTTTCCTCAGTTTCTTCTTTTGTAAAATGAGTTGAAGAAAGAAATAGAAAACCACTCCAGTATCTTTGCCCAGAAAACCCCAAAGGAGGTCACCAAGAATTGGATGTACGTGACTGAAAAATGACTAAACAACAGCAAGTACATGAAAGGCCTTCCCTTTGTTCTTTTAGTAATCTAGGAATGACAAAGTGCCACTCAAAGTATCCTTTTTTTTTTAACAGAGGCAGCTTTTAACCGAACCAAAGCCAAATCCTTCTATATGAGAATGTGATTCTATCTTTTCCTATCTCCTTCAGCAGACTATATCCATTATTTTCTTTCTGTTCTTCTCTAAATTCTTCAAGCTCTTCCTTTTAATTGATTGTTTTACTGATGCTTTCAAATGTGCCCAAGTCTCCCCTACAATTCTTTTAGGGAAAAAGAGTTCATTAAACACTACCATCTCCTAATCCCATATATTTTCTCAAATGCAGTTATTAGTTATTATATAACCATAACATTATTATATAACTAAAACAATTATATATATAATATAATTAGTTAAATAACTATAACACTTATAGGTAATATGATTCATTGGCATATAGCCATAACATCTAGTTATCTGAAAATCACTGCCTCTACTTCCACTCATTCCATTCATTCCTAAATCTTTTGCAATCTGACTTCTAGCTTCATCATTGAACTAAAAATTTTCTCTATACAGTTATCAATAATCTCTAAATCACCAAATCTTTTTTTTGCCTCAGTTCTAATTTTTTTCTTTCTATATGCTGCATTTGACACTACTTTCCACAATTTTCATCATGCCTCCTTAACTATGGATGATCCTCAACATTCTATCCTGGTATAAATTTCAAATCATATGGATTTAAAATATTATCTCTGGGCAAGTGACCACCAATTCTTTATATCCAAAACCAATCTTTGCCCTGAGCCTCAGTGGCATATCACTGATTGTCTATTGCATATTACATACTGGTTATTCTCAAAATATATTAAATTCAATACTGTGTTCCCCCTAAACCTTTCCCTCTTCCAAATTAACCTATTTTTGTGTAAGACACTACCATGTTTCCAATCTCTCCTGTTTGTTACCACAGTATAATTCTGGAATCTTAATTCTCCCTATCCACACTTTATGTAGTCAGTTGACAAATCTTGCTATTTCTGTCATCACAGCATCTTTTGCATATGACCTTTTGTCTCCACTCACAGAGCTTAGTCCAAATTTTTAGCACCTGTTTCCTAGATCATTTTAATATCCTTCAAGAGTCGAAGAGTCTAGATGAAAAATGTCATCCCACATAGAAATAACACACTTCACTGCTGCTGACAAGGACAAGAGAACTGCCAGCATGTGACACATGTCTTCCTTCACTAAGTTGTAGGGATGGAGAAGATGGATTGAGGGACAGAGAGTTACACCTAGCAGAGCACAAGCCCTTCAAGATACTTCCTCATCCTTTTCCTCTCTGGTACTCTAGTTCCCCTGAGATCTATTCTAAAAATGAACTGCTTTCCCCTACTTAGATCTTCCACTTTCTAAATTTTTAACTATGTTTCTTGCTGTAATGGCAAGCAAAGTACTACTTTGCTCCTTGTTTCAGCTAATCAAGTGCCTGTGAGCCTCACTTTTGATTGTGTCAGGTCTTTGTTGGAAATGATATACATAATGTTGTCCTTAATAGGCCTAAGGTCATTACATGGAGCCCACAGTTCGAGGAGCTTGGAGCTTACAGAAAGAGCAGAACAGGAAGAATCAGAGCAGATAAAAGCTCAAGCACAAGCTGGGACCAAACAAAGCCAAGAGAGAATGTTTATCATGTCACCATTCTGTCTGTTGTTCTGTGTTGGTGTTACTTTGTCAGACAGAAGCATTCTGTCTGTTGAATTGTGTTGATTTCTCAGACAGAAAGTGAATTGAGATGATAGTTCCAGCAACTTGTGTAAATATTGTTGTAGTCCTGTTGAGGTTTGTTTTACTGGAAACAGAAACTGTGAAGAGCTTGGGGTAGAGCAGTCCCAGTAAGCTATGATACCAAACAGGAATGGAGAGTTGCCTACCTGTGAATCCAAGCAAGAGCTAGTAGAGCTGCCTATCTGTGAATCTAGGAAGCAGTTGGATAAATCCAGCCAAGAGCTGGGAGTGTGGAAGAGGAACCATGGGGTCTAGAAGTGAGCCTCAAGTTAAGATGAAAAGAGACTTTACATGGGTACTCAGTGCTGACTCATGATATTGTATTTTACTGTGACTTAAAGGCAGATGACCTTTATACTTTCTACTATCCCTTAAGGATGATTGCAAGCCAGCCTGCAGTCAAGATAAAAGAAGACTTTAGATGGGTTACTTCATATTGATTGAGAAGAATATGACTTACTGAATGTTACATTTTGTCTAAGACTACGTAGCTATATTTGTAGTAAGTTATTATATCATATTGTTGTGAATGTTGTGCTTTAGTTTCTTGAATGTTTTGCTTTAGTTTGTTGCTAAATAAATAGAAAGTTCACTATACTATTGATTAGATCCTTAAAGTTATTCACAGCAGTAGTCCGCATGAGAGCTGCCCATAATTGGCTTTATACTGGTTTACTCTAATTGGGTAACAGCAATTATCCTATCATACCCAGGATAGCTGCTAGTACAGTTTCTTTGATCTGCTTTTCTAAAGGAAAGCAACTCAAAACAGGTTAGCAATCTTACTTTAATAAAACATATTTTATTCACTTAGCTCAGGGCAAAAAGTCAAGAAATACAAACAGAAATTACAAGCAGACAAAAATAATACAGTAAACTTCTCTTTTTGGGCTCCAAGTGAAGCCCATTAAGGGCCAGGGAAGATCTTCAAATTCCCTTAATATTACGCTGAGTTGCCTTATTCACAATTTTCTTCTATTGAGACTGCCTCAGGAGCCTCAGTGCATTTCTATATTTGTACTATAAGATGGTTTTAGGGGTCTAATTTATATTTCTCTCAAGGAATTCCATGACCTAGCAACTACCATCATATACTTTCAGGAAAGAGCTCTTGGGAAGGTCTCTCTCTCCTATTCATCTTTTCTAACATCCCACTCCCAGAGTTAATTTTTGAAAGAGCCCTATCCTTTAATCCAGTCCACCTCTTGTCTTATCTCCTGTCTATTAACAAAATATCACTACCTTTCTCCTCCCTTTCTTTAGTCATTTAGGAAAGGAAGTCTAAGAGTTCTCTATTGCAAAGCAATTCCTGGATATAAAACAAGCATAAAGGATGTTGTCCATTTAGGAAACTCTGCAGTTATTAATGTATTAACCATGTGCCAGGTTATAATTATATCACCAGGAGAGGCAAATCTGTTGAGATAATCATACAGCCACAGTCAGATGGTCTTGTCTCTCAGCCATAGAATTGTTCCCCATGAATGATTACTGCCTGACTGGAGTGATTTGGAAAACTTCCTTTGTGAGATATGTTTGTTTGATGGCTAAGTAAAGAGAGCTTTACAATAGAGCAGATTGTTTGTCTCTGTGCTTTCCACAGTGTTAGTCAAGAGAAGGTCAGTATATAAGCCCACTAGGACAATCCATTCATCTTAAATAGTGGACATAGTTAAGCACCTCTATCAATAATCCTAACTCTTCAAGCTTCTAAAGATTTCCTAGAATTCTACTGGTGTTATCGTTAATGATACCTAACTTTCTGACTCTGTCCACAGCCTGCTATTTTACAACTGGGTACTGATAGTTACATGATATATTTTGGCTACTCATTTAATGCATGAGAGGGCCCCTGCTACTCCCACCATGTCCCAAATAAGAGCTTCTATCACTGAGAGGAAGAGTCAAGGCACAGAATTTCAGGCTCCCTTCTAGGGAGCATTGTCAAGGGCTCTAAGGGGTCTCCATCCCATGGGGTGAGCGTCAGGCAAGGGAGCCTTGGAACATTATGGCCATCCCTGAAACCCAGGCTGCTTGAGTGATATAGATAAAGTAGTGATGGTCCCACAGGAGTAGCCTCTGGAAAAGTTGTTAGTTAGGTGCCTCGTGTTGCAAACTATGTGAAGTTTCCTATGAGAAAGTGTGATAGAATGGCTTTAGCTATAGTATATAAACCCTAACCCTCAGATGCTTAGTTCAGACTTGCTTAGCATGCAATAAACATATGCTTCCAATCTCTGCCTGGACCACAGATGCATTATTCACATTCATGCTCTCACATTTCTGGCTGGTACTGAGAATGTAGGCCATAATCCCTTGGCATTGATTGCTTGCTCCTGGGCAAGCTCTCTCTTAAGAGTGTCAAGCTCTCTTGACCACTGAACATATTTGTAACTTAAATTTCCTAGACATCTGGTCACTAGAATCCCAAAGGAAGACTCCCATCTTACTGGCTCTTTCCTTACTATTCCAAACTCTTTATCTCTCCAAAAAGTTAGTCTCTCTACGTGCTTTTCATTTCCAGTTCTGTAAAGACTTATTAGCATGGGACAATCTAGATGAACAGTATCATCTCACAAAAGTAGAAGGAGAAAGTTTCTAGCTGGGACAGTCTCAATGCAAAGCCTCCAGCCCATAGTGGGCAGCACATTTGAGTGTCTATGCTCTAATTGAATGTCCAGAAATTTTTTGGCCTTGACCTTGTGTATTTTTTAAAAACAAAGAACCAGTATGATACCAATAAGAGACTACCTTATTATCTATAGGACCAGTAAAACAGTAATTTAGAAAATATCTAACAAGGAAGGTAGAATCAGAAAGTAAGAATTAGGTAAAAATGGAAGTAGAAAACCATAACAGTACTATTCCAGTAAGAAACTGAAAATAGTCACTCAGGGTTCACTATATTCATACCACTAAAGCTAGTTTTCATCAGATGATATCTTATAATTGATCTGCCTCATTCATGTCTCACCATTCTAATCTATCCTTCACATTCCTGCCAAAATAAATTTATAAAACTACAGATCTGACTATATTAGTCCTTTATTCAACCAGCTCCTGTGACTTCCTGTTACATTTAGCATCAAATATAAAATATTCTGTTTAGCCATAAAGTTCTACAAAACATGGTCTCCCAAACCCTGGTTTCTAGCCATGTTGTAATGTTACTCTCCTTCTTGAACTCTAAAAAAAATATTTCCTGCTTTGTTTTTTTTGGAGGGGGAGGCAGGTGGAGTTAAGTGACTTGCCCAAGGTCACATGGCTAGTTTTTATGTTAAGTGTCTGAGGCCAGATTTGAACTCACGTCCTCTTGACTCAAGGGCCGGTGTTCTATTCACTGTACCACCTAGTGGCCCCTCCTCTTGACTTCTAGAAAACAGCAATAGAGGCCTTCTCTCTGGTTTTAATCACACTTCATCTCTCATTTCTATACCACTGGCCTAGCCATTTTCCATTCCTGGAATGCACTCCCTCCCTACCTTTATGTGAGAATTTTTCTCTTCTTTTAAGATGCAGTTCAGGTGGGTGGAGTCAAGCTGGCAGCATAGAAGCAGCAAGGTTCTGCAGCTCCCACACAACCACCCTAAACACCCATAAAATATGACCCCAGACAAAGTCTAAGACTCTCAGACTCACAAAAATACAGAAAACACATCTCTCACTGAAGGCAGCTCGGCAGCAGGGCTCATTGTGGCGGGGTGGGAGCCAAGGCCAGCTCAGCCTGAAGCCAAGACCTCAGCCAGGCCTGGGGCAATGGGAAGGAGCAAAAGCTTAGCCAAGCTGTGCCACAGCCTGTCTGCAGGAAAGATCTACAGTCTCCAGCAACTCCACATATAACAAGGTGTGAAAAATAGGGATTGGAGAAGGGCAGCTCGGTTGTGGGAGCTCATTGGGGCAGGCCAGGAGCCAAGGACAGTCCAGCCTGAAACAGAAACGTGGCCAGGCTAGGCCCCAGGACGGTCATGAGGAGCTAAGCCACAGGCAGTCTACAAGAGAGAAGATCTACTGCACCTCCAGCAATTCCACATCTACAAAGGCATGAAAAACAGGGATTGGAGAGGGGCAGCTTGGCAGGAGGGGCTGTCAGGCCAGGAGCTGAGACCAGCCCAGCCCAAAACTGATAAGGCCAGGCCCCTGGGTGGTCAGGAGGAGCCGAGCCCACCCAAGCTGCAGCTTGAGTCTACTTCAGAGAAGATCTACTGCACCTGAGGGGATCTTCACATCCAGCAAACCAGGAATAGAGACAGTCAGTGAAAGTGAAATTTGAAACAATTTGGGGGAGGAAAAGCAGTTTAGCCAATCTGCCCCCAGGGCAAGGAATCAGTGGAGGAAGGGCAGGAACTGCTGTAAATGGCGGATGCCACCACTGGGCTGCTTCAGAGCCCCTGGCCTGCAGACTCTTCGGGGGGCTGAGTCAATAGGTCAGGGCCAAGTGCTCTTGCATTCAACAGCCTGGATGCAGAATTGTGGTCTTGGGTGGTGGTCCTGGGGTATGCTCTCAGCAAGCCAAAGCTGGGGGGGAGGCTGCAACACCCCCCTAATAGCTCTGACAGCTGGGAAAACCCCAGCGATTGGGAACAGACCTTTCACCCCTGGAAGCAGAGTTTCACAAAGCTAAAAAAAACCAACCAATTAATTGACTGGCCAACATGAGGAAAAGGAAGCAAAATAAGAACAGCAATAAAACTCTAGAATCCTTTTTTGTGGACAAAAAGGATCAA
>CM053596.1:120361168-120381809 GCA_028646575.1 Pseudocheirus occidentalis
CATTCTTCTCCTCATTGGCTTTCTGGGCTTCCTTTGCCATCTGAGTTAATTTGCTCTTTCAGGTAGTGTTTCTTTAGTCAGGTTGTTGACTCTCTTTTCATGATTTTCTTGCATAATTCTCATTTCTCTTTCCAATTTTTCCTCCTCTTCTCTTATTTGGTTTTCAAAGTCCTTACTAAGTCGATCCATAGCTTGTAGGCATTCTTCCAGTGTCTTGGAAGCATTTGGTGTGGGAGTTCTGATTGTGTTGTCTTCCTCCCACTCTATGCTTTGATCCTTTTTGTCGACAAAAAAGGATTCTAGAGTTTTATTGCTCTTCTTACTCTGCTTCCTTTTCCTCATGTTGGCCAGTCTATCATTTTCTTGGTGTTTTAGCTCTGTGGAACTCTGCTTCCTGGGGTGGGGTGGGGGAAGAAACTCTGTCCCAAATTGCTGGGGCCTTCACAGCTGCTGGAGCTATTAGTGGGGTGCTGCATCTCCCCCCCCCAGTTTTGGCTCACTGAAAGTGCATCCCAGGACCACCACTCAAGACCACGATCCAGATCCAGGCCACTCAACGCAAGAGCCCTTGGCCCTGATTCATTGCCTCAGCTCCCCTGATATCTGCAGGCCAGGGGCTCTGAAGCAGCCCAGTGGAGGCCACTGCTGCTTTCAGCCATTTCTGCTCCCACAGCCAGCCTCTAATTGCTTCGTTGCCCTGGGAGCAGTTTGGCTGGACCATTCTTCTCCCCCAAATTTAGCAAAATCCACTGACCTTTCTCTTAGCCTTCTTTCTTTTGGCCTGATAAATGTGGGAACTGTGCCTCCACTACTGCTGATCTGCTCTCCTATAGATTTGTCTTGGCCTGACTGCCCTGGGGCTTGGCTGGGCCGAGGTTTCAGGCTGGGCTGGCCACGGCTCCTAGACTGCTGCAATGAGTTCCACCTGCTGAGTTGTCTGCAGCAACAGATGTGTTTTCTGTATTTTGGAGAGTCTTGGAGCTCTAAAATCTGTTTAGATTCTATGGGTGGCTGTGTGGGAGCTGCCAAACTTTCCTGCTTCTATGCCACCATCTTGGCTCTGCCCACCATTCAACTTTTAAAGATGCTGTTGTCTTCACAGAATTTTTGTACTTCTATGTCCAAGTCAATTCTGCTTTGTAAGGAATTCTCCTCATCAGAAAATTTTTGTATATTTAATTCTATTTGGCCAGTTCTGCTTTTTAAGGTATTCTTCACTTTACAGAATTTTTGTGTCTCTTTTACCATTTGGCCCACTCTGTTTTTTTAAGGTATTGTTTTCTTCAGTATTTTTGTTGCCTCTTTTACCTTACTGTTTACATTTATTTTCATGGTTTTCTTTCAGTACTGTATTTACTTTTCCCAATTTTCCTCTACTTCTTTATTCAATTTTTAAAAACTGTTTTAGCTCTTCCAGAACCTTTTGGGTTCAAGAGCAATTCACTGTTTTCCTTGAGGGTTTGGATATACCAGTTTTTAGTTTATTGTCTTTTTATAGCTTGCATTTTGATATTTTCTATCATGATAATAATTTTCTACAGTCAAGAGCAAACAGCTGTTGTTGTTTGTTCATTTTCCTTTCCTATTTCTTTACTTTTAACTTTATATTAAAGCTGGGTTTTATTTCCAGGGTGAAGTGGATACTGTTCTCACCTTCAGGGTTTTTTGCATAGCTATTTTTAGGGGTCTTTAAGCTTTCAGATATCCATGATCTGGTCTGTGAGTGACCACAAGCACATTTTTCTACCTTAGAATTGTGACAAGGGTTCCCCTCTCCCTTGGGGCTGCAAACTAATACTCCTCCCCATCAAACTGTAAATCAGGATGTGACCCAGATCTGAGTATGGACAATACAACAGAGGCCTTCATCCAGTGGCATCAAAGAATCCTTTGTAATAACTTTCTGACAAGTTGTCCAACACCCTTACTGTCTGTAAGCTCAGAGCTCCCAAAACTGCCACTGCCATGTTTGACTGAGTCACTCCCAAGGTCTGCTGCCTGTTTGCTGGGGCAAAGCCTGCACTTCTGCAGTTGATTTTACTCTCATCCTCACTGTGGAGTGATATTCCTTTCTTGCTAAAACTCTAAGTTGTCTTAGGCTGGATAATTTTTTCACATCGTTCTTTTGTGGGTTCTACTTCCCCAGAATTGCTTTCAGGTATTATTTAAAGTTGTTTGAAAGGGAATATTGCAGAGTTCATGCAAGTCCCTACATTTTCTCTGCCAATTTGCTCCATTCCCAGGCAAAATTTTTGATACTGCCCTAATTTATTTATGTCACCCCTTATGTTTAAATTATTTTTCTGTTTTGACCTTATTTTGGAATACAGTATGAGATACTGGTCTGTGCCTATTTTTCTCCAAAGTGCTTTCCATTATTTCCAGGAAGTTTTGGAAAATAGTAAGTTCTTGTCCCAAAAGTTTGGATCTTTCAGTGATTATTTACTACTATGTACAGTGTATCCTTTATGTTCCCTTGACCCAGGACTCTATTTGTTAGCCATTACCAGGTTGTTTTCTTGGTTACCACTTTGTAACATACTTTGCAATATTTTACTGATAAGCTACTTTCCTTTCCTTTTTTTTCATTGATGACCATGGTATTCTTGACCTTTTTCCCCCTTCTACAAAAATTTTGTTATTGTTTTCTTAAAGTCAGCTTCTTCTTTATTTTTAGTTTACAACATTCATTTTCATAAGATTTTGAGTAACAAATGTTCTCTCTGTCTTTCCCCTACCCACCACCAAAACAGCCAACCCACTGAATACCCCTTCCCAGTGTCCACAGATCTGATGTATATACATATATATATATATATATATATATATATATAAACATTTGATTTTAAAACTTTGGATTCAAGATTCTTTCCCTTCTTCCCTTATCACCAACTCTTTCTGAAAAGATAAGCAATTCTAGGGCAGCTACCACACGGTCACCTCAAATATCCACAAAATATGACCCTAAAAAAATTTTAGGGCTCCAAAACTAACACAAAAATACAGAAAACACATCTCCTGCTGAAGGCAGCTCAGCAGGAAAGGCTCATTGCAGCACGCTGGGAGCCGAAAACCAGCCAAGTCTGAAACTGTGGCTTGGCTCCAGGGTGGCCAGGACAAGCTGCAGCTAGAGCCTTGAGGAGAGTGGATAGTGGCAGCTGTGAGTTTCCAGAATTAGCAAATCATAAGAAACAAGGACTAAGTGAAAGGTCAGTGGAACTCAGCCAATTTGGGGGGAGAAAAGTGGTCTGGCCAAACTGCCTCCAGGGAAAGGAAGCAGTGGCCCTGTAGCCACCTCCACATGGCTGCTTCAGAGATCCTGGCCTGCAGACTGCAAGGTGGACAAGCAATCATTCAGAGGCTAAGTGCTCTTGCATTAAGCAGCCTGGATCCAACTTGTGGTCTTGAGTGGTGGTCGTGAGGTGTGTTTTCAGTGAGCCAAAGCTGGTAGGGGCTGCAAATTAAAGAATGGCCTCCCAATATCTCTGGGAGCTGCAAAAACACAATCAATTTGGGACAGAGCTTTCCCCTATAGAAGCAGAACTCTACAGAGCTAAAAAGTCAAGTAATTCTATTGCAACATGAACAGGCAAAGGAAGCAAAGTAAGAAAAGCAATTGAACTCTAGAGTCTTTCTTGGGGGACAAAAAGGATCAAAGCATGGAATGGGAGGAAGACAACGCAGTCAGAACTCCCATACTAAGTGCTTCCAAGAAACATGAAGGTTGCCTCCAAACTGTAGATGAGCTTAAGAAGGATTTTGAAAACCAAATAAGAGAATTAGAGGACAAATGGGGAAGAGAAATGAGAATGATGCAAGAAAATCATGAAAAGAGAGTCAACAATCTGACTGAAGAAAATAACACCTGAAAAAATAGATTAACTCAAATGGCAAAAGAGGCCCATAAAGCCAATGAAGGAAAGAATGACTTAAAACGTCAAAATTGTCAGATGGAGAAAGAATCCAAAAAGCTCGCTGAGGACAATAATTCCTTCAGAATTAGTGTGGAGCAAATGGAAGCAAATGAGTTTATGAGAAATCAAGATACTATTAAACAGATCAAAAAAATGAAAAAAATAGAAGGCAATGTGAAATATCTCCTTAAAAAAACACTAACATGGAAAATAGGTCCAGGAAATACAATTTAAAAATTATTGGACTGTCTGAAAGCCGTGTTCAAAAAAACAACTTAGAAAGCATCCTTCAAGAAATTCTCAAGGAAAATTGCCCTGATATTTTAGAACGAGAGTGCAAAATAGAACTTGAAAGAATTCACCAATCACCTCTTGAAAAAGATCCCCAAAAGAATACTCCTAGGAATGTTATAGCCAGGTTCCAGAGTCCCCAGATCAAGGATAAAATATTACAGGCTGCCAAGAGGAAGCAGTTTGAATACTATGGAAACACAATTAGGATAAAGGAGGATCTGGCAGCTTCTACATTGAGGGATCAAAGGGCCTGGACTATGATATTCTGCAGATCAAGGGAGTTAGGATTGAAACCAAGAGTCACCTACCCAGCAAAATTGAGTATAATTTTCCAGGGGAAAATATGGTTATTCAATGAGTTGGAGGATTTTCAAGCATACTTGCTGAGAAAAGAAACAGAACTGAAAAGAAAATTTGACACTCAAATACAAGAAGCATGAGAAGGTAAACATGGAAAAGAAATTGTAATGAACTTATCAAAGCTGAACTATTTATTTGCCAACATGAAAAAATTATAACTTACAAAACTTTTCTCAGTATGAGGATAGGTCAAGGGAATAGAAATACATATATACATATATATATATATACATATATATATGTATGTATGTATGTATACATACACATATGTCTGTGTAGGAGAGTTTATATATGTCTATGAACACATATCTGAGTATGTGTATATTATGTGTACATAGAGGGCCACAGAATCAATTGAATAGGAAGGAACAATATTCTGAAAGGTGAAATTTTGAGGTGGGAGTGGATTAGAATTAGAGGAGAGAGGGAGAGACAGAATGGGGTTAATCATCCTATATAGAAGAAACTAGGGGTAAATGTTACAATGGAGGAGAAGAACAGGAAGGCAAAAGGGAAAGGGTGAACATTACTCATTGAATCTGGCTTAGGGAAGGAATCACATAGACTCTACACTGGGTATCTTGCCACACAGGAGATTAGGGGGAATGGGGATGAGAGGTGGGATGATGGAGGGGAGGGCAGGGTGGCAGAAATTTTGCTGGAAGAACACACTTCAGTAAAGGGACAGGGACAGGGCAGAGAATAGAACAAGGTGGGGCAGAATAAGGAAGGAGGGACATATAATTAGTCTCTCACAATATGTCCACTGTGGAGATGTTCTGCATAGTTACACATGTACTGCTAGTTTTGAATTTCTTGTCCTTTCAGTGGGGATGGGTGACAAGGGCAGAAAGGAAAGAATCTAGAATTTAAATCAAAATTAAAAATATACATGTAAATAAATATATATATGTATATATATATTTATATATGCAACTGGGAATTAAGATATACAGGCACTGGGGTAGGGAGGCCCATCCTCTCCTACCAGAAAGTTAGAGGGGCAATAGGGGAGGATGTAGGAGAGAGCAGATTGGGGGAGGGGTTATCCAGTGAGATGGCTGTTTTGAGTTGTTGGGTAGCAGAAAGATGGGGAGAATATTTGTAACTCAAAATCTAGTGGAAATTAGCGATGTAAAAATAATTATTAATTTACATTAAAAAATGTAACTGTATTAAAATTTTTGGTTTGTCTTGGCATGTAGAGCCCCCAGGTATTTTATAGTTTCTAAAATCATTTTATTTTATTTTTTTAAATTTTTTAAAATTTGTTTTCTTGTTTACATCATTCATTTTCATGACATTTTTGAATTACATATTTTCTCCCCATCTTTCCCCTACCCCAACCCTAAAACAGCAATCCCACTGTAAAGCTCCTCCCCTGCTCTGCTCTCTTAAGTTCTGGTAGGGCAGGGAGGGTCTCCCTATCCCAGCCCCTGTATATCTTAATTCCTAGTTGCAGGTCTTGCAGAACTTTAAATTCTAGATTCTTATGATTCCTCCCTTGTTCCCCAACCCCACTGGAAGGACTATCAATTCAATACAGGCTGTGGCTGTGTGATTGTACAGGACATCTTCATAGTGGACATATTGCGACAGTGATAATCTCTCTCTCCTTCCTATCCCTCCACCCCCTTGTTCTGTTCTCTACCTTGTCCCTATCCCTTTACTGAAGTGTGTGCTTCCAGCATCCCTCCCCCAGACCCTGCCCTCCTTTTTGCCATCCCCCCTCTCATCCCCATGCCCCCTACTTTCCTGTGTGGCATGATGTCCAGTTTAGGGTTCATGCCATATCTTCCCTAAGCCAAATTCAATGAGAGTAATTGAAAGTAAAACTGTAATAGTTATTTCTTCCCTCATCTCTATGGGATGATTAATCCCATTTTGTCTCTCCCTGTCTCCTCTCATTCTAGACCTATCCCATCTCAGAATTTTATCTTTTAAGGTATCATCCCTTCATATTCAATTCATCCTATGCCCTCTATATACACATATACACTCATGCTCAGATATGTATTCAAACACATATATAGCCTCCTATATGGACATATGTGTAAGTATACATAAATACTTTTGTATTCCCTTCACCTATACTCATGCTAAGAAGAGTTTCATAAGTTAATTTTATAATTTTTTTCATATTGACATGTAAATAATTCAAATTTGACAAGTTCCTTATGATTTCTTTCCCATGTTTACCTTCTCATGCTTCTTGTGTTTGATTGTCAAATTTTCTGTTCAGTTCTGGTTTTTTCAGCAAGAATGCTTAAACGTCCTCCACCTCATTGAATGACCATATTTTCCCCTGAAATAATATGCTCAATTTTGCTGGGTAGTTCATTCTTGGTTTTAATCCCAGCTCCCTTAATCTTTGAAATATCATATTCCAAGCCCTGCAATCCCTCAGTGTAGAAACTGCCAGATCCTGGGTTATACTGATAGTACTTCTGCAGTATTCAAATGGTTTTCTCTTGGAGGCCTATAAAATTTCTCCTTTAACTGGGTATTCTGGAACCTGGCAATAATATTTCTAGGAGTTTTCTTTTGGGGATCTTTTTGAAGAGGTGATTGGTGAATTATTTCAAGTTCTATTTTGCCCTCTGATTCTAAAACATCAGGGTAATTTTCTTTGAGGATTTCCTGAAGGATGCTTTCCAAGTTCTTCTTTTGGTCATGGGTTTCACGTAGACCATTAATTTTCAAATTATCTCTCCTGGATCTATTTTCCAAGTGAGTGGTTTTTTCAAGGAGATATTTCATACTGCTTTCTATTTTTTCATTTCTTTGTAACAGTTTAATAGTATCTTGGTTTCTCATAAAGTCATTAGCTTCTACTTGCTCCACTCTAATTCAGTAGGAATTACTCTCTTCAGAATGCTTTTGAGATTCTTTTTCCATCTGGGAAATTTGACTTTTTAATGCATTCTTCTCCTCATCAGCTTTCTGGGACACTTTTTCCATTTGAGTTAATCTATTCTTTAAAGTGTTGTTTTCTTCAGTCATGTTGTTGACTCTCTTTTCATGGTTTTCTCACATCATTCTCATTTCTCTTCCCAATTTTTCCTCCACCTCTCTTATTCGGTTTTCAAATTCCTTTTTCAGTTGATGTATAGCTTCTAGGCATTCTTCAAGTGTATTCCAAGCATTTGGTGTGGGAATTCTGACTGAGTTATCTTCTTCCTGTTCCAGGATTTGATCCTTTTTGTCCACAAAAAAAAGGATTCTAGAGTTTTATTGCTGTTCTTATTTTGCTTCCTTTTCTTCATGTTGGCCAGTCAGTTAATTGGTTGGGATTTTTTTAGCTCTGTGAAACTCTTCTTCCAGGGGGGAAAGCTTTGTTCCAAATTGTTGGGGATTTCCCAGCTGCTGGAGCTATTAGGGGGGTGTTGCAAGTCCTCCCAGCTTTGGCTTGCTGAAAGCACACCCCAGGACCACCACCCAAGACCACACTCTGGATCCAGGCTGCTCAACACAAGAGCACTTGGCCCCGATCAATCGATTCAGCCCCCCTGCAGAATTTGCAGGCCAGGGGCTCTGAAGGATCCCAGTTGGGGCTGCTGCTGATTCCAGCAGTTCCCTTCCCCCACTGCTTCCTTCCCCTGGGGGCAGATTGGCCAAACTTCTTTTCCTCCCCCTAATTAATTTTCAAAGTGTCACTTTAACTTTCCCTGACCATCTGATCCTCATTTGCTGGATGTGAAGATTCCCTCAGGTGCAATAGATCTTCCCTTAAGTAGGCTCAAGATGTGGATTGGGAGTCTCGGCTCCTCCTTGCCACCCTGGGGCCTGGCCTGGGCATGGCTGCAGTTTTTGGCTAGACCAGTCTCTACTCTGGTGCAAGCTACCCCTCTCCCATCCTGTTCCTCACGCCTTGGCAGATGTGGAGGTGCTGGAGGCTGTAGACCCTCTCTTCTGAAGACTTGCTGTGACACAGCTTGGGTTCACTCAGCCTGGCCCCTTCCCACCAACCTGGGCCTGGCCCTGGTCTCGGCTTCAGGCTGGGCCAGTCTCTGCTCCCGGTCTCTGTGATGGGCCCCTGGTGCCGAAGTGCCTTCAGCAAGAGATGTGTTTTCTGTATGTTTGTGAGTCTGAGAGTCCTAGACTTTGTCTGGGCTCATACTTTATGGGTGTTTAGGGTGGTGGTGTGGAAGCTGCAGTGCCTTGCTGCTTCTAATCTGCCATCTTGGCTCCACCCCCCTATATTTATCTCTGCAATCATTTTATATGGAATTTCTCTTTCTATCTATTCCTCATGGATCTGATTGGTAATATATAGAAATGCTCATGATTTAGTGTTGGTTTTTTATTCCTGCGAATTTTCTAACAATTCAATTGTTTCAACTAGTTTTTAGATGATTTTCTAGAGTTCTTTAATTTTATGATCTTATCATGTACAAAAAATGATAGTTTTATTTACTCATGCCTGATTTTATTCCTTCAATTTATTTTTCTTATTTTATTGATATAGCTAGTATTTCTAACACAATACTGAATAATATTTGTGATAAAGGTCATCCTTTTTTGCCACTGATCTTACTGAAAGTCTTCTAGTTTAAGCCTGTAACATATAATGGCTGCTTCTGATTTTCAATAAATACTACTTGTCATTTTAACAAAAGCTCCATTTATTTCTAAGCTTTCAAGTGGGTTTTTTTTGTTTTTTCATTGGTTTTATTTTTTTTTTGCTTTTTGAAGGACAATTGTGGTTAAGTGACTCGCCCAAAGTCACAAGGCTAGTTTTTGTGTCGTGTCTGAGGCTGGATTTGAACTCAGGTCCTCCTGACTCCAGGGCTGGTGCTGTATTCACTGTGCCACCTAGGTGCCCTTTTTCAGGTGTTTTTTTAATGTGAATGGGTGTTATATATTTTCAAGAGATTTTTCTGCATCTATTTTTATTGTTTTTATTATTTATATGGTCAATTATATATTTATTTTTCTTAATATTGAACTAGTTCTGCACCCAGGGAATAAATCTTACCTTGTCATAGTGTATAATATTTGTGATATATTCCTATAATCACTGCTAATATATTATTTAAAGTTTTTGCCTTAATATTCATTAGGAAAATTGGTTTATATTTTTGTTTCTCTGTTTTTCCTCTCCCTCGTGTAAGCATTAAAACTGAATTTCAGTAGGAATTTAGTAAGAGTACTTTAACTGATTTTCCAAATAGCTTATTTAGTATCACAGTTAATTATTCTTTAAATGTTTGGTAGAATTCACTTATAAATTCCATCTTGTACTAGAGATTTTTTCTTAGCAAACTCATTTATGGCTTGTTCAATTTCTTTTTCTAAGCTTGGATTAAGTGTTTTATTTCTTCTTCTATTAATCTAGGCAGTTTATATTCTCATAAACTTCTATCCATTTCACCAAGATTGTCAGTTTTCTTGACATATAATTGGGCAAAATAATTTCAAATAATTGGTTCAATTTCATCTTCATTTGTGGTGAATTCAACCTTTTCATGTTTGATACTGGTAAATTAGTTTGCTTCCTTTTATTGAATTAAATTTAGCAATAATTTATCCTTTTATAGATTTTTTTCATAAGCCAAGTTTCTAATTCTTTTAGTTTAATTTTCAAGTCAAAATTTCATGTTTTTAATTCTTTCCATTTTAATAGTCTCTTTTACTTTTTAAGATTTTCAATTTTGTGCTTAATTGTGGATTTTTATTTAATGCATTTCCACCCCCTTTTCTTTTAAATTCCATGCCAAGTTTATTGATCTGTTCTTTTTCTGTTTTATTGATGTGTATATTTAGGTATATACATTTTTCCCCTGAGTACTTCTCTTGCTTTATCCTACAAATTTTGATGTGTTATCTCATTGCTGTCATTCTCTTGAATGAAATTATTCATTGTTCTTTGATCCACTCATTCTTTAGGGTTAGATTGCTTAGTCTGCAATTAATTTCTAACATATGCTTCCGAGGCACTTTATTGAGTATACTTTTATTTTAGTCTGAAAAAGTGCATTTAACTTTTCTAATTTTTTGAGGGGGTTTTGAGATTTCTATGTTTTAATACATAATATATTTTTGTGAAGATACTGCAGAGCAGTAGTTCTCAACCTGTGGGTTGAGACCCCTTTGGGGGTTGAATGACCCTTTCACAGAGATTGCCTAAGACCATAGGAAAACACATGTTTTGAAATGGTCTTAGGAACCAAGACACAGCTCCTTTATCAGCCTTCAGGTGGGTCCACCAACATGCAGATATGCCCACATATGAGTATTAAAGGGGCTGGGCATTAGGAAGGTTGAGAACAACTGTTGTAGAGGAAAAGAAAGTATACTTGTTAATATTCCCATTCATTTTTCTCCAGAGGTATTTCAGATCTACCTTTCTAAAAATACTATTCATCTCCTTAAATTCATTCTTATTTATCCTATGGTTAAAATTTATTTAGTTCTGAGAGAATAAACTTGAGGTGTCCCACTAATACAGTTTTATTGTGTATTTTCTCTTATAACTCATTCAACTTTTCCTGTAAAAATGTGAATTCTCCACTATTTTATGCTTCTATGTTTTGTATTACTATTACTTCATTGTCTGTTATATTTTAGAAAAAAAATTAGTTTTCTTGATTATCTCTTTTAATTTAGTCTAGTTTTGCTTTGTCCAAGTTTATGATTGCCATCTCTGCTTTTTTTTTTACTTCAGCTAAAGTACAATAGGTTATGCTTCAGCCCCTTATTTTAACAATGATTTTTTTTCCTTTTAAGAGTGTTTTTCTTATAAACACCATATTATTGGATTCTGTTTTCTAATCCATTCTGTTATCTACTTCTGTTTTATATGTGAGTATATTCCATTTATATTAATAGTTATGATTATTAACGGCATTTCCCTCTATCTTTCTTTCACCTGTACCCCCTCTAAAGTCTGTTTAGCTTTCGACCACCACCTTCTTTGTTGCACCTTCCATTTTATCAGCTTTCCCAAAATTTTCTCTTATCCCTCTCTTCTACTTCCCTGTTGGGTAAGATAGATTGTGTGTTTTGTGTGTGTGTGTGTGTGTGTGTGTGTGTGTATGTATGTATGTATGTATTTGTATCCTTCCCTTTTTAGCCAATTCTGATTAAAGCAAGGTTCAAGTGTTGCTCACTACACCCCATTTTCCTTCCACTTTTAAAGTATTTCTTTGCATGCTTCTTTTATGTAAAATAATCTTCCCCATTCTTCCTCATCCTTCCACTTTCACTCAATTCCTTCCATTTTCTAACCCCTTAAGTTTTATTTCAGATCATCCCAACATAATTGTTTCCCACACATGCCCTCAGTAAAAATGTGCTAGTCAATAGAGAGACATAGACTTGCATTATACATTCATAGATTTAGAGATGGAATGGAGCTAAGAGACTACCAAGTCAGACCCCTCATTTCATAGAAGAGAAAGCTGAGGTCCACCAATATTCTATGACTTTCCAGGGCCTCAAAATTAGTAAGTATCTGAGAAGGAATATGTACTTAGATTTTCCTAACTGGAAGTTTAATGTTCCATCTCTTACTCTATTCTACTTCTCACTATCCTAGGTGGTGCAGTGGATAGACTTGTAATGAGAGAGACCTGAATTGAAATTCTACCTAAAATTCTCCCTAGCTATAAGTTTATCTACATCAGTTTCCTCATCTGTAAAATAGGGCTAATGATATCACCTATGTTCACTTTTTTGGTTTGACAATAAAATAATTTAACACATACAAATACACTTTGCAAACTTCAGAGCAGTTTATAAATACTGGCTACTATCATTATGTACCCTGTTCTCAAAGATTTGTATATAATTAAATTATGGCCCAAGAAAGTGGGAGAAACCTAAGAAGAGGAGCAGGCAAAATGCCACATTAATTTTACTTGGAAAGAGAATTTCACTTCTGTTATCATTTGCTTCATTTTACAGATCAATCAGTCAATAAGCATTTAATGAGCACCCACTATGTGTCTGGCACTGTCCTGAGTAGTGTAGTTACAAAGAAAGCAAGTAGTCCCTACTTTCAAGGAGTTCATATTCTAATGAAGGAAACAACATGGAAACAACTGTGTACAAAACATCCATACAGGAGAAATTAGAAAGAATAACAGAGAAAGCACTAAAAATAAGGGGGATTGCATAAGTCTTCTTATAGAAGCTAAGATTTTTAGCTGGAATTTGAGGGAAGTCTGGAAAATGAAGATGAGGAGGGAGAGAATTGTTGCATAGGAGAGCAGATGAAAAACATTGAGGTAAATGCAGGTATTTAATACATTGATTCAAACCACTGTAACTATTTAATTTTAAAAGATTCAGGTCTTTTGCCTTCAAATCACCATTTCTTTTGCTTCACCATGTCTCTTCAAAGTGAGAAAGAGGTTGTGTAATATCCAAGGTGTTGGACTTCAAGTAAGGAGGACCTAAGGTGAAACATCTCTTAGATACTTACTTGCTGTGGGAGCTTGGGCAAGGCTTTAATCTCTCTGAAACCAGGTTTTCTTTTCTGTAAAATGGGGTTAATAACAACACCAAGTTCATAAGATTGTTGTGAAGCTCAAATGAGACAATTTATGTAAAGGTCTTCACAAAGCATAAAACTGTATACAAATATGAGCTCTTATCATCATTCAAAGACTATTCAGAGGAGTGCTACTCCCTGGATTGCTGTATAGAAGGAAGTCACTTCTTAAACACTTAGAATGACAGAATCCCCTCAGTTCCACACCAAGGAAATGTTTTGGGATTTTGAACTAGCCTCTTGACTATCACAAATTCCAGAGCACTAAAGAAAACTGGAGGACTATAGGGATAGTGTCTCAGTGGTACTATATTCCAGAAAATGAGTAGGTAGAATAAATAATGAAGAGGGGGAAAATAAAAGCCCAGAACAAAAATAAGAAAGATAAAAAAGCAGGAAAAACAAAAAGCCTGGGGAAGCAAGAAAACATCATTTTTGGAATACTATACATACTCGTAAGACTAGTGGGTAGCTCACAGAAAAGAATGGTGGATGAGTTCATTTGCTAGTTAAACATCTACACAGGCAGTTCCTTTTCTAAGTAATTCTATATACTGGATGCAGTGTTTCTGAAGAGGCAGTTGAGGTTAAGAGTTCAGGGCTGGGTGAAAAAGAAAGATGGGGTAGTTGGAATTCAGCTGCAGCAAGTTGTACCTGCTGTACTTTGAGGTATAGGTAGGACATAGTTTCTTATAAGAGAACCAAGAGATATCAGTTAGACCTTTATGACTTCCTTTTTCTCTTCTCATAGATATTTGTACCCAGTTGCTCCCCCTGACTCCTTGAATGTCTGTCACCATTACACACCTATGACAGTAAAGTCAATCTGTTCTCCCCTGCCAAGTTCCAGGAGTCTTTACTCAAAGTCCAAATCTTGTACATACAACTTTCACAATAGTGTCATGCTGACCAGACACACTGACTTACAGCCTCAGTGAAAAACATAGGGGCTCTCCCACTGAGAAGGCTGAGAATGCCACATCAAGAACACAAACAACTATGATCTACACCCTACCAAGAGTGATGCATTATAGATGGGATTACCCACCAGAATGCCCATTACAAAAAAACTTGAATGTGAAACTCTTTTCATTTAGCTCAATATGAACTAAAATTCTGGGGTAAGGGAAACAAAGAGGAGGAATGTAAAAAATCAGTGCCTTTGACTTGACACATTTAAAAATACATGAAATGTTAAAAACCAAAGAATATAGTCATTATGTAATTATGTAATTTGTTAAATAATATTTCTGAAATATTATGGTAATTGTCTATAACAAAATAAAATAGTGAACATACAATAATGGTAAATCATAGAAGCATGACTGAACAATGTAATTCTATGAAACAATAATTTTAAAAATTTAACATATTTCATTAAGGATAAAGAGAATATTGATAAAATACATCTATTTTTAAATAGTAATACTGAAATTCATAAGATGCCATGTAATTAGAGCAAGTTTCTTAATTATTCTTATGTCAGGTACCACTTTGGCAATCTGGTAAATGTTACTGACCCCTTTCCAGAATGTTTTTAATGCATAAAATAAAATACATAAGAGTAAAAAGGAAGCCAATTGTATTGAAAAACAATTAATAAAATATCTTATTTTTTTAAAAAGGCTGTGGACCCTAATTTAAGAAATTATGATGCAGGAGTTGGATATTAGTGTATAATTAGGCCTGGATTGGAGGCAGAAAATCAGAATTGTAATACTAGTTCTTATATATAACTTACTACTTGTGTGAGTTTGGACCCTGCTAAGGCCTGTTTTTGTCACAGGTAAAATGGGGCTGAAATGAATTATTGAATGATTTATATATGAATGGATACATAAATAAACACATAAATGGATGAATGAATGAATAAATAAATATACCTAAAAGTAGAACTACCCTACCTACTTAGTAGATCAACTCTGAGAATGTATAAAACAGTATTTCAAAAACTGTAAAGTTTGAAATAGATTTGGCACACACTACACAGAAGTAAAGGACCACAGTGATCTAATCTTTAATAAACCCAAAGATCCAAGATTTTAGGAAAAGAATACACTATTTGACAAAAAATATTGGGAAAACTGGAAAACGGTTTGGTAGAAATCAGGTATACACCAACATTTGATTCTAAGTATCAAGATAATGTCAAAATGGTTACATGATTTAGACATAAAATATGATATCATATGAAAATTAGGGGAGCATGGGATACTTTATATGTCAGATTTATGGATAAGGAAAGAATTTGTGACCAAAAGAGTGATAGAATGAATTTTGGAATGTAAAATAAATAATTTTGATTATATCAAATAAAAAAAATTGTACAAACAGAACCAACACAGACAAGACTGGAGGAAAAGCAGAAAATCATGTTGGAGGGAATTTACAGCAAGTTTATTTGATGAAGACTTCATTTCTTACATATATTGAGAACTGAGTCAAATTTATAAGAATACAAGTCAGTCTACAATTGATAGATAGTCAAAGGATGTGAGTAGACATCTTTCAGGAGAAGAAATCAAAGCCACCTATAATCAGTCATATAAAGATGCTCTATATCACTGTTGAGTAAACAATATAAATAAAATCAACTCTGAGGTACTACTTCACACCTATCAGAAAAGGAAAACAACACATTTTGGAGGCGATGTGGAAAAATAGGGATTTATGTGCCGTTGGTGGACTTGTGAACTTATCCAGCCATTCTGGAGAGGAATTCGCTACTATGCCCAAAAGGCTTCTATATGCTTTTTTTGAGGGGGGAGGCAGAACAGTTGGGGTTAAGTGACTTGCCCAAGGTCATATGGCTAGTAACTGTTAAGTGTCTGAGGCTGAATTTGAAATCAGGTTCTCTGACTCCAGTATTGGTACTCTATTCACTGTGCCACTGAGCCACTCCTACTATACCCTTTCACCTAGGAATACCACTACTAGGTATGTACTCTAAAGAATTCAAAAGAAAAGGAAAAGGACATATGTGTACAAAATTATTTATAGCAGCTCTTTTTGTGATGGCAAGGAACTGGAAATTGAAAAAATTCCCATCAGTTGGGGAATGGCTGAATAAGTTGTGGTTTATGATTTTGATGCAATGCTATTGTACTATGAGAAATGATTAGCAGGATGTTTTCAAAAAAATTTGGGAAGACTTGTTTGAACTGATGCAAAATGAAATGAACACATACAGAAGAACACTGTACACAGTAGCAGCAATACTGTATGATAATCACCTCTAAACCTATGTAAAGCTTTTCTCATTCTCAGTAATACAATGATCCAAGACAATTCTAAATGATTTATGATGAAAAATTTTATCCACCTCTAGAGAAAGAACTGATGATGTCTCAATGCAAAATGATGCATTTTCTTTTTTAAAATTTATTATTCTTGTCTTTTTGTCTGAATTTTATTTTTGCAATATGGATAATATGTAAATGTTTTGCCTTTCTACACATATACAATCTCTATCATATTGTTTACCTTCTGAAGGATGGGGTAAGGGAGAGAGAGGAAAAAATTTGCAATTCAGCATTTTAAAAATTGAAGGTTAACTATTTTGTTTACATATAATTGAGAAAAAATTAAATGCAAAAAGAGAAAACTATGATGTTGTAATGGTAATGGAATTTGGAGATCCCCCTGTGTTGGCTTGGTTTATGAGTTGAGTGTTAAAACCTGAGCTTGTGAATCCCACTTGTAGGATGGACTTATTGACATGAAGAGAGAGGGCTGAACTGGAAGAAGCTGTAAATTGGGAGAGAGGCTCAATCCAAGAGAAGGCCAGAAGGTCTTTTGGGAGAGCAATATCCAGTATCATGGAGCCTGAGTTCCTGAGAGAAAGACTGCTGAGGCCAATTGGAGCTGCCCAGGACTTTTGAGAACTGCCACCCAGACATGCCAAGAACTGAGGAGGCATGGCTGTGATGCTGGTATTTTATCTGTCTGTTTTGATGTTATTTTGTCAGATTCACCTGTAAGTGAAGGAAAGTGATGCTGTTGTAGAGGTCCTGGAACCTTGATGTTGGTTCAGAAACCCTGAAGGAGAATGTTCCTGTTGTATGTTTACAGAAATCCTGGAAGATGGCCTTGTCGATGTTTTCAGGTCTGGTGCTGTTCTGCAGGTAAAGGGTGACTTTGGTTCTGCCTTTGTTAAGCCTTATCTACCTAAGAACTGAGATTGCTGAGGTCTTGGCTCAAGTCAAGATGAAAGAACAGCCTTTCCTTGGGTTTTCAATGCTGAGATGATATCTTGACCTTGTTATAGCTTAAGGGTGGATGGCCTTTGGTGCTCCCCTGCCCCTTTTGAGAAAGTGCTTGGTGTTAATGGACGATATTGTAATTCAGTAATGTCCAGGGGTGGGAAGCCTTTGGCCTTTTTGGTGCTCTGTGATTGACTAAATGAATGTACTTTATCATTGGAAACTATTCTCTGTTTGAGAAGAGACTAAATAAATGTAATGCCCATGAGTGAGCTTGGTACTTTGCAATTGAATTGAGAACTTAGTTGCTAAATGAATGAGTTATAATATATTTTGACTTTCTCTGTTCTGTGACTGTTTGCTGAATAAATGGGGTTGGCTCTACTGGTATTTTGAACCTTGGAAGCTGCTTTTGCTCGGCATGTGTATACAAATATGTAAAAATCAGATACAATTGAAATCCAAGGATCTAGGATCGAATTCTGCCTCTGTTGCTTAATGTCAGTGTAATACTGGACTAACTTTTTGGGGTTCCACGTCCTCATCAGCAAATGGAGGATTCTCACCAAAATGGTTTTAAGGACCGATTCAATTCTAAATCAATAATCCTATAATTCAAAATAAATTCAAATTCCCACAAAATGCGATCTTAAGTGTTCATTCAATAAAACTACTTCAGAGGTGTAATTATCTTAATATTTAGATCCTTTAAATGCTTTAATGACTATTTTCTGTGTTCAAAATAATCCACCTTCTACAGAGTTCTGATCTATAGCAAAATGTGTCATCAGTAGTTTCCTGTTGTCGTTTTCTCTTTTGGAGGGGGGAGTTGTGTGTATGTCTCTCTGTGGGTAAATAGAAACATATCACCTGGGCAAGTAGGGGGCACAATGGATAGAGTGCTATCCCTGGAGTCAGGAAGATCTTATTTCAGATCCAGCTTTACACACTTACTAGCTGTGTGACCCTGGGAAAGTCACAACTCTGCCTCAGTTTTCTCATCTATAAAATAAGCTAGAGAAGGTAAAACACTCCATTATTTTTGCCAAGAAAAGTCCCAATATGACAAGGGGTTGGACATGACTGAAATAAGTGAAAAACAACCACAACAAAGTATCCATGGAAAAGCAATTAGCAAGGTCAAAAATTATTTTGTTATTTACCAATTGTTCTGAGTTTATTTTTTCACATATCAATCTTCAACTTTGATTATTAAATAGAAATGTGTTTATTTAAATTTCAGACATCTTCTACTTTCTATGCCCATGTAAGGTTGGAAAAATTCTTACTGTGTTAGTCCTGGTAGAAGCCCTTCAAAGAGTCATCCTTAACATGACACAAAAGCACAATACATGAATTTCCTAATTATCTTTCTTCTAAGCAGCAAATACGAGCTAGAATGTGGTCTTTTGCCATAAAATATCTCACTACATTAAACTATACAAAGATAAACACAATACTAATGGGATAGTTAACATCTTGTTGGGTAAGTCTGGAATGACTTCATAAAGGGAAGGAGCTCTTATTACTATTTTGATTTAGGACAGGCTATTAGTGGAAAATATAATACAGTAGTGATGATAGAGAAGAATAAGGTAGGCTGAAGTAATTGTGTGTGTATGATGCTGGAGGTGCCAGAGGGCAAAGCTTGTGAATAAAGGAAAAAAATATTGCTTTCTTTCCTCATTTTTTTTCAGACAGAGAAATTACATGACTCATCCAAGAACAAACAATGAGTTAGTGGTATAGTTGGAGCTACCAGCTAAACCTCTTCATCTCTACAAGAATAAAGGGAGAACAGATTATTTCTAAGGTTCTCATGAGTTCTAGTACAGGTAATGCTAAGTATTCATGGTATCCAACATTTCCCATTCGTATCTATCTATGGACTAAGAATTACTTAATATCATAGAAAATAGTACACGACTTCTCAAGCAGCTTATCATTTATATAGGATGGAAAAAAATAGAAAATTCACTGATGTTATAGTCATGTTTACTCTGGACAGAGTCCTTTATAACACATTACCAAAAGCCTTTATTATTTCCCCTTAAACCTTATTTGGTTCCATCAATACTCCATCAAGAAGATGTTTCCAAGTACATGTGATAATGGGGAGGAGGAAGATGATAACAAGAGCACATCCTTTTGGATAGCACTGTATATTGATCTATATTATGCTTATGTGAGATTTCCTTAAATCTTAACTCCTTTCCAACTCTTCAGTTTCTGTCAAAGGCATTGCTAACATCATTGAGTATCTCAGGACTGTAATCTTAGCATTATCATGGAATATTTTCTCTCACCCCGCACATGCAATTCACTTCCATATTTTGTCATTACTACCTTTTGACAGATCTTCTGTCTGAGCCGTCCTCTCACATAGCTGGAACCTTAGTTCAGACCCTCTCCTTCTCTGGCATAAATTACCACAGTAGTCTCATGATTGATCTCTTGTTTCAAATCCCCTTACTCTTATGTATCCTGTACATTGCTGCCAGAGTGATTTTCCTAAAAGCACATCTGATGATATGACTCCTCCACTTAACCAATGGCTTTTATATTACCTCTAGAATAAAATATAAACTTTTATGCTTAGCTTTTGAAGACCTATATAAACGCACTCCCACCTATCTTTGTGGGTTCATGGGACATTATTTTCTGCTTGGTACTCTGGAATCCAGTCAAATTAGCCTCCTCTCTGTCTCTCACTCCTGATATTCTATCTCTTATCTCTGGGCCTTTACAATGAACATCCCAATATGTGGAACGCACTCCTTCCTTACCTCTCTCTGAGGTATCCACAGTGGATAGTGTATTGGACCTGGAGTAAGGAAGAGCTGAGTTTGAGTTTAGCCTTAGGCACATACTAGCTATGTGAATCTGATGTTAAGGGAATCTGAAGATCTTCCCTGCCCTTAAGCTCTTTGATAGGCTCTGAGAACCCTCCTAGGTTTGAAAGTATACTCTGCCCCCTGATAGCCTGATTGTGGTCACATGGAGCCTGTGGTGGGAAGCTTGTTCATCAGGAATGCCTGTGCCTTATTACTTTGTGATTGGGCAGTGGGTCAAGAGGGCTGTGACAGTCTCTGATTATATATACCTTGATGTGAGGTTTTGCTTTGGGGCTCACTTTGAGCAGAGTTGTGTGATTTGGCCAGATGAGACTCTGAGAAGCTGTTGAGGCCCCCAGCTTTGAAAAACCCAGATGTTGGTGCTTCCCTCTCTGGTAACTGAATAGGAATGGATTTAATGGTCAGATGGTTGGAAGCCCATCTGCTGATCTGTTTCTTGATCTGCTTGTAACTTCTGCTTTAACTTCTGTATGTAAACTCTTTGCATTCTCTGAAGTTCAGGGTGCTGACTTTTTCCCC
>CM053596.1:120398867-120423407 GCA_028646575.1 Pseudocheirus occidentalis
CATTCTGAAGAGAATAATTCCTTCAGAATTAGAGTGGAGCAAGTAGAAACTAATGACTTTATGAGAAACCAAGATACTACTAAACAGTTACAAAAAATGAAAAAATAGAAAGCAATGTGAAATATCTCCTTGAAAAAAGCACTGACCTGGAAAATACATCCAGGAGGGACAACTTGAAACCTGAAACCTATGACCAGAAAAAGAACTTGGAAAGCATCCTTCAATGAATCCTCAAAGAAAATTGCCCTGATGTTTTAGAATCAGAGGGCAAAATAGAACTTGAAAGAATTCACCAATCACCTCTTCAAAAAGATCCCCAAAAGAAAACTCCTAGAAATGTTATTGCAAGTTTCCAGAATACCCAGGTAAATGAGAAAATATTAAAGGCTGCCAAGAGAAAACCATCTGAATACTGAGGAAACACTATCAGGATAACCCAGGATCTGGCAGCTTCTACACTGAGGGATCAAAGGGCTTGGAATATGATATTCTGGAGACCAAGAGATCTAGGATTAAAACCAAGAATCACCTACCCAGTAAAACTGAGTGTAATGTTCCAGGTGAAAATATGGTCATTCAATGACGTAGAGGACTTTCAAGCATTCTTGATGAAAAAATCAGAACTGAAAAGAAAATTTGACATTCAAACACAAGAAGCATGAGAAGGTAAACATTGGAAAGAAATCATAAGGAACTTATCAAAGTTGAAATATTTACATGCCAATATGGAAAAACAGTCATAGTGACTTATGAAACTTTTCTTAGTATGAGGATAGGTGAAGGGAATACAAATGTATATATGTGTATACCTTCTCATATGTCTTTATAGAAGGGTATATATGTGTATGAATACATATCTGAGCATGGGTATATATGTGTACATAGCAGGTTCAGGATCAATTGATTAGGAAGAGATGATACTTTAAAAGGTGAAATTCTTAAGTGGGAGAGGACTTGAATGAGAGGAGACATGGAGAGAAAAAATGGGGTTAATCATCCCATATAAAAGAGTCAAGGGATAACTGTTACAACTTTACTTTCATTTACTCTCATTAAATTTGGCTTAGGGAAGGAATGACATAAACTCTAAACTGGGTATCATGCCACACAGGAGAGTAGTGGGGGATGGGGATGAAAGGGGGTTGATGGAAGGAAGGGCAGGGTGAGGGGAGGGTTGCAGGAAACACAAACCTCAGTAAAGGGACAGGGACAGGGTAGAGAACAAAACAAGGGGGAGTGCGGGATAGGAAGGAGGGACATACAATCATCCTCTCACAATATGCCCACCATGGGCATAATTATACATATACAGCCTGTATTGAATTGCTGCTCCTTCCAGTGGGAGTGGCTATCAAGGGAGGAACCACAAGAATCTAGAATTTAAAGCTATACAATTAAATGTTAAAACAAACAAACAAACATATATATATGTATATGTATATACACATATATACATATATAAATATACATATATATAAATATATATATATAAAACATATGTATATATATATATATATGTAATTATTAGCAACCACATGCAACTGGGAAATAAGACATAGAGGGACTAGGGTAGGGAGAACCTCCCTGCCCTACAAGAAAGTTAGAGGAGTGTTGGAGGAGGACATAAAAGAGAACAGATTGTAGGAGGGGCTTTACACTGGGATCACTGTTTTGGGCTTGGGGTAGGGGAAAGAAGGGGAGAAATTTTGTAACTCAAAACCGTCTGGAAATGAATGATGTAATCAAGAAAATAGGTGAAAATTAATGTCATCAAAGAAATTGCCCTGATATTCTAGAACCAGAGGGCAAATTAGAAATTGGAAGAATTCACCAATCCCTCTTGAAAAAATATACCCAAAAGAAAACTCCTACGAATATTATAGCCAAATTCCAGAGTTCCCAGATCAAGGAGAAAATACTGCAAGCAGTCAGGAATAAACAATTTGAGTACTGGGGAAACACAATCAGGATAACAAAAGACCTATCAGCTTCTATATTAAGGGATCAAAAGTCTTGGAATATGATATTCCAGAGGTCAAAGGAGCTAGGATTAAAACCAAGAACCACTTATCCAGCAAAACTAAGTGTAGTGATTCTGGGGCAAATGTGGTCATTCACTGAAATAGAGGATTTTCAATCATTCTTGATGAAAAAACCTGAGCTGAATAGAAAATTTGACTTTCAACTACAAGTAGCAAGAGAAGCATGAGAATGTAAACAGGGAAAAGAAATCATAAGGAACTTACTAATGTTGAACTATTTACATTCCTACCTGGAAAAATGATAATGGTAACTGATAAGACTTTTCTCAGTATGAGAACAGTGGAAGGGGATACATATGTGTGTATGTACACACATATACACACATGTATATATGTGTATATGTATATGTATACATAGACAGAGGGCACAAGATGAGTTGAATATGTAGGGATCATATCTAAAAAATAAAATTAATTGGTGAGAGAAGAACACATTGGGAGAAGGAGTAAGGATAGAAAACTCTTACAATGGATGGGGAAGAGAAGGAAGGTAAAAGGAATGGGCCAATCTTACTCTCATTGAATTTGACTTAAGGAGGGAATAACATACAAACTCAATTGGGTGTCTTACCCTACAGGAAAATATGGCGGGAATGAGATAAGAGGGGAAATGACAGAAGAAAGAGCAGGTTGAGGGAGAGGGTAGTTAAAAGGGAATGTTTTTGAAAAGGGACTGGGTCAAAGGAGAAAATAGAATAAGCGATGGATGTGATGGGATGGAGGGATATATAGTTAGCCGTTCACAATATACCTACTATGCAAATGTTTTGAGTAACGACACATGTACAACCTACATTGAATTGCATATATACTCAGGGAGGTATATGATGAGGGAAGAAGGGGAAAAATCTGCAAATCAAAGTATTAAAAACAAACGTGGATAATTTTTACATGCTACTGGGAAATAAGATATACAAGCACTGGGGTGTAGAAATGTATCTTGCCTCACTAGAAAGTGTTGAAGGGGATATAAGAGAGAACAGATTGGGGAAAGGGGCATTCAGTAGGCTATCTATTTGGGGGTGGCAGTAGGGGAAAGATGCAGACAAAAATTTGTAACTCAAAATCTTGTGGAAATGAATGTTGTGAACTAAAAATAAATGAAAAATGGGGGAAAAGAAGAAAAAAGAAAATTAAGTAGGCATTTTGTTATAAGTTGTTGAGTTGTGACATGGTGAATACAGTACTTTTTTGTGATAAGGTGTAACACTGAATGTTGTACCTTGATTACGCAATGTTTTGCTCTTATTTGTTATTAGAGTGTTCACTATACTATGTATTCAGGATCTTGAAAGCTATTGACAGCAGAATTCTTCTGAAAAGCTGCTTGTGTGTGGCTTTACATAAACTTCTCCCAATGCCTTCCTTTATAAACTTCAACAACTGAAAACAGCTCATCCTTTTCGGCATTTGCTGCTGGGTTATAACTATGTGGTTATAACTAACAAAACTTTTCCCTCACCAAGTACCTACCTTAGCACGGTGCCCGGCATTCAAAATGTTCAGTACAGGTGGCAGCCAATGCAACCTCTGAAGGTGAGATGCAACAAAGTATGGATCAATTCTCTGCTGCTTATACTAATTTTTGGCCTAACATTTAACAGCAAGAAAAAACAGGTCCAGGACAGAGCCAAGATGGCTGAGTAGAAACAGGACTTACATGTAGCTCTGGCTTCCATCTTCTCCAATACATGTAAAAATGACTGAACAAACTTTAGAGCTACAGAACCCACAAAGTGAGAGAAACAAATCTCCTGCTGAAGGAAGTCCAGCAGCATGGAAGGAAGGGCTCATCACAGCGTCCTGGGAACCAAGCACAATCCTAAGTGAGCCATGGTCTTAGCCCCAGGGTGGCCCCAACCAGCTCCAGCTGGAGTAGACTTCATGGGAGTAAATAACCAGGCACTGTAGTAGATTCCAGATTTCTCAATCCACAAATGCCAAAGAGAAAGTAAAAAGTCAGTATGGAAATTGTTGTGCAAGTTGAGTGCAGTCCAGCTGCTACCCCCAGAGTGAGAAGTGGCAGTGATGTGTTAGCTGCAGTCACTGCCAAGTGCCTGCTACCAGAGCTCCTAGACTGCAGATTGTAGGGGGACCAATCAACCATTCAGAGGGTAATTGTGCTTGCTTTGACTTGCTTGGATCCAGATTGTGGTCTTGGGTGCTGGTCCTGGGGTGTGTGCCCAGTGAGCCAGAGCATGTGGGTACTCCAGAGAGGGTACCCATCTAATAGCTACAGCAGCTTCAAAACCCCCAGCAATTTGGGACATAGCCCTCTTCATTCTGGAATCAGAGTTCTACTGTGGCAAAGAACCCAAAAGTCAAGTAATTGGCTGCTGATATGAGCAAGCAATGGGAGCACAAACAGATGACAGAATTCTTTTTGGGGGGACAAAAAGGATCAAGGCATGGAGTGGGAGGAAGACAGTGAAGAACTCCTGCATCAAAAGCTTCCAAGAAAAATATTAACTGGTTACAGGCCATGGAGGAGCTCAAGAAGAATTTTAAAAATCAAGTAAGAGAAGTGGAGGAAAAATTGGGAAGAGAAATGGGAATGATGCAAGGAAATCATGAAAAGTGAGTCAATAGCCTGCTAAAGGAGTTATAATTATCATTTTCAATGGATGAATATAAATAATTCAACTTTAGAAAGTTCCTTAGGATTTCTTTTTACCTGTTTGCCTTCTCATGCTTCTCTTGCTTCTTGTATTTGAAAGTCAAATTTTCTGTTCAGTTCTGTTTTTCATCAAGAATGCTTGGAAGTCCTCTATTTCATTGAATGACCATATTTTCCCCTGAAGCATTGCACTCAGTTTTGCTCAGTATATGATTCTTGGTTTTAGTGCTAGCTCCTTTGACTTCCAGAGTATCATATTCCAAGCCCTTCAGTCCCTTAACATAGAAGCTGCTAGATCTTGTGGTATCCTGATTGTGTTTCCACAATATTCAAATTGTTTCTTCCTAATAGCTTGTAATATTTTCTCCTTAATCTGGGAACTCTGGAATTTGGCTATGATGTTTCTAGACATTTTCTTTTTTGGAATCTTTTTCAAGAGGCTATTGGTAAATTCTTCCAATTTTTTACTTTGCCCTCTGGTTATAGAATATCAGGAAAATTTTGCTTGAGAATTTCTGGAAGGATGATTTCTAGGCTATATTTTTATCATGGCTTTCAGATCATCCAATAATTTTTAAATTCTCTCTCCAGGATCTATTTTCAAGGTCAGTCATTTTTCCAATGAGATATTTCACATTGCCTTCTATTCTTTCTTTGTTTGCATCTGTTTTATACCATCTTGATTTCTCATAAAGTCATTACCTTCTATTTGCTCCAGTCTAATTTTGAATGAATTATTCTCTTTAGTGAGTTTTTAAAATTCCTTTACCATCTGGGCAATTCAACTTTTTAAAGGCATTTTTCTCTTCATTGGCTTTTTGGGGATCTTTTGCCATTTGAGCTAGTCTATTTTTTAAGGTGCTATTTTCTTCAGTATTTTTGGGTCTCCTTTAGCAGGCTGCTGATCCATTTTTCATGATTTTCTCACATCATTCTCATTTCTCTTTCCAATTTTTCCTCCACTTCTCTTACTTGATTTTCAAAATCCTTCTTGAACTCCTCCATGGCCCATAACCATTTCATATTTTTCTTGTACACTTTTGATACAGGAATTTTCACTATATTGTCTTCTTCTGATTCCATGTTTTCATCCATTTTTGTCCCCAGAAAAGAATCCTATGGTATGATTGGATTTCCTTTGCTTGCTAATCTTGCCAGCTAATTATTTGGCTTTTAGTTCTCATCCATGGTAGAGCTCTGCTTCCAGAGTGGAGAGAGTTATGTCCCAAATTTCTGGGGTTTTCACAAATGTTTTTAGAGGCATAAGGAGGGCAACCTCTCTACAGTCACCGCAAGCTCTGGCACACTGTCCATACACCCCAGGATTACCATCCAAGCCACCCATATCCAAGCAGATCAAAGGAAAAGTGATTACCCTCTGAATGGCTGCTTGTATCCCCATGATCTGCAGGCCAGGAGCTCTGGAGGCAGTTATGTGGCAGTAGCTGTAGCCTCCATGTCTCCTCCACCTCTCACCCTGTGGGCCGAGGCCGGATCATGCTCTTCTGTCCCCACATTCCAACAGTTCTCTACTAACCTCTAACTTTCTCTGGCAATTACGGGTTAAGAATTCTGGAAACCACCACAAATGTTGATGATTCACTCTCCTGAAGTCTTCACTGGCCATCCTGTGCTGCTGGTCAGAGCCATCCTGGGTCTGAGCCAGTATGACTTACATGGGACTGCTCAGCCCCCAGATTGGTGCAATAGACCCTTCCTGTAAGCCTGCCAGGGGGCCTTCATTGGGAGATATGAGGAACTGAGGAAAATAGGGGTTAAGTTACTTGCTCAGGTATTAAGTATCTCAAGTGAAATTTGAACTCAGATCTTCCTGATTCCAGCCATGATGCTCTATCCACTACACCATCTAGCTGTCTCTGACTAACACATAGTAGGTGCTTAATAAATATTTATAGGTTTGGATTGGCAAGTATTTTCTGTATATTTTTGGTCAAGTAGGTTAACCTCACCTCCCTAAGCTTTAGCAACCGTTTCAACCATAAAACAAAGGGGCTGAACTAGATGATATCTGCTCTAAATCTATATACTTATGACCTAAGGTTCAAATACTACCTCTGATGACCAAGTCACTTAACCTCATTTGAAAATTTTTAAGCTTCTTGAATCTATAATTCATTCTCAGCATCTATAGTGTGCATATTGGTCTATTAGAGACAGTTTTCAGGAAGAAAAAAATTGCAGTGGTTAAGCATAGTATTTTGTAGTTTCATATGACAGAATGTGGTCCTTATAGCTACACTGAGGTGTCTGCTTCAGTGGATAAGGTAAGTCAGAATGTGGCTTGAAGGTTGGTAAGCATCACTTGAGTTGGTGAAATTAACTCCTCTCTTTCTTTGGTCACTCAGAGGTTGTAGAGAGTTGGAGTAAGATTAGCAGCAGGTGTGGCTGCTGATATGTCTATGTTTTAGTAGACAGAGCTGTTCTGGTATGGTCTAAAAAGTTTGAAATGATACAGCTGTATGAAACAGTGAGTTACCAGGTACTCTGCAGCCATAGATGCTACCCAAGAGGTTGCTCTTTATATAGCAGAAAGACCTTCACACTTCTGAGCATAAAAGGTAGCTACAGACACAAGTAGTCTTGGATGAAAAAAGTCATTCTGGATGTAGCTGAGATCACTGTGGATACAGATCTGAACCTAGAGTTAGGAAGATCTGAGTTCAAATCTAGCCTCAGATACTTACTATCTGTATGATCTTGGAAAGATCACACATTTCTGTCTACCTCAGTTAAATAAAGTGTAAAATGGAGATGATAGTAGTACCTACTTGTAAAATTGTTTTGATATTTAGTTGAGACTAATATTTTTTAAAAAGAACTCAACACAGCAGGGTAGCTAGGGGGCATAGTGAATACAGCACCAGCCCTGGAGTCAGGAAGACAAGAAGAGTTCAAATCTACTTTCAGACACATAATGCTTACTAGCTGCGAGACCTTGGGCAAGTCACTTAAACCCAGGTACCTTACCTTCCCCATACTCTAAACCAAAAAAGTGCTTATCACAGTATGTGGCACATAGTATACATTTAATAAATGCTTGTTCCCTTCCTTCCCTCTTGGGAGTCCCAAAGGAATCAGATATCATGAAGTGGATTTATATGTGAGAGATTTTAATAAAAAAAATTCTAGGTCTCAGGAACTTTCTGACTAGTTCTAAATGTATAGATCACAGTTGCTCGAGAAATAACTGTGGTTTTGTTGTTTGTTTGTTTGTTTTGTTCAAAGGTACTAGTCAAAAAGCCCAGAATTTACAATCATGTTCAAAGTGCTAAGCTGATATAATTCAATTGTGGACTTTGGAGGATGAACTGGCATTCTATTACTAGTCCTGGTATATTAACCATGAGAAAACCAGGTGGTGCAGTAGATAGAGCACTACCTCTGGGAATCAGAAAGACCTGAGTTCAAATGTTCCCTCAAACATGTATTAGCTATGTGACCCTGAGCAAGTTATTCAACCCTGCTTGCCTCAGTTTCCTCGACTGTAAAATGAGCTAGAGAAGGGAAGAGCAAAGCATTTCAGTATCTTTGCCAAGAAAACCCCACATGAAGTCATGAAGAGTTGGGCACAACTGGACAACAAACCATGTGTGGAAGACAAATCTTTTTGATTGACTATGGAGCCAGAACTTGGATTACGTCAAAAAGCACTAATTAGCCAGGCCCTTTCTCTTGGTTGATATTTTTCTGGTCTGTCTATGTTTTATTGAGGGAGATGATGCTGTAAAGGGAGAAGTCTCAGACCTTTTATATATGATGCCGACATGCAGCCTTTGAATGGATACTTCTATTCTTTACCTCTGAGTTTATTCCTTCCTGTTTTAAGGAAAGAAGATTAGAAAGGGCTATTACCTTGTAAGTTTCAAAGTTTCAGATGAGCAAACCACTAGAAATCCAGGAGTTTAGTCCATACCAATATGTGCCTAAAGCTATATACTGAGAAACAAAATCTTGAAACCAGTTTAGTCTAAGAGAAATGCAGACTCATCTATTTATCCACTATACCACATTTGAAAGTGAACTTGGGGCAAATGCTATGTAGAAAGGGTGAAGTTGGAGCCCATTCTCCCAGGGTCCAAGGTGGTGTAGAAAAGACCATGCCACTAGTTGTCTGGGACAGATATTTACATTTCTTTTCTTGCTATACCTTCAGAGTAAATATCCCTCTCTAAAAGCTAATTGATGCTGTTTGGTTGAATGGAATTGGGGCACTAATCCCTGGCAGCTGAGTAGGGCTCATGTTGATGACATAAGAGGAGAGAAAGCCCAACCCCACAGGGAAAATGAAGATGAGGAAATGTCATAATCAAGTTTGTACAGTGCTTGACATATATCATTTCATTTCATCCTTGCCTTAGCCCTGGGAGGGAGCTGCTATTATTGTTCCCTTTTTACAATTGAGGAAACCAAGGCAGAGGTTAAGTGATTTGTCCAAGGTCACATAATTAGTAAGTGTCTGAAACTGGATTTTTATTTGAGTTTTTGCTGATTCAAGGTCTACATTTTCCATAGTGCACCATCTTGCTGCCATCCCCTAGAACCCAGATGGGGAGGTGTAGCCAATCTTGCTATGGCAGAAGGAGAACAGTTATGAGGACTTCAATTACCATATCTTGTTTTAGAGTTTCTGAATTTCTATATTCTCTTTTAATGGAAATACAGGTTAGACAATCAATGTATATGTGTGTATGTGTGTGTGTGTATATGTGCACGCACCCGCACATGCTCCCACACACCTAACAGATAAGAAAGTTAAGAGGGGGCAGATGTTAGGCATTGTCATTCACTTATAGAGGCATTAGCAAAAGATGAAAGAATGGTAGTTACCTAAAGGGCTGGGAAGATTTCTGGCCCTAAGAAACTAAGAAAGCCTAGGGGCTCTGGTACCTCAAATTTTGTTTCAAAGATCAGGAAAGTTTAACAGACAGTGGAAAAAGAATGTACTGAGCTCAAGGGCAACGTTCCAAGGAGACATTACAATCTCTTGAAGATAGACAAAGGTCAGCAAGATCTGAGACCTTCTTCACACATTATGAAAGTGATTTGTAACCTTGAAATACTATACTCATTTATGCTATTATTATTCCTATTTTCAATAGTAATTTTGGGAAAATAATAAGGATAATAATGATTCACAGAAGGGAATCCCTACTCTTCTATGAAACTAATTCCAATGACCCAAATAAATCATGTATCAGGTAAAAACAATATTCTCATCCAAAAGGTTAAGAAGTTATCCACATCAGAGGTATTCAGATCCATACAACCCATGTGAGGGAAGACATTTGCAAAAGGACACTAACAAGATGGAGCTCATTCAGAGAACAGAAGAAACTCAAAAATCATTCCATTCAGGAAGCATTTGAAGGAGCTAGGAATGTTTAGCTTGGATAAGAAAAGGCTTAGGGAAGGGAGATGGTATAAGAAAATAACTGTCTTCAAGAAGGTGAAGATTTGTGTGACTTTCCGCAAGTCAGTTAACCTCTCTTTGCTTCATTTTCATTTATAAAATATGGAGAATAATGGCACCTCCTTTCCCCCCATCTTAGTGTTGTTATAAGAATAAAACGAAATGATATCTGTAAAGCACTTTGCAAACTATCTACCTGCTGGCTATTATTGTGAGACAAGCTCTTGTGAAAGAGGGATCAATCTTGTTTTGCTTGATCCTGAAGGACCAAAAGTTGCAAGCAACAGGGAAGTCAATTTGTTTTTTTTTCTTTTTGGAGAGGGGAGGCAGGGCATTTGGGGTTAAGTGACTAGCCCAAGGTCACACAGCTAGTTTGTGTGTGTGGGGTGGGGAGAAGTGTCTGAGGTCATATTTGAACTCAGGCCCTCCTGAATCTAGGGCCTCTTACACAAGAGCTCTTCAAATATCTGAAGGTACTCTCAGGTTCCAAATGTTAACCACCCTCCCTTCTACTATGGCCTTCCAGGGCTGAGGATTGACACAGAGGAATCTTGAATTTTCTAAATCCATAGTTTAGATTTTTTTAAAAGTGTGAAACTTTCTACACACACATTGTCTGAGTTCCTTCTTGAATACTTAAAACTAAAGAATTTTGTTTTATGTTTAACTACTCAAATCCTAGTCTGCCTCAGACTAGCTCTTAACTTGCTACCTGAAAAAGAGCTTGCCTCACAAATATTATTTAACATCTTTATTCCTACATTAAGAATAGTACTTGCATTTTTACCCTAGTTTTTTTAACAAAATAGTTCACATTTATTTTAATTTTCTACAGGTATTATTAATCCCATTTTATAGGTGAGGAAGCTGAGACCACGAATAGTTGTGTTTTTTCCAAGAGCACAAACCTAATTAGTATCAAAGGAATTATTTAAACCTAGATTTTCCTTGACTCCAATTTTGTTGACCTTTTCTCTGATCCATAATACCTCACACATTTCCTAACTGTTCCATTTATATCTTCTTTTCTATAAGTTATATATGCTCAATTCTTTCAACCAATCCTCCTATGACTTGGGTTTAGGGGCCCTCCCTATCATAGTCAGTTTTCTCTGGCAGCTGTCCAACTCCTAAAATGTGATGCTCCTCAATGAAAACAATTCTCCAGGTATAGTGTGGTGAACACTAGAGTGGACCTACCCCTCTTCTTTCTCTAAATACTACATTCTCCTCAATTCATCCTCAAGTATTTGCTAATTGATGAATTAATGGTAAAATTTCAAGACACAATGGAGGGAGATATTTGGTGAGAGAAAGTCTTTTCAGAAGGTCACTGGCATCTCTTGGGCTATCCTAAAATTCTGACAGGTTTTGCCTGAGCTCCCTAAGGGTCCACTATGAACCATGAGTATAGACACATTACATTCAATTGAAAAGGTTAAACTTTCTATATTAGGAATTACACACTTAGAAACAACATAACATATTTCATATAACAGCTATTTGCTAAACATTTAAATGTATTTTATACAGAGAAATATATTCTTAGAGTGCTCCCTTATTTATTTTAGTGGAAAAAAGCATTTAAAATCAAATTGCACACCAATTGTCCATAAAAAAGTTATACTACCACATTTACAAAGCATATTTATATAGACTAGAGCCAAATAACACTTATATTCTAGTCCTAAGTATATGTATTTTGAGTGGCATTAACTATTCTTTAAAAGATTTTTCATTTTGTCATTTTTTTCATCACTGTCATTAGTGAGACATGCCTGAAAAATACTAATTGCTATTTGGTCTTTAGGAAAATACTAAAACATGCACCAGTCTATTTGGGAGCAAGTTGATTTTTATCCATTTCTTATAGTTTACCCATATATTAAGTATTGAATAATTATTTCTTAATACCCCACAGAATTCAGTGGAGTACCAATATATAAATTAACATTATCTAAATGCAGTAATTAAAAAGCTCACACTTAAGCTGATTTTTTTCTTTCATTAGATTAATAATACCCACTAAAAGGAAGAAGACTTTTTTCTATGTACAAGATGGAATAAAAATCACATTTATTTTAAGACTTTCTCTATTCAATTTAGTAGTCTATTAATTGAATCCCTACTAGGTGCAATGCGCAGTGAAGGATATTCTAATACTCCAGTAATCTATGTACTAGACAATTTCATCAGTGCTGTTATTTCCAGGAGTGGAGCAGATAACAACCCATCGTTCTGTACTTCTCTTGTCTTACTGTCATCCAGGCACTCCCCTCAACTTTCTGCAAAGGCCCTACCCAATATGGTATAATTGTGCCAATAGAGCACATGGGCTGAGCAGATTTACATAATTTCCATAACATGACCAAACATTTTTCTCACTTGAATATTTATTTTATTATATTTGTATGTAATTTTTTTCTATTTGACCCAGATTTCAACTTGCACTTTGCAAAGAGTCCTTTCACGCTGACAACAGTAGTGTCCCCTGCCCCTGAGTGAATGAGACCCTTCACAATGCTGCCAACACCCCTGTGGAATGCTGAGATTACTCTGGATTTGAAATGCTGAAAGAGGATACAAAAAGACTTCAGTTATGTATACTATTAAGTGTGCTCTTGTGGGTAATGAAGCTGTTGGTAAGATGTGTCTTCTGATTTCATATAAAACATAACTATTTCCATAAAATGCATCCCAAAAATATTCAACTATGAAGTCACAGTTGTAATTGGTTTATAACCATATATTTTTGGCCTGTTTGATACTGAAGAATGGGAAATTTAGGAGAAATCATGCAACCTCAGTTATTCACAGACAGATGGACTTCTTGTCTTTTTTTTGTGGTATTCCCATCCTCATTTGAAAATGTGAAAGAAAAGTGAGTACTACAGGTTAGTTAGTACTGTCCAAAGACTCCTTTCTTGCTTACTGAGATCCAGATTGATCTCAGAGATGACGATTCTACTACTGATAAACTTGCCTACAAGAAGCAGAAGCTCATTGCTCCAGAGACTGCCAAAAAGGTGGACCAAGACCTATAGACCTATAGACCAAGTATGTGGAGTGTTCTGTGCTCACAAGCAAAAGCTAAAAATATATATTTGACTTGGCCATAGAAGCTATCTTGGAGCTTTGGAGATGGAAGAATAGCCACAGGTGTGGACTGTTATGGACCACCCTCCAGAGCCCCCACTGCAAAGCTCATATTTGTATCATCCTCGAGGCAATGTTTAAATTAAACTAAAGAGAAATTAAAATTTGTCTTTGTAATAATCACTAATGTCCTACACCTACCCACCCACTCCGAGGATGAGATAGTCTATCAGGGCCCCCAGTTTCCCTGTCAACTCATTATATGTGCGGAAAATTGATCAGGACTGGCTTCTTTTTTTTGCTTGTTTGTTTATTATTTCTATCGTTTTCTTTGTTTAAAAAGCAAAGTATACTTATAATGACTCTGTAAAAGACTAATTTTTCTTCAAATTATTAAACATTTTCCTCGATGCCAACCTGGTAAGTAATCTGGGACTTTTTAGTTTTTGTTAGTTGTTGTTGTTTGGTGAAAGGGTGGTATTGTATTTTCAGGGGAGGGGTGGTATTAAGTTTGGGGGGTTTTATTTGTTTTTGAGGGGAGTGGTGTATTTTTTTTAAATTCTGTTAGCCAGGAAATATTCTCCTCCCCCACCCCCCAATTAGGAAACATCATTTTTTTTTCTGTTTGCTTCTTTGTTTTTTCCTCTTTGAGGGGGGCTGATTTGGAGAGGGGAGGAAAGAGGTTGGATTCTGCTTCCTAAATCTCTCAGGAAACAAATCTTGCACTCCTGGTGTTCTTTAGGAAGGAGTATAGCAAATCCTCCCCATCAGTAATTTTACTCCATTTTGAGAGTTGCCTGTTTGTTCCTCACTCAGAGTTAAGTCCAGTGTTTAGTGATACCATCCCAGTGCATGAAGCATGTATTGCCCCTTATCCTCCCTCGTTTTGTGGGCTTCACTATATTCTTGACAACAACACTGAGAATATTTGCCAGTTGCTGCTTTTGAGATTAAGGTTCAGGGTCTGATATTCCATGGTCCATTGGGTCAGAAAGAGTTCAAATGACTGAACAAGCGACCCCTTTACCTGTGTTTTATATATGAGGAACCCCTGAGCCAGAGGTTGGGATTATAAATAAGGGATAAAAGTCTTATTGAAGACTATTATTAGTAGGATTTTATAGAAATATTGGTTTGCAGTTTCAAATATTTTAAATGTCTTGGGAATCTTGTTCATGTTCCCAAAATCCTAATTCTTGTACTTTCATTAGTGTTGAGCCAATGCTTTTCTCATGTCTCAATTCTTTGTATACACATTCTTTTCAGATGTAGTAAACAATAACAACAACAACAAAATCTTCATAAGCCCACAGTCTTTCCTCTCCTCTACCACCCCCCCCACTTCTCAGTTTATTTAAAGATAAGGGAACTTTACTGTCTCAGGCATCAATTTTTAGCATAGAATAAAAGAGGCAAAACTTTATTTAAAAAAAGAATTTGAGTATAATTCTCCTATGAAGGATAATATGTTAAAATTTGTCTGCTACAATATGGTAGTAGAAAACATATATATGTGTTTTCACATACAGATATATATTTATATATATGTATGTATACATGTATACACACATGTATATGTATGTGTATGTGTAATTTTAATATCCTGTTTCTAGCAATTCTATTAAACTCCATTACCTATACATATGCCCATGTGTGTGTATGTATATGTATAATAATAATGCTTGTTGGATAGAAATGAATTGAGGAAGATGTGATTTCTGCCCTGAAGGAGTTCATAATCTATCATGCTATCATAGGAATTGTATGTTAGGTCACTGTGCATGATGCAGACCCCATCAACTTGAGTTTATTGCCCTTGTCCTGATGGTTTGACCTGAAATCCACACGTGAGACCTAATGCAAGGATAATATACAAGGAGCATATAAAAACCACCCTAAATATTGGGCTTCTTAGGCCCCAATGAACTTCCCTGGATGCTGTTTTTATTTGGAAGTCATACAAGTGCATCTTGATAGGAGAAGGCATAGTTGTCCTTATTTATACTATGGCTTAGTAAAAGTGATTGTTTATGGTGTCTTCAGGTTCTGAGTTTTCCACTGAGACAGATAAAGTAAAGCAACCTGGATAAAGAGGCCAGAAACAAAAAAGTAGAGTGAGAAAGAGCAAAGAAAGTTCAAGCAGACATAAATCCTAGAGTTAGAGGTTTTGACATTCTCAAAGAAAACAATGCCTATGCCAGCTCACTCTTGAAAATAAAATTCACCTAATGTAATCTAATAGCCTTCTTCTGTACCCAATTCTTTACGTATCTAGGGTACAGATGAAGTCACATAATTTGAATTGTTTTTTTTCAAGATATTCTCACAGTATTGAAAAGAAACTAATGTTTTCCATCATTATTAAAGTAATCATATTTCAATTCAGTCCAATACAGAATTCAGAATTGAGGCTGACCCTTTTTCTTTCAGTGAACACCTAGTCTCTAAAATAGTGTCAGCTATTCCCATTTCATTCGGTTTCCCTAATCCTTTTCTTTTCCTTTTCATTCTTTCCACCCAGTTATGGACCTTGCTAAATTAATCTTCCTAGAAACACTACTCAGAAACATTCCCTCCCTACCTCATTGTTATAAAATATCAATGAGATCATTTTTGAGAGTTGTAGGTAGGATAAGGGGGATATCGACCTGTGATTATAAGTAAAAGAAGATATCCTCATGGGGAAACTCCCTCAAAATGACATCAATAGATTTTCAAAAGACTCTTGGGGGTTTGATGACATGCTTGTAATCATACATCTATTATTTTTCATGGGCAAGTAGGTGACCACAGTGAATAGAGTGCTGGGCCTAGAGTCAGGAAGACTCATCTTTTCGAGTTTAAATCCAACCTCAGAGACTTACTAGCTGTGTGGCCCTGGGCAAGTCATTTAACTCTGCCTCAGATTCTTCATCAGTAAAAGTTGCCAATGAAGAAAATGGCAAACAACTCCAGTATCTTTGCAAAGAAAACCCTAAATGGTGTCACAGCATCATATATGACTGAAACAACTCAACAACAACAAAAATATGTTTCACAGGCAAAGTCTGAATGTAGGTCTTCCTGATGGGGATACAAATGGTGCCTCTAAAGGTTAGTAGTAGGGATTAATTTCCCAGGCCCCTTGAGGAGGTTGGAAACTAATTCTATAGCCCATCCTGTAACTTGAGGGTGTCTTAATGCCCTTTCCCCCTTATGTTGAAATACCATACAACTTGTACCAAAAGAATTACATCTGCCCCCCTTTATCCTGGGTTCCCTATCCTATCATTCATCTTCCTCATCCTGTCATGACAACTTTTCCTCATCTTCCAAGCAACCACTTCCACACTTTGTTTGTAATTATCCTATCCCTAAATCTTCAATCCCAATAAGAAACCCTAAAAGTACATCATCATCCTGAACATCTCTATTGTAACCACTACTCCCCCAAATATTGGGGTCTCATTTAGCTTTCCTGCTAAGGAGGCCCGTAAGCTTTTCCCACATAAAATAAAAAGCTCCCATTGGCTAAAAGAGAAGCTCTAAGTGAATTCTTTCACATCTGAACCAGCTCTCCCAACAGGTAACTCAAAATTCCTAATTAGAAGTCTTGCTTTTCCAGTCATCTTACATAGTACACCAGCCTCCCCCCCCCCTGCTTTTCCTCCCCCTCTCAACTGCCCTCCAATACATATTCTCTGCATTCCAGCAACACTGGTCTCCTTGCTGTTCCAAAAACAAGTTGTTCCAACTACTATTCCAGGGCATTTTTTTTTCTGGCTACCTCCTCAAGCATGTCTGCTGACCTCCTTGGCTTCATCCAAATTCCGCATATTCAATCCCATACTCTACAACAAGCTTTCTCTGAGCCTTCTTAACTCTAGTGTCTTCCCTCTGTGAATTATTTACAATTTATCCTGTATATAACTGTACTAGTTACATTGTATACATAGTCTTTTGCGAGTTATCTCCTCTATTCAATTGTGTACTTCTTGAGAAGAGCGCCTGAACCATGTGAGTTTTTGTAACCCCAGAACTTAACACATAGCAGGTAATAAATACTTATTGACTTGTGTAGTATCAATAATAACAACCTAAACATATAGTTTTACAAAGGACTTTATAAACATTTTATCTCATTTGTTTAACACATGAAGTAGGGACTATTATAATCTTATAATCTTCATTTGATAGACAAAGGAACTGAGGCTGAGAATTTAAATCACATGCCCAGGATTCAAAGAGTTAAGTTTCAGAACTGGGGCAGAAATTCATGTCTTCAGATCTAAGATCATATATCTTATGATTAAATCATGCTATCTGTAAGGAGATGGGAAAGAAGATCTTCCTGATTCCAAATTTGGCATTCTACTCTGCCATATACATAAGATAAAAGGTGGAGAATGGCAGGATTTAAGAGGAAGGAGGAAATCTGCTGATCATCTAGCCCAAGACTTTCATAAAAAAATATGAGACCCAGAGACTTGAAGTGGTTTGATCCACATTAAGTGGATCTAGGGCCAGAGCCAACACTTGATTCCAGGTGTCCTGACTCCTGGCCCAGTGCCCTTCCAACCGTACCATGCTATTTATATTTATCAGTGCTTTAGAAATAATTCCCTGAAGTACTCAGTTTTCAAGGCTCAATTCAGGAATGGCATGTAGAAATGTTCATGAGCAGGAAGACAGCCTTATTTGGATCCCCTAGTCAAGCATCCTACCTTCATTTGATGTTCAGTTCAATGAATATTAAGTACTTACTATGGTCAAGACATTTACCTTGGTCAAATTACCTAACCTTGCTAGATTTTGGTTTTCTTATCTGTAAAATTAGGTGGTTGGACTAGATGGCCTCAGAGGTTCATTTTCCAGATCCATATCATTTAATTTTCAAATCAATAGCTGACATTTGGATTAGTATTAGCATAATATACAAACATTCAAATGTAGGTATATAAAAAACAACTAAGAAATATAAAGATTAAAGCATAGAAATCTCTTCTTTTCCAGGGGAGAAAAATATTTCATTCTCTCTCCGTCCTTTATGTTTCATCTCTTTTCAGTTCTCATATGTATGTGAACACAGGCACACATATATAAACATATATGCACACAGACATATTTATACATACACACACGTAGAAACATACATAAACACCAACTTATAGACACAGTAGGACCTAAGACCATATCCTAACACTTCCATTTATTAGCTATGTGGACTTAGGCAAGTCATCTAGAGGAAGGAGCCTGCTATAGATGAGCTCTAAACTTCCTAGATTTCTCCTGGTAGAATGGGTGAAAGAGAGCAATTTATTCCAAAAGCCTACTATATGCCAGGCACTGTTCAAGAAAACGGGGATAAAAATACAACAAAATTGTCCCCGACTACAATGAGGTTATATTGTCTCAGGAGAAATCTACACATATATGGCTATAAAAACCATATGTAAGGTAAATGGAAGTTAATAGAAAGTGAGGGTAGGGAGCAGACTGGTGAAAGGGAGTCTAGAGTTTGGTCAGAAAACAATTATGGCAAAATCAGCTACTGATTATTGGGATATTATCAGTCATCTTGACTTTTGTTTTGCCACTGGACTTTGATGACTTTGGAAGATAGAGTGAGGTTGACAAATTTGTGCAACTCTGCCTCACTTCAATTCAATTCACTTATAGGTCAAGACATCACTCAACAATTTGATTGGTTCTCTTTAAAAATGAAGGAGGAACAACAACAAGAAGCTTCCTTGAAGCTTCAAATCTCTGATCCTTTGATTTCTTTTTTATTTTATCAGCAAATTACAGTTTTGCTATGTTTCCCATGCTGTATCTGTCTTTCATCTCAACCACCCTATCCCTAAATGAGTCCTTTATATAATGCAGGCCTTCCTGTGGTTCTTATATCTTCCTATGCCAAAATATTAAGCTTGTGTTGTTATTTTTGTTTCAATGATGACCCACAAAAATACAAGAATGCCAAGATTTCTCCACATTGCCATTAAAGAAATAATAGCTTACATTTGCATGGTGCTTTTAAGCTAACTGCAAAGGATTTTATGTGTATTATAGCATTCTGGCTTCAAAATCACTATGAATGAAGTTGTGTTAGTATTTACATTTCAATTTTATAGGCAACTCGGTAAATAGGCAAAGATTTATTAAGAGCCTACTATGTGCCAGGCACCATTCTAGAAAATGGGGTAAAATACAACAAAATTGTCCCCAACTTCAATGAGGTTATGTTCTGTCAGGAGAAACCTATACATACATAGGTATATATGCTATATATAAGATAAATTCAACTCAATAGAAAGTGAGGGTAGGGAGCAGATTGGAGCAGCTATGGACATCAAGGAATATTTCATGTAGAAAAAGTGGGGCTTGAGCAGATAATGCTGAATGGAGACCAATGATTCTAATGGGGCTGGGAGAAAGAAGAGGAAATACATTCCAAATGTGAGCAAAAGCCAATAAAAAGCTAAGGAAACGAAAATACAGATCAATGGCTTTTTCTTTGTTCATAGAATTTTTAAGTAGCAGAGTTTGGCTCCTTTTGATTCCTCATCTGAAACTCTTTCCAGACCAGTGGTTCTCAACCTTCCTAATGCCACAACCTTAATGTATGTGGACATATCTGCACATGAACAGACCTGCCTGGAGATGGATAGAGGAGCTGTGTCTCGGTTCCAAAGACCATCGGAAATAGGTGACCCCTGTGAAAGGGTCATTTGATCCCCAAAGGGGTCATGACCCACAGATTGAGAACTGCTGTTCCAGAATACCTCATTGCCTGTGGAAAATGCAATGGCTAGTAGAGTAAGATGGAAAATAGCACAGCACATTTAATTATGTAGTATGCTTTCTGTTTAGTTAACCTCACCAGTATTATAATTGAATTTTCAAAGGATTCTTGTTTTACATAAACCATAGGACTATTTGTTGTTCAAAAGGATATAGAGAGAGAGACAGATAAAATAACAGAAAGAATAAAGGTTTTAGAATCAGAAGATCTAAGTGTGAGTTTTAGCCCTGATATTTTGTACCTCTTTGATCATGGGCAAATCATTTAATCTTTCTGGGACTCAGTTTGTTTATCTGTTAAGTGCAGGATAGTAGGAAAATTCCTACTTTAGAAAGATTTATGAGGACAATGCTTGTAAATGCTGATATTACAGGATGAGATGAATTTAGAACTGGAAAGTATTCTACAGCTAAGTGTAAGTTATTATTAGCATAACGCTAAACACCTTAAGGCAATTTGATAAATAATATGGCTAGTTTACAAACTTTCCCCCCGTTTCTAGCTTTTGTATGATAATAACAGTTTTGCATTTAACAAAATCTATTCTGCCTTCCTTCCAAACTGATCTCCTTCCAGGTCTATGTTACTGCTCTTTAAAAGAAGGGCAGATAAAGACCTCTACAGGTAGCCTGCAAATAAAATTCCTATATTTAACAACTATCCCAAATTATTCCACAAACTCTCATTAAAATGACCGTGTTCACCTCAACCTTTAGCTTTAATAAAGTTATTCTTAGTGCTTAAATTAAATCTCTCTCTTTTTTGAGGGGAGGAAGGCAAGGTAACTGGGGTTGTCACTTGCCCAAGGTCACACAGCTAGTAAATGTCAAGTGTCTGAGGCTGGATTTGAAATCAGGTCCTCCTGACTCTGGGGCCAGTGCTGTATTCCCCGTGCCATCTAGCTGTCCCCAAATTGAATCTCTTCAGCTATAGTTTGCTCATTTCCTCATCAGACAAGAACATTGGACTTCCATTCAACAAGCCTGGCTGCCGCTTCTTACTGCATTTCTTTTGCACTCCATTGTCCTCATCTGTTAAATTCATGTTTTTATATTTTCAGGCATTGAAGGAAATGGAAAACATATATTATATCTCCCTTCTAATATACACTAGAATTTTTATCTTAAATCATATTTTAGTTCTCTGTTCTTCTCCTTTATCCTTATTCCTCTTCTTTCTAGGGGGAAACACCTTATTCCTCCCACCACCCAAGACATAGGTGTATATTAACCAAAGACTTAAATTTTAAGTACATTCTATTAACTCAAAAGTAATCATTCTAAGGAAAATTATTACTTTACAGTACTATAAAGGTCCCAAAGTTACATCAAAAATGTGACTGCAAGAGGTAGCCAATATGGTCTATTTTTAAAAAATTGTATTTATTACCACTGTATTTTCATTAAGTCCAGACAGAGGTTTGAAAGAACTCCCATTTGTTCAACAAATATTTGTTAACTATGAAATGACTGTCATAGTCCCAAAGATTTCCCTTTCAAGTACCTTGATATTTTCTACTACTACCATAAAGATTCACTAGTGAAATAATTGCGGCAATTTGGGGATGTGTAAAAGCATATATGGTACATCCTTTTTTGGAGAAGGTGGTAGTATTTCGTTTTCTTTAGTTTCTTTGCCTGAAAGTATTATGCTTTTGTCTATTTTTTGAAATTATTAATGAGTTAGCATTATGTAGTAGATAGGGGCCAGTCCTTATGGTCACAAAGACTTGAATGTCCTACTTTTGATCTATAGTGATTGTATGATTAATCACTTGGAGCCACAGGACATTCTCTAATAATATATGGAGAGAGAAATCGTCAACCAGAATGAGCTGTCCTCATATTAATGAAATTATATGTAAGGATTTACAAACATTTAAAATTAAATTAGAGGGGTGGAACCAAGATGGAGGCATAGAAGCAGCAAGGTTCCACAGCTCCCACAAAGCCACCCTGAATACACATAAAACATGATCCTAAACAAATTCTAAGGCTCTCAAACTCACAAAAATACAGAAAACACATCTCTTGCTGAAGGCAGCTTGGCAGCAGGGGCTTATCCTGCAGTCTGGGAGCTGAGGTCAACCCAGCCTGAAGGGGAAACCATAGCCAGGCCCCAGGGCACAGAGGAGGAGCCAAGCCTCCCGAGCCACAGTGTGAGTCTACCCCATGGAGCAGATCTACAACACCTGAAGGAATCTTCACATCTAACAATCCAGGATTAGAAACAGTCAGTGAAATTGGAACTTTGAAGCTTAATTTGGGGGAGGAAAAGCAGATCGGGCAACGTGCCCCCAGGGCAAGGAAGCAGTGAGGGAAGGGCAAGAACTGATGTAACCAGCAGCTGCCCCCACTGAGCTGCTTCAGAGCCCTTGTCCTGTGGACCCTGCCGGGCGGATGAATCAATTGATCAGGGCCAACTGCTCTTGTGTTGAGCAGCCTGGATCCGGATGGTGGTCTTGGGTGGTAGTGCTGGGGTGCGCACTCAGCATGCCAAAACTGGGGGAACTGCAACAACCCCTAATAGCTCCAGCAGCTGGTAAAACCCCAGCCATTTGGAAAAGAGTTTTCCCCCCTGGGAGCAGAGTTCTACAAAGCTAAAACAACAACAACAACAACAATGAATTAATTGACTGGCCGACATGAGGAAAAGAAAGCAAAATAAAAACAGCAATAAAACTCTAGAATCCTTTTTTTGTGGACAAAAAGGATCAAAGTATGGAACAGGAGGAAGGCAACACAGTCAGAACTCCCACACCAGTTGCTTTCAAGACACTTGAAGAATGCCTAGAAGCTATAGATAGACTAAAAAAAGACTCTGAAAAACAAATAAGAGGGGAGGACCCAAGATGGCAGCATAGAAGCAGTAAGCATTGGCAGCTCCCACCCAGCGACCCAAAATACACATAAAACATGACACTAAACAAAATCTAGGACCCTCAAGCTCACAAAAATACAGAAAACACATCTCTCACTGAAGGCAGCTCAGCAAGAGGGGCTCACCGTGGCAGGCTGGGAGCTGAGGCCAGCCCAGACTGAAATGGAAACGAGGCCAGGCCAGGCCCCAGGGTGGCCGGGAGGAGCAGAGTAGAGCCACAGCAAGTCTACAAGAGAGAAGATCTACCTCATCTCCAGCTACTCCACTTCTAGTAAGGTGAAAAAAACAAGGATTAGAGAGGGATAGCTCCGCAGGAGGGGCTCATCCCGCAGGCTGGCAGGCGCCAGCAGGCCGAGAGCCGAGACCAGCCCAGCCTGAAACCCAAAACCATGGCCAGGCCCCAAGGCAGGCAGGAGGAGAGGAGCCTCCCAAGCCACAGCGTGGGTCTACTTCAGAGAAGATCTATTGCACCTGGAGGAATCTTCACATTTAGCAAGCCAGAATTACAGAAGGTCAGTGAAAGTGAAACTTTGAAACTTAATTTGGGGGAAGAAAAGCAGTTCAGCCAATCTGCCCCCAGGGCAAGGAAGCAGTAGGGGAAGGGCAGGATCTGCTGTAACCTGCAGCAGCCCCCCACTGGGCTGCTTCAGAGCCCCTGGCCTGTGGACCCCGCAGAGGGGATGAATCAATTGATCAGGGCCAAGTGCTCTTGTGTTGAGCAGCCTGGATCCAGATCGTGGTCTTGGGTGGTGGTGCTGGGGTATGCTCTCAGCAAGTCAAATTGGAGGGGGAGGGCTGCAACACCCTCCTAAAAGCTCCTGTAGCAGGGAAAACAACAGCAATTTGGAAAAGAGCTTTCCCCCCTGGAAGCATAATTCCACAAAGCTGAAAAAAAAAAGCCAAACAATCAATAGACTGGCCTACATGAGGAAAAGTAAGCAAATAAGAACAGCAATAAAACTCTAGAATCCTTTTTTGTGGAAAAAAAATATCAAAGCATGGAACAGGAGGAAGACAACACAGTCAGAACTCCCACACCAAATGCTTCCAAAACACTTGAAGAATGCCTAGAAGCTATACATCAACTGAAAAAAGGACTTTGAAAACCAAATAAAAGAAGTAGAGGAAAAATTGGGAAGAGAAATGAGAATGATGCGAGAAAATCATGAAAAGAGAGTCAACAACCTGCCTGAAGAAAACAACAGTTTAAAAAATAGATTAACTCAAATGGCAAAAGGGGCCCAGAAAGCCAATGAGGAGAAGAATGCCTTAAAAAGTCGAACTTGCCAGATGAAAAAAGAATCTCAAAAGCAGTCTGAAGAGAATCATTCCTTCAGAATTAGAGTGGAGCAAGTGGAAGATAATGACTTTATGAGAAACCAAGATACTATTAAACAGTTACAAAGAAATGAAAAAATAGAAAGCAATATGAAATATCTCCTTGAAAAAAACACTGACCTGGAAAATAGATCCAGGGGAGATAAATTGGAAATTATTGGTTTACCTGAAAGCCATGACCATAAAAAACTTGGAAAGCATCCTTCAAGAAATCCTCAAAGAAAATTGCCCTGATGTTTTAGAGTCAGAGGGCAAAATAGAACTTGAAAGAATTCACTGATCACCTCTTTAAAAAGATCCCCAAAGAAAACTCCTAGAAATGTTATTGCCAGGTTCCAGAATACCCAGTTAT
>CM053596.1:120423907-120439499 GCA_028646575.1 Pseudocheirus occidentalis
GAACTTTCAAGCATTCTTACTGAAAAAAACAGAACTGAACAGAAAATTTGACAATCAAACACAAGAAGCATGAGAAAGTAAACATCCAAAAGAAATCATAAGGAATTTATCAAATTTGAATTATTTACATGCCAATATGGAAAAACGATAATAGTACCTTATGAAACTTTTCTTAGCATATATGTATATATATATATAATATGTATATATATATATGTTATATATATATACATATGTATATGTATATATACTTATACATATGTCCATATAGGAGGCTATATATGCGTATGAATACATATCTGAGCATGTGTGAATATGTGTATATTGAGGGTATAGGATCAATTGAATATGAAGGGATGATACATTAAAAGGTGAAATTCTGAGGCGGGAGAGGACTAGAATGAGAGGAGACAGGGAGAGACAAAATGAGATTAATCATCCCATATAGAAGAGGCAAGGGATAACTGTTACACCTTTACTTTCAATTACTCTCAGTGAATTTGGTTTAGGGAAGAAATGGCATAAACTCTAAACTGGGCGTCATGCCAGACAGGAGAGTAGGGGGTATGGGGATGAGAGCAGGTATGATGGAAGGGAGGGCAGGGTCTGAGGGAGCGATCCCAAAAGCACACATTTCAGTAAAGGGACAGGGACAGGGTAAATAGCAGAACAAGGCGGGGAGGGATAGGAAGGAGGGACATATGATCACTGTTACAATATGTCCACTATGAAGATATCCTGTATAATCACATATCCACAGCCTGTATTGAATTGCTTGTCCTTCTAGTGGTGGTGGGTGAAAAGGAAGGAATCGAAAGAATCTAGAATCTAAAGCTCTGCAATACCTGCAATTAGGAATTAATATATACAGAGGCTGGGGTAGGGAGACTCTCCCTGCCCTACCAGAAAGTTAGAGAGCAGATCAGGGAAGGGGCTTTCCAGTGGGATTGCTGATTTGGGGTTGGGGTAGGAGAAAGATGGGGAGAAAATATGTAATTCAAAAATATCATGAAAATGAATGATGTAAATAGGAAAACAAATAAAAATTATTTAATTAAAAAAATTAAGTTAATTGACAAATTTTGTGCAACATGGTAGATATCCTTATTTCTGATATTTAGATAAACATATTATATAAGCACATAAAACCTGTGATTCCAAAACGTTGCAAATATTTTATCTCCATAGTTGTTTTCTACTTGTATTTATTACCACTGGAGTTTCATTAAAGTCCAGATAGAGATTTGAAAGAATTTCCATTTATTCAACAAATGCTTATGAACCATTAAAGTATTATCATGGTCCAAAATCCAATACTTACCTCTTTTAACCCTAACCAATGATGATAAAGACTTGTAAGTGAAATAGACATAAGGGGTGTTGTGGGAGAAGAATATATTCTTCTTTGAGGAGAATAGTAAGTCCTTAGTTGTCTTTAATTTCTTTTTTCCCCTGAAAGTATTATGCTTTATTCTTTCTGTTGAAATAGAAGATAGAGTTGTTGCTGATGTTAGGCAACTCTAAGTGGCTGTAAAGAGGAAGGGAATGTTTTTTGTTACTTTTGGGAGGGCAGTTTTCTCACTTTAGGAAAGAGGTTGAAATAAATAAACAGTAATAGTCTGTCGATCTCTAAATTTAGACACATCTGTTACCTATGGCAACTTTCCTGCCCCTAACCCAATACAGTTTTTTTTTACAGAAATCTGTTTTAGAAACCACTAGTTTTTCTCCACAAAGAATCAGAAGTTTGAAAGCTAGGAGATTCTTCTTTTTCCTTCCACTCCTTAACCCTGATATTGATTCTGTTATTTCCTCCTCCCATAACTCATATATACCAGTTACATATATGAAGCCCCAAACCGAAGTAAAAGGAATTAGGTTTAGTGATCCCAATATAATCCCAATTTCAATTTAGGGTTTTAGTTTAATTTAAAGTCTAATTGCCTCCAATAAATAAACATGGATATACCTAATATTTCTTTCAAGCAAGCCTTTCCATCAAGCTGCAGAAGGGTATCTTGTAGGACTATCCACATCACCTAAGCTTGCCTTGCCCTTTCCAAGAAACCTCCATACAGCGTTCTCCCACCCCACCCCCTTTCCTGCTGCTCTCAGCTGCCTGATGCCCCAGTATGAATCTACCTGAGGAGGAAATCCTGTGGCCACTGATAACCTACTTTGACTGATTCCTCAATGATTAACATACTTCTACTCCTTCTTTCTCCATCTTTGAATGCATAACATCTAGTTATTATTGTTCAAACCCTTCTCTCCATCCTCCACTGAGTGTTCTCTTATTCCAATCATTCTCAACCCCTCCCCCCAACCCTACACACACACAAACACAAACACACCGACACACACACATTCTAAAGCTATCCACTTTTTCCATTGTGCTCTCTGGAATGTTTTCTCCACAGGACACAAACTAGATTTCATTTTAACCTTTTATTTTCTTGTTCACTCCATATTTTTGTACTCAACAAGACCTGGAGCCCTCCTGATGACATGGTTTGCCTGATTACCCTTTCATGCACTGTTTTAGTTTTCATTCATTCACCCAGACACATTAGTCTTGGTAGGAGAGTTAGAATTGTTCCCCACTGCCATTCCCAGGCTCTCCCTCTATCACCATCACTTAGTAGCTCTCTTTTTTGAGGTACATTCAATACATATTTATCACCCCAATCATGATTCTAGTAGCTATTGTGTGCAGATCTCTTGAATACTCTCTTGCCTTCCTCAGTGAGTTCAGTAACTGACTTATGGTCTTTCTCTTCTCCTGCCCTCATACCAGGGGATTTCAATATAAATAGATACATACTGATAGTCAAATGCCTTACCTTTTTTTTGCTTTTTTAGGAGGGCAGTTGGGATTAAGTGACTTGCCCAAGGTCACATGGCTACACTTTTGTGTGTGTGTTAAGTGTCTGAGGCTGGATTTGAACTCAGGTACTCCTGACTCCAGGGCTGGTGCTCTATTCACTGTGCCACCTAGCCACCCGCCTTAACCTTTTAATTCCTCAATTTATTCATTTCTCATGACCAACTTCTCTATGTCATATACAGAGAAGATAATACCCTTTATCTTACCATTATCCCCAAATGCTTCACATCCATATTAGTGAATGTTGAATTTTATTTGATCATAATTTATTGTCATTCCACCTTTCTGTCTATCACTTTTCTTTGACTATGATCTCTGATCCCTATCCCACTCAGTTCTTTCTCAAGCTATCAACCCTGTACTGACTTCACTCTTTTGTCTTCCCTATGTTGAGCCCCTTGTAAAGAGTTCAGTTTCACCCATCTTCCCTAATGTGTCTTGACCCTTATATTTTAAGTAGGAGAACTTGCCTTTCAAAACCATATCCTTGGGTTACTTCTAATATCTACTTCCTTCTGCCTTACTCATATGTTCCTGAATGAAGCTGGAGTAGCTCATGAAACCGTGCTGAGTAGGTCCACTACAAGTTTATAGTACATAAACTCAGATGAGCCCTTTCTATAGCAAGGTAATTCTTCTACTCCTCAATTGGTTTACTATCCCATATAACCCAGCTGCTTTTTCAAAGCTTTTTGTCTCATTTCAAATCTCCCACAGTTCTACTTCATCCTATAATCTCAGTTGAGAGCCTTGCCTTATACTTCACTAATAATAAAACAAAACAAAACAAAAACCAGAGGCCACTTTCAGATACCTCCGTACTCTCTCCTGTTCTTCATTTCACATTACTCTTCTTTCACTAAGTCCTTGTTCCTCTGTTTTACACAAAAGGTAACCATTCTCTTTGCTGATGCCAGTTCCTCTAAATATACAAGTGATCCCACTTCACACTGTCTTTTGCAATATATTGCCTCCTCTATCTTCCTTACTGTCTCACTAATATTTAATTATTTCCTGTCTACTAGCAAAAAATTCTGTCTACTTGTAGCTCCAATGCAATATTTACAGCACCCAAGATCATAATAAAAACTGTGACTATAAGTATCACACGATGTTTGATAGCAAAATATACCAAACTCTCAAGATAGAGGATAGAACTGAAGCAACACCAGAAAGCCAAATCCCAAAACTGGTAAGCCAATTCCATCAGAGTACCAGAGATATTCAGAAGCCATAATCATGCTTAGAGCCACAGCATTCTTCAATCTTCCCACAAACCAATACAAGATCAATATGTACTCACAAATCTCTCTATCTCCTTAATGAGCATCCTCTCTCCCCCACCATCCCACTAGCTCTGACCAGTTTCCTGTGGACTCTGCTTCCCTTCAGCAAACTCCTTCTACCACAGGCTCCTTGTGACTCTATTCAGCCTATTAAGGGGCAGAGTTTATCTTCGTGGCAGTGAAGCTTCCTGTGGGCTCTCCTCCATCCTTCAGCAAATTCCCTCCATCACAGGCTCCCTGTGGTTACACTCAGCCTATTAGGTGGCAGAATTTACTTTCAAAGCAGGGGAGGTCTTCAAACTCCCTGCAGGTCTATTAAGGGGCAGGGAAGATCTTCAAATTTCCATTCCCATTACATTCCCCCAACCTCAAAACCCCTTATTTGGTCCAGTGTCAAGCTTTCTCATGTCTACCTCCTCCCTTCCCTAGCTTCTTTTGTGTCTCAATTTAAATCCTTTGTTTTCCAAGAAGCCTATCCCAGCTGCATATATTCTTTGATTCAGCTATGCCACTATTAGGACTTCATACTAACAAGATTAAAAAAAGAGGGTGGGAGGAGAAGGACTTATTTGAACAAACATGTTTAGAACATCTCTTTTTTCTGGTGGCAAAGAATTGAGAATTGAGGGGATGTTCATCATTTGAGGAATGGATGATAATTTTGGCATGTGATTATAATAATATCATTGTGCAATAAGAAATGACAAGCAGGATGACTTCAGAAAACCTCAAAACCTTTCATGACCTGATAGAAAATGAAACGAGGAGAACCAGGAAAACATTGTACGCAGTAATAGCAATATTGCAGGATGATCAACTGTTAATAGCTTTGCTATTCTCAACAATACAATAATCCAAGACAGTTTCAAAGAATTTATGATGGAAAATGCTATCCTCACCTAGAGAAAGAACTGAATGCAGATTGAAGCATACTATTTTCTTAAATAAATTTTTTATTTGTTTTCTTCTTTGCATCATTCATTTTCATGAGATCTTTGAATTACAAATTTTCTCCCGATCCCTCCCCCACCCCAACCCCAAAACAGCAATCCCACTGTAAAGCCACTCCCCTGATCTGCTCTCTAACTTTCTGAAGCATACTATTCTTACCTTTATTTTTCATGGTTTTTGTTTTTGCTTTGTTCTCTATTTTCTTTCATAACGTGATTGCCATGGAAATATGTTTTCCATGGTTGCACATGTATAATCTACATCAAATTGCTTGCTGTCTCAGGGAGGGAAAAGGGGAGTAATAGAAGGACAGAATTTGAAACTTAAAATAAAAAAAGACAAATGTTAAAAATTATTTTTGCATGTAATTGGGAACAGTAAAATATTATTCAAAAAAGTTGTAAAACAAAGCCTTTTTTAGACCTTAATCTTTACACCTTCCTTCTGAGAATAGCCTCAATTTAACCTGCATCCATCTTATTTTGTTTCCATATATTTCTTTGAGATGTACATGCTGTCTTCCCTCATTAGGCTGTGAGCTAAATGAAAGCAGGGAGTTTGCTTTTAATTTTCCTTTTCTTTCTTTCCTTTTTTCCCTCCTAGCTCTTATCACAGTGCCTGATACATAGTAGACATTTAGTAAATGCTAGTTGCCTGACTGACACAGTCCTATCCCTAAGCAAAACGAACTGGCTTTAGAGATTACAATTTAATTTCAATTCAGATTTTGTATTTAGAGACTCAACTTGAGGTGGAACCGCTGCTGACCCTCAAAAGAATTCTCGTTGACTGATGCACCAAGTAAGTCCTCAATTACTGGTCAAGATAATTCCTATACATATATGCTCTCATGGTCATGCACATTTAGGAAACTTGTCATAGTAAAGATAAAATAATGATAAAGTTAATGAAGTTAAAAAAAATTAAGTACTATATAACCTGCTTGATTTGAATTCAGAAAAACAAAACAAAACAAAACAAAAAACAAACCCTGGGGTTGATTACTTCTGCTAGTCATTAATTCTAAGGTCTTGATAGTAATTTCAAAAGTCGTGGCTATTCCCTGAAATCTATCTACTACTAAGTGTGAAGGGGGCGCTCATTCCTAGATGAAGAAATCACATATCTGCCTCAAATTCTGATCTAAAGGACAGTCCTGTCCTAACAACTTTGTTTCCTCCTTCAGGGATTAAAAACTAGATGGCTTTTTCCAAACCCTTTCATATAATTACAAGGATATTCTTGTTATTATCATTTGAAAGAAAAAAAATAATAAAGAGAGCATTGTACAACACAAGTCAGTCTGGGTCAGAGATAAACTGAATGCTACAGAGCACCTATTTAAATCTTCAGTAACTTCCCTGATCCTGATTGCTGGGAGGGGTGGAAGAGATAGGAAGGTAGCTAAACGCTTGGTGTTCTCTACAAAGTGTTGAGTAAGATAATGCCATATTAACTTAGTCGTTATTTCTCTGGCCATTGATGTACTTTGAGATTTATGGTGAAAGACCAAGTGAGTATTTCAAATCAGTCTGATTTCAACTCTGGTCTTCCAAGGACAAGGCTGCTAGGGCAGAGAGCTCATTTTATAGGACTTTTCAGAACTATCATTGATCTCTGGTTGAAAGTGCCACCTACTGGTCAATAGGAATATGTGCAGCTCAAGGCAATTGCTTGTCCTTAGCCGACTAAATCTGAATCTAGAGAGAAGGGGGAAAAATGCATTTTGTGTGCCAAGAAACTAATTCACCCATATACGGTGGATCAAATTTACCTGTGAACAATATTGAATCAACAAATCTGTTCAATAGCAAAAGGATGTTCTCCAATAATTGGCTGCCCAGATACTAAAGCTAATATTCTTAAATTTGAAGATTGTATATAGTTCCTGTACAAAGCACTGGAAGAAATACCTTGGCAAACATTAATCTTGAAAATTCATAGATCAATCAGTCAATAAATGTAATATTCCGGGAGCGATTTCTGGAACTACATGAGCTTTATAAACGGTGGCATTTCCTGTAGCTATCATCACAGTTCAAAAGCCACACTAACTATTTGAGACCTGTCAGAGAAGCAAGAAGGAAAATGAAAAGGTATATTGAAGGAGTCCATTTATGAGATTTAGGAAAACATTTTACAAAGCTCTGTGACTCATACCTACTGCTGCTTGCAATTATTCTCAGTGGGTTTTTTGTTTGTTTGTTTGTTTTTGGTAAGGGGGAGGAGTAAGGGAAATCTTTTTGATCTTTCCAAGAACCTAATCCAATTCTCTGGTTTTTTCTTTCTACTAAAAGAAGGATCACAATTAAGAAAAGCATTTCCTAGGGAAGAAAATAGATTCTGAGTTTACAATTTTAACTTTGAGGACCTCCTTGAAACTCACAGATATCAATATGAAATTGCTTGTTTTTCTGCTCAAGCACACACTTTTTTTTCATTTATAAGCAATTGACTGTGTACTATGAAATTATTAATTATTAATGAGTCATTATACATAGAACCCAGAGGCAAGTCTCTGTGTATTAAAATATAGCCTGAGAATATGGGTAAGGAACTCTATGTATTAGTGAACTTGTCTTCCAGATTCAGGGAGACACACCAGAAGTGATCAATCAGCAAGGACTTTAAGTATTGAGCACCTACTTCTTAAGGTGTCATTGTTTCCTTAATTTGTAGGAGTCTAGAAATATAACTCTATTGTCAAAGTCAAAGAATGAATCATGGGGGGAAACCCAACCAAACTTATAAAAATACAAATCTCTCCCCTTTATATAGTCCTATGTAGTTTTATAACATGCATCCTTATAGAATTGCAGAATCTCCTAAAATGTGTAAGAAAACCCCACAATGCCAGAGGAAGAGAAAAAAATAACCATAGGCAGCAGATCACTTTTGTCCCACCCAGCCTCCCAGTAGCACCCCTTGTAGGAAGTATCTTCTAATATCCCATAGACCACAGATAATCATACCACCAGTTATGCTCAGGGTAATCTAACCTTGGACACTTCAATTCAGCAATGCTCATATATAGTTTCCCATCCAGATGGAAGCTACAGTTAAGGAAAAAAAGTTTTTAAAATTTATTTTATATACAGGTAGTATCTTATTATAGCAAACTCTAATATAAATCCTTATTCAATTGTTACAGAATTTTGTTGTGTATAATGCATTGTTGGTGGCTTGAAAATGGCTTTTATTATACAGAGATTTCTAGTAATATGTAATAATGCTATTTGGATTGGGTTTTCTCCCTGCTTTGGAAAAGGAATTCACATCCCAATAGGGCAGTAAAGAGTGATGTTTAGGGAAAGTAATTAGTTAGAATCTTTAGGCAGGGACATTAATATTCCACTTCCACCCTGGGAAGAGTTCAGTTGTCAATGGACCTTTTGCAGTACACTTAAGTGATATATTGATTACCTATAGGCTGGTATTTTAGACCTTAAATTAGGAATTAACCCCTCACCTCATATTATCATTAGCATAGTGCTACTTTCTACTACTTCATATTTTTTTCTTTGCATAATTTGTAGATTCCAGCAAGGGATAAGCTAGGAAAACTGTACTTTGAATCAGAACACTTTATTAGAGTTGGAAATGCTCACCTTAGGTAGGCCCACATTTTTAGGTGGATTAAAAAAAATTAGCAATACTATCACTAAATGCAGAAACATTAATATTTTTATCAGAGTGGGAGTTGGAGAGGGGAAGTGTAAGGAAGGATAGTCTTAACAGTCACATAAAAAACATTGGAGCCATTGGAGTCTTTAGCTTGTGCAAAAAGGGAACCTAGGATCCAAGGGATTCTGAAAATAATAGAGAAAATGTGATATTAACTAACAATAATAGCTAACAATTATATAGTCCATTAAAACTTTCGAAGCACTTTACATAAATTTTCTCATCTGATCCTCCTAATTGTCCCTTGAGTAAGTACTATAAGTAATATTACCCTCATCTTATAGTTAGGGAAATTAAACCTCAGTTTAAAATACCTTGTGGTAAATCAAAAAGGAGGGCAAATAATGGAGCTGAAAACAAAAACCTACTGACTTCACATACTTTTTCCTTTCCGTTACTGTATAATTAGGAAGCAAAATATGTGATATGGGTCAACTCTGTAGTAATTTGGAGAAAGGGAGATTAGTATTAAAAAGAAAAACTTCATAAAATTAGAGAAGGCCAGGAAAATACTTTTGCAACAAATTACTAGACCTATAATCCTATGATCTTATTTCCTCAATCCACTGAGCCTTCTCTATAGAAACCTTTAGAGGCAGGGCAATAGATACTTGATTATAACTAGCATCATAGACAGTTTTCTTTCTTTGACATTAAAAATCCTTCAGTATCTGACTCCAATCTAGCTTTACAGAGTGATTTCATATTACTTCCTCTCACACACTCAAAATTTCAATCAAACTAGTTTGCTTGCTGTTCTCCCTGAACAATATAGGGGCAGCTAAGTGGTATGTGGAAAGAGTGCCAGGTCTGGAATCAGAAGGACCTGAGTTCAAAACCAAATTCAGACACTTACTAGTTCATGTGACCTTGATCAAGTCACTTTACCCTGTTTACCTCTATTTCCCCGTCTGCAAAATGATCTTGAGAAAGAAATGGCAAACCATTCCATTATATTTGCCAAGAAAAACCCAACTCATGAAAAGTCAGACATGACTTAAATAACTGAACAAACATGCATGACATACAATTTCCCACCTCCATAATTTTCCACAAGCAATTCTTTATGCCTAGAACCTTCTTGTTCTTTATCCCCACTTTTCAGAATCCCTACCTCTTGAATTACTTAATAGAAGGGAATAATCATATTCAGTTTATTTTTGTACGAGGGAGGGGAGAACAAGGAGAGGAATGAGCATTTATATGGTGCCTACTATGTGCCAGGCACTGTTCTAAGCACATTTACAATATTATCTCATTTGAGTCATGCAACAACATTGTGAAGTAGGTAATATCATTGTCACCATTTTAGTTAAGGAAACTGAGAAAAAAATCTCAGTTATCATATGACCTAAATGTTAATCTGGTGCCAATTTTACAGAGACATTATTTTTAATATATTAAAGAAATCTTTATTTATTAAAAGAATCATATCATTTGCTAGTCATTAAAGTTTAACTTCAGGTGAAATGGATACATCAACAGAAATAAAAGATAATGATCATTTCTCCTCATGTGTGGGGATGAGTCTCCTATAGGATAATAGCAAGGACTCTTCTCTCTCGGGAGAAATATGAGATAGAGGATAAAGAAAAAATCACCCTCTTTGGAGCGTTAAGATAAAACATGGATTTTTATCTTCCCTTTTCTTAAATTAATACTATACTTTTGAGGAATAAAGTTAAAGTTTTAGTTCATTGCGTGCCTTTTTTCATATATGGGATTACCTGACACACTGAAAGCTCAAGTCCATCCATCTTTATCTTCCTATTATTAGATAGACAGGTATTTATCATTGTATCCACAGAAACTTGTATGGTATTTGACCCATAATAGAAATTTCATAAAGGTCTCAATCTTGACTGATTAGCGATATTTGACAATAACATTACAACAGATACATTCTATGTATTTAGAATGAATAATGAATCATGCCTTCCATATTTGACTTTAGACAGAATAATATTGGGCCCCAAAGAGTCATGCTGAATGGATTGAGGAGATAGATTTCTGTTGGTTAATAAGATAGGATCCATTTAATGTAAAACTTACTGCCCTTTTACAGGGAAGACTGTCATAAGTGACATAGAGCTTATAATTCAGAAATTCCAATGTTGATTTCACCTCTCAAGAGGGCAAAGTAAGACAGGACAGAATGTTACTCATCACCAGAACAGAGAACTGAGAGTAGAATTTACTATGGTGGTTCATGATGACTTTCTTCTCTTTCTTTATCCTGGTTTTCAAAGGAACAGTCTTTGTTGCTTTTGTCTTTCTCTAGCAGCAGTGAGAAAGACACTGAAATACTGTTGAACTTGTGACTGCTAACAATGAGCAATACATTTCCATTTCTTCATGAATATGTGTATCTCATATGTTTTATAGTACTCTTAAAGTCTACGTTTTCAATTAATAGAATGTATTTGGAAGAATTTGCCCCTTTGTATTAAGCTATATTTTTTTTTCAAATTTTAGATGCCTGCTAGTTATATGCCTCTCTTTTTCTCATATAATTAAATATATGATTGTCTTTTACATGAAAGTTGCTTTGGCCTAATTAAACAAATGTAGACTACTATAGGGCAATTCACACTAAAAGAATGGTAAGCAGAATAGTACTTTGAGTTTAGGCTACATGAAGCTTATATGAAGGAATAAATAGACATACAGATAGATTAGATAGATAGTTTAGAGAAGGGAAGGTTTTATTTTGAGGGAGTAGGGGAAATAAATGCTAATTATCTTCAAGTACTTGGAGGGCCATGTACTGATAATGTTAATTTGAAGACCTTCTCTGCTTTGAAAATATAATATGCTGGGGGTGGAGCCTAGATGGCAGCAAAGAAGCAGCAAGCATCTGCAGCTCCCACCCAGCCACTGAAAATACCCATAAAATATGACCCTAAACAAATTCTAGGACTCTCAAACTTACAAAAATACAGAAAACACATTTCTCACTGAAGGCAGCTCAGCAAGAGGGGTTCACCGTGGCAGGCTGGGAGCCGAGGCCAGCCCAACCTGAAATGGAAACTGTGGCCAGGCCTCAGGGCAGTCTGGGAGGAGCTGAGCCGCAGCCAATCTACAAGAGAGAAGATCTACCTCACCTCCAGCAAACTCCACATCTCATAAGGCATGAAAGACAAGAATTAAACAAAGTTAGCTCAGCAGCAGGGGCTCATTGTGCAGGCCAGCAGGACAGGAGCCAAGACCAGTCCAGCCCAAAAACTGAAACCACAGACAGGCCTCAGGTCGGGAGGAGCCAAGCCTCCTAAGCCCCAGTGTGAGTCTACCTCAGGAGCAGATCTACAGTACCTGGAGGGATTTTCATATCTAACAAGCCAGGATTACAGAAGGTCAGTGAAAGTGGAACTTTGAAACTTAATTTGGGGGAGGAAAAGCAGTTCAGCCAATCTGCCACCAGGGCAGGGAATCCGTGGGGGAAGGGCAGGAACTGCTATAACTGGCAGCTGCCCCCACTGGGGTTCTTAGGAACCACTGGCCTGCTGACGCCGTAGGGGGGCTGATTCGATTGATCAGGGCCAAGTGCTCTTGCATTTAGCAAGCTGGATCAGATTGTAGTCTTGGGTGGTGGTCCTGGGGTGTGCTCTCAGCAAGCCAAAGATGGGGGGCTGCAACACCCCCCTAATATCTCTGGCAGCTGGGAAAACCCCAGTGATTTGGAAACCAAATAAGAGAAGTGGAGGAAAAATTGGGAAGAGAAATGAGAACGCTGCAAGAAAATCATGGAAAGAGAGTTAACAACCTGCCTGAAGAAAACAACACTTTAAAGAATAGATTAACTCAAATGGCAAAAGAGGCCCAGAAAGCAAATGAGGAGAAGAATGCCTTAAAAAGCCAAATATGCCAGATGGAAAAAAAATCTCAAAAGCATTCTGAAGAGAATAATCCCTTCAGAATTAGAGTGGAGCAAGTAGAAGCTAATGACTTTATGAGAAACCAAGATACTATTAAAAAGTTATAAAGAAATGAAAAAATAGAAAGTAATGTGAAATATCTCCTTGAAAAAACCACTGACATGGAAAATAGATCCAGGAGAGACAATTTGAAAATCATTGGTCCACCTGAAACCCATGACCAAAAAAAGAACTTGGAAAGCATCCTTCAAGAAATCCTCAAAGAAAATTGCCCTGACGTTTTAGAATCAGAGGGCAAAATAGAACTTGAAAGAATTCAACAATCACCTTTTCAAAAAGACCTCCAAAAGAAAACTCCTAGAAATGCTATTGCCAGGTTCCAGAATACCCAGTTAAAGGAGAAAATATTACAGGCTTCCAAGAGAAAACCATTTGAATACTGTTGAAGCACTATTATGATAACCCAGGATCTGGCAGGTTCTATGCTGAGGGATAGCAGGGTCTGGAATACTATATTTCGAAGATTAAGGGAAATGGGATTAAAACCATGAATCAACTACCCAGCAAAATTGAGCATATTATTCCAGGGGAAAATATGGTCATTCAATGAGGTGGAGGACTTTCAAGCATTCTTGCTGAAAAAAACAGAACTGAACAGAAAATTTGACATCCAAACACAAGAAGCATGAGAAGGTAAAAGGGGAAAGAAATCATGAGGAACTTGTCAAATTTGAATTATTTACATGCCAATATGAAAAAACGATAATAGTAACTTATGAAACTTTTCTTAGCATGAATATAGGTGATAGGAATACAAATGTGTGTGTGTATGTGTGTGTGTAGATATATATACTTACACATAGATCCATATAGGAGGCTATATATGCGTTCTGTTTTTTTTTTCAGCAAGATCAGTGGTTTTTTCAAGGAGATATTTCACATTGCTTTCTATTTTTTCATTTCTTTATAACTGTTGAATAGTATCTTGGTTTCTCATAAAGTTATTAGCTTCTACTTGTTCCACTCTAATTCTGAAGGAATTATTTTCTTCAGAATACTTTTGAGATTTTTTTTTCCATTTGGCATATTTGGCTTCTTAAAGCATTCTTCTCCTCATTGACTTTCTGGGCCTCTTTTGCCATTTGAGTTAATCTATTCTTTAAAGTGTTGTTTTCTTCAGGCAGGTTGTTGACTCTGTTTTCATGATTTTCTCGCAGTGTTCTCATTTCTCTTCCCAATTTTTCCTCCACTTCTCTTTGTTGGTTTTCAAAGTCCTTTTTCAGTTGATGTATAGCTTCTAGGCATTCTTCAAGTGTCTTGGAAGCATTTATGTGGGACTTCTGACTGTGTTGTCTTCCTCCCATTCCATACTTTGATCCTTTTTGTCCACAAAAAAAGGATTCTAGAGTTTTATTGCTGTTTTTATTTTGTTTCCTTTTCCTCATGTTGGCCAGTCAATTAATTGGTTGGTTGTTTTTTTTCCAGCTTTGTGGAACTCTACTTCCAAGGGGGAAAGCTCCATTCCAAATCATCGGGGTTTTCCCAGCTGCCAGAGCTATTAGGGGGGTGTTGCAAGTTCCCCCAGCTTTGGCTTGCTGAAAGTGGACCCCAGGATCACCACCCAAGACCACAAACCTGATCCAGGATGCTCAACAGAAGAGCACTTGGCCCTGATCAATCTGTTCAACCCCCCACGGAGTCCGCAGGCCAACGGCTTTCAAGCAGACCGGTGGGGTCCACCACCGGTTCCAGCAGTTCCCTTTCCCCACTGCTTCCTTGGAGCAGGGGAAGATTGGCTGAGCTGCTTTTCCTCCCCCAGAGTTTCACTTTCACTGACCATCTCTGATCCTGGTTTGCTGGATTTGAAGATCCCCTCAGGTGCTTTAGATCTTCTCTGAGTAGAGTCATGCTGTGGCTTGGGAGGCTTGGCTCCTCCTGGCCACCCTGGGGCTTGGCTGTGGTTTTTGAGCTTGGCTGGTCTCAGCTCCCCACCTGAAGGCCTCCTGGAAGAGCCCCTCCTGCCAAGATGCCCCTCTCCAATCCCTGTTTTTCATGCCCTGGAAGATGAGGAGGTGCTGGAGGCTGTAGATCTTCTCTCCTGCAGACTGGCTGCTTGGTAGCTCAGCTTGGTTCAGCTTGGCTCCCTCCCACCATCCTGGGTCTGGCCATGGTCTTGGCTTCAGGTTGGGCCAGCCTCGGCTCCAGGCACACCACAATGAACCCCTGCTGCCGAGCTGCCTTCTGCGAGAGATGTGTTTTCTGTATTTTTGTGAGTCTGAGAGTCCTAGACTTTGTCTGGGAACATACTTTATGGGTGTTTAGGGTGGTTGTGTAGGAGCAGCAGAGCCTTGCTGCTTCTACCTACATCATTCATTTTCACAAGATTGAGTTACAAATTTTCTCCCCATCTTTCCTCTAACCACCATCTTAAAACAGCTATCCCACTGTATAGCCCTTTCCCCAGTCTGCTTTCTCCTATGTCCTCCCCCATCATCCCTCTGACTTTCCAGTAGGGCAGAATGTGTCTCCCTACCCCAGTGTCTCAATATCTTAATTCTCAGTTGTATGTAGTTAATAATAATTATATATATATATATATATATATATATATATGTGTATATATATATATATATACACACACATGCACACACATATGCATTTTTAACATTTGATTATAGAACTTTAAATTCTAGATTCTTTCCCTTCCACCCTCATCATCCTCCCTCACTGGAAAGACAAGCAATTCAATACAGGCTGTACATGTGCAGTTATGCAGAACATCTCCACAATGGATATATTGTGAGAGAGTGATTATATGTCCCTCCTTCCTATCCTGTCCACCACCCTTGCTCTATTCTCTACCCTGTCCCTGTCCCTTTACAGTTGTGTGTACTTCCCACAACCCTTCC
>CM053596.1:120448574-120468446 GCA_028646575.1 Pseudocheirus occidentalis
CTTTCCCCTGAAATAATATGCTCAATTTTGCTGGGTAGTTCATTCTTGGTTTTAATCCCAGCTCCCTTAATCTTTGAAATATCATATTCCAGGCCCTTCAATCCCTCAGTGTAGAAGCTTCCATATCGTGGGTTATCCTGAGAGTGCTTCCTCAGTATTCAAGTGTTTTTCTCTTGGAAGCCTGTAATATTTTCTCCTTTAGCCGGGTATTCTGGAACCTGGCAATAACATTTCTAGGAGTTTTCTTTTGGGGATATTTTTTGAAGAGGTGAATGGTGAATTCTTTTAAGTCCTATTTTTCCCTCTGACTCTAAAACATCAGGGCAATTTTCTTTGAGGATTTCTTGAAGGATGCTTTCCAAGTTCATTTTCTGGTCGTGGGTTTCAGATAAACCAATAATTTTCAAATTGTCTCTCCTGGATCTATTTTCCAGGTCAGTGGTTTTTTTTTCAAGGAAATATTTCACATTGCTTTCTATTTTTTCATTTCTTTGTAATTGCTTAAATAGTATCTTGGTTTCTCATAAAGTCATTAGCTTCTACTTGCTCCACTATAATTCTGAAGGAATTATTCTATTCAGAATGCTTTTGAGATTCTTTTTCCATCTGGGAAACTTGGCTTTTTAAGGCATTCTTCTCCTCATTGGCTTTCTGAGTCTCTTTTACAATTTGAGTTGATCTATTTTTTAAAGTGTTGTTTTCTTCAGTCAGGTTGTTGACTCTCTTCATGATTTTCTCACATCATTCTAATTTCTCTTCCAAATTTTTCCTCCACTTCTCTTATTTGTTTTTCAAAGTCCTTTTTCAGCCAATCTATAGCTTCTAGGCATTCTTCAAGTGTCTTGGAAGCATTTGGTGTGGGAGTTCTGACTGTGTTGTCTTCCTCCCATTCCATGCTTTGATCCTTTTTGTGCACAAAAATGGATTCTAGAGTTTTATTGTTGTTTTTATTTTGCTTCCTTTTCCTCATGTTGGCCAGTCCATTAATTGGTTGGTTTTTTTTAGCTATGTGAAACTCTGCTTCCAGGGGTGGGGGGGCCCTAGGGGAAGCTCTGTTCCAAATAGCTGGGGTTTTACAGGACCACCACCCAAGACCATGATCTGGATCCAGGCCGCTCAACGCAAGAGCACTTGGCCCTGATCTATTGACTCAGCCCCGCTGTGGGATCCACAGGCCAATGGCTCTGAAGCAGCCCATTGGGGGCAGCCGCACAGTTACATCTGTTCCTGCCCTTCCCTTACTTCTTCCTTGCCCTGGGGTAGATTGGCCAAACTGCTTTTCCTCCCCCAAATTTAGCTTGAAAGCTTCACTCACTTTCACTGACCTCTAATCCTGGCTTAGTAGATGTGAAGATTGCTCAAGGTGCAGCAGAACTTCTCTGAAGTAGACTCACACTGTGACTTGGGAGGCACGGCTCTTACTGGACCGCCCTGGAGCATGTCCACATGGCGGTTTCAGGCTGGGCTGTTTTGTGGCTACCTGCCTGCAGGCCTTCCCAATGATCCCCTCCTGTTGAGATCCCTTTCTATAATCCCTATTTTTCACGCCTTGCTACGTGTGGAGTTACTGGAAGCTGTAGATCATTTCTCTTGTAGACTGGCTGTGGATAGGCTTGGCTTCTTCCTATCACCCTGGGGCCTGGCCATGGTTTTGGTTTCAGGCTGGGCTGGCCTAGGCTTGCGTCCTCCCTCAATGATCCCCTGCTGCCAACCTGCCTTCTGCAAGAGATGTGTTTTCTGTGTTTTTTGAGTTTGAGAGTCCCAGAATTTGTCCAGAGTAAAAAATTATGGGTGTTTAGGGTGGCTGTATGGGAGCTGCAGGATCTTGCTGCTTCTATGCCGCCATCTTGGCTCTGCCCCTCACCACAATTTCAATACCACAGAAATATAGTCAGGATTTCATATGACCTAGTAGCTTCTACTCTAAAAAAATTTAGGTCTTGGAACATTATATTTTGAAGAGCAAAGGAGCTGGGATTGTGTCCAAGAATAATTTACCAGCAAATCTGGGTATAATCAGGATAAAGAATCTTGTCCATGGTACAGAAGTCCAAAATGATGTCCTGGCTGATCATTAGGCACTGGTCTCTTCCAACTTGGCTATTCGGTGTTGATGGGAAGTTGCTGCTCAGCCTCAGTGGTGGGGCAGGGGGTTCCTCCATGTGGAGGCTCCAAAGCCTCACTCTGCTCTCTCCCCAGGCCTGGGATCCCCTCTTGAGATGTTAATGCAGTGAAGGCAATCCATATGCTTACATTTTTTCATGCCAACAGGTGGCCTTTTGGTTACAATACTATTCCTATGCATCCAGCACAACCCATTTTGTTTTCACATAAAGATGGATCTAAGAAGACTAAATCCCAAGAATGTCAGGATGGAGAGGAGAAGACCATTAGTGACAAGTCACTACAACATGCTTAACTCTTTTTGAATCAATATTTTCAACTGTGCCCTAAAAAATAAAGGCAAAATCTTATTTCCTTTGGATCAGTGAACAGAGTCCAACATTTCTAAGTCTCTCTGACGCTTAGAGACAACAGTGGATTAGAATAACCCTAAAGAATAAAAGCTCTGCATTATCAAAGAGAGACTGTAAAACATATCTTGGAACTTGATTATATTTAGAAACCAAACCAACCATTCAAAAACAGAGAAACTTGATAAATGAGAGTATTCCCCTCTGATCCCTCATGCCCTGGCCTAAGGATGTCAGGACATACTTTCAGCTGTTCATCACTCCATCAAAAATATCAGTGTCATTCTACATGCAAACATCTCCCAGCATCCAATTATGCCCACGTGTCCACTCTATAGGTCACTCAATTTAAACTTAATTTAAAAATGTCTCTAAGTTTAACTGTCACATGCTTTTTTCCATTTGTTTTTTAAGCTTCCAAGGATGAAAATGTTAAGAGGTTGAATTCAAGCGTATTCTGTTCCTTTGTTTGTAGAAAAAAAACTGATTCCTTTCTTTTTATTTGTTTTTTTATATCAAAAATGTCCAGAATTACAAAATATATTTTCCAAGATCTAGCTAGGAAATGTCTCTGGGAAATGTTCACAGGATAATGCAGAGAGTTGTATGTACATATGTATGTTTGTGTGTATTTCCAAGCAATTCATAGATTTAATGACAATTAGTGCTCAAAAGTACTTGATACATCATCTATTCTAACCACTCCTATATATGGAGACCTAGTTAGGTGAAGAGATTGACCCAGGGCCACATTGTTGTTCAGTGGTACCAATATTATCAAGACTTCTAAGCCTGAGTCTAATACTAAAACATTTGGATTCAAACATAGGCTTAAATCTCAGTTCTGCCATTCATTCTCTTTGAGATGATGGGGTATTCACAATATCTCAGTAATAGTTCCTGAAGACATTAACACTTATACAAACAAACTCATATGTTTAGAATTAGGATCAAATGAAGGAATTCACACAAAATGCTCTGTTAATCAGAAATTACTATACAGATATGAGCTACTATAATAATAGGCATGTGTAGACACACATGGCATATACCTATAGTAGGTGGCATAGTGGATAGAATACTAGGCCTAGTATCAGGAAGACCTCAGTTCATATCCACCTTCAGATATGTATTGGCTATGTGACCACAAGCAATTGACTACTATATTGCTGCTTTGTTTTCCTCAACTGCAAAATGGGTATAATAACAGTATTTTTCTCACAGGATTTTGAGCAACAAATGAGATAATATTTTTAAAGTGTTTAGCACAGTGTCCAGCACATAGTAGATGCTATATAAATGCTAAATATTATTATTACAATCATTACTATGCATGACTTTCTTTGAATGTGCATATCATATTTAAAAGTTATTCTTTTGACAACAGCATTTTGGATGGATGGGTGGAAAGAAGGAAGGAAGGAAGGAAAGATTTAAATTAAGTGTCAACTATGTGCCAGGCACTGTGCTAAGAACTTAACAAATACTATGTAATTGGATCCTCACAATGATCCTGGGAAGTATTATTATTATTATTCACATTTTATAATTTAGGAAACTGAAGCAGATATAAATTAAGTAAATCATCCAAGACATTTGGAACAGTATTTGAATTCAGATATTATTGATGCCAAGTGTTTTGTGGCCCAAAGACCCAAAATTTTAACAGACAATTGCAGTATAAGTTGGGGTTGACCCAATGGAGAGTGGTGGAACCTATGGTAAGCTCAAGTCATCTATCACATATTTTCAACAATGAAGTATCTTGCAAAGGGTGACATAGGGGAAATTTTTAAGGAAACAGACAATCAGAAAAGGTAAGCCAGCAATGTGTTAAACACAGGAGTTAACCAATAGACAAATCACAAAATATAAAACAAATAAACAGAATCAACGTAGAGGAAGGCTTCTGTGGATGGGCTAGCGGAAATACATGAACAAGTCAATCAATTTGAAAAGACAGTGTGGGTTATCATATTCTCTGGGACAGGCAGGGCACATAAGTTCTGAAAGCACATTAAAATACTACAGAATAAATATGGGAAGCAAAAAGATTTTCTCAATGGGTAAGGAAGGGGAGGGACTAGAGAATATGGAACTGAAAATAAAATGTAATTGCATTTTAAAAGAGAAAAAATAACAAAATAAAAGAATAACACATAAATTGGTAATTCTTGCAAAATGTCATTAACCCTTTAATGACAATGTTATACAGCTTCTAAGAGATTCTACAAGTATTGGTAACAGCATTTATTCACTCCCTGGGTTGGCAGTCTACACCTCTGCTCAAAACAGGCTTTCCTATTGAGAATGCTTTTATTCATAGGCAGTTTTATGTGTTTTAATTTCAAAAATTATAGGATCTAAATGTGGAAGAACTCATAGGTGTGGAGATGGAAAGACCTTAGAAATCACATAGTCTAACACCTCCATTCTACAGAGGTGGAAAGAGATGTTCCTAAAAAGGAAGTCATTGCCCAAAATTACACAAGAAATTTGAGGTGATAGAATTTGAAATGTTCCTGAAGCCTGAAATCCTTTTAATTAGGGACCAACATTTTGCCTTCCCAATGAAAGATTAAATTTAAAGTGAATATATTCCAGGAAATACACACAGGTTTACTGAAATTCACATTAGGGTATAACTTCCCAAGAGCAATGTTGGGAGGAGGAGGGCACAAAGACAAAGGTCCTAGGCTCTATTGAGAAAGGTACAAGAAAGGAGGACCAAAGGCATCCAAGACAAGTCTTTCATATTTCACAATTTGATCCAGGTTTGTCCTGTAATTCCTCTCTGTAGGCCCAACTGATTTCTTTACAGCTGTTATTTGCCACTTGGTTTAATATTACGCTTCAGAAAGTTCATCTCTCTGTATTCCTTATAAAGTGACTCATTTTCCCTCATGCTAGTGCAGTTGTTTAGGAAATTCTCCATGAGTCTGGTGAACCATGTAAATCCCCTTATTATGTGCTTTCTTTCAGAGCCCTTACAATCTAGTTCTGTCTAAAGGAGTTGGAAAACAGGTATATTGTTTGAGTGCTGGTGGTCAGTGAGGCTGTGGCAGGGTTATTCTGCCTCCCTGGCCAAGTGATTTTACAGGTGGTTTCCAGGATATAGAACTATTTGAGAAGCTGGATGGGGTATTTCAGAAAGGTCTGAATCACACAGTCATAAAGCAGGTTGTAATTGAATTCTTAGAGGTCGGCAAGTTCAAAACATACATTCAGATTTCCAGAGTAGCTTGAAATTATTCACTAGCACTTCTATCAGGTAGGTGAATGAATGTCAAGTATTAGTCTCCTATTTTTCAGGAGAGACAAAGAAGCTCACCAAAAATTATACAACATATTTGTTGCTGAGCAGGTATTAGAGTGCATATTTGGGCCATCCAGTCTACTCTCTGGCAATCTAATTTAAGGCAATCTCTATGGCATTTTTTGGCCTGGGCACTGTGAAGAAATATAAAGAAGTTATCCCTCCCTAGTAGAAGCATACATTTTCGGAGGTAATGATTTATTCATGTCGTTTATTTTTATATCATAATAATCTTTGGTTGTACCCCCTTCCCTTTCTCCTCCACACTTTCCTTTGTATGAAAGAAAGAGTTGAGAAAAATTATACATTAACAAACTTACAATAAAGGCAATATTCCACAACCATAGTCCTTGGCCTCTACAACAAAAGGAAGTCCATTTCCCCATCTCTTTTGGGGCTATACATACACATGCAAACGTACAATATTATTTATAATTGAATGAATATAATGTGTGTATATGGTGCATGTATGTAATTGGCTGAATATAATTATATAATTTTCAACTTAGTTTCACTTGTTTTCATTCATGTTCATTTTTACATTGTTGGGTTAATGTTATATTCTTTGTTTTCCTAGTTCCCCTTCTTTCCCTCAGCATCAATTCATTCATAAATTCTGAGTTTTTCTCATTCTTCATTTCCCATGGAACAATGATATCCCTTTACAATTATATGTCATATTTTAGCCATTTCCCAAACAAGATCATCCACTTTGATTTTTTCTATCATAAAAATGTTACTAAAGATGAAGTTCATTTAATAAGTGCTTAGTATGTTCTCAGTACTGAGAGTATAAAAACAAAAGTGAAGACAGTCCTTGTTCTTAGCAAGCTCACATTTTAGTGATATGAACTCAACCACATATATAGGAGAGTGGTAACTGGGAAGGTAGGTATATGTTTGAATATGGCAATGTATAAAGATAGTTAATGAAGTAATAGTGGAATATTTAACCTATCCTTTATAGAAGCAATGATAGTATTATTGAATTGATTGTGTTTCCAGAACAAGGAAGCTGACTGGGTCTGGGATAGGTACAGAGACTGTCAGGAAAAATTTAAGGGTCCCTTTCAGCTCTAAATCTGCATCCATAAAAAGACTTTTCTGACTTTTTATTCTACAATATAGAAAGACTCAAAAATTATTTAAGAATGAGGAAGAAATAACAGTATATGATTTCAGACAATTCAGCTTCTATTTTATTGAAAGGAATTCAAAGACTATGATGACATGATTGTCATCTAAATAATGTTTTCAAGTAGCATTGGTTATAGGATTTAGTCTTCCAGGGGGGAAAAAGCAAAGAAGTACCCTCAAGTCGAAAAATAAAACTAAAAAATAATACAACTGTTTAGAGCTTAGCTTACAATTCATATGCTTGCCAGTAGATGGAAGAAGGTGGTGCACAGTAGGGTAAGGCAAGTTCATTGGCAAGATTAATTAATCTATTAATTAATTAAAAGTTTATTAAGCACCTAATATGTTCTAGGCACTATGTATATGAAAACAAAAATAAAACAATCTCTACTTTCAGTATGCTTGCATTTTCACTTAAATATTACAAGTGGATATGCAAGTGGGTTCTAAATAAATTTAATGAGAATTAATACAACATGAGTAAATAAAGGTAATTGAGGATAGAGGGCATGGTTGGGAAGATCTGGAAAGGTTTCATGTAAAAGTCAACATCTACTATGTGACAGACACTGAGCTAAGTGCTGGGGATACAAAACGAGACAAAAGGTTGTCTGTCCTTAAGGAACATACAAATCAGTGAGGTGTACAACAAGCAAACAAATATGTACCAGCAAACTATATACAAGAAAAGTGTTGTTCATCCTTCATTTTGAAGAGGACCAATGATATTACAGGTGATGTATTGATTTGTTCACCATTTGGATTTAAGTGAGGTAGAGTGACACAAAGTCATCAGTCTCATTCTCTCTTCCAGAGTAATCAAAGCTCAGTGGCAAGACACAAGTCTTTGCAATGACCGGGGCTGCAGTGGATGACCCTGGCATCTCTGATGTCTGATCAAAGACCAATCATGCCTATTGGAACACATTGTTCTCATCCATCTATTCTGCCAAAGGGAGTCTTTGCATGCTTGTGGTAGACATACCCCTAAATCTTCCACAGGTTTGAGGCCTGTTGGCTATCCTCAACCTGGTTTAGCCCTTCTGTCAAAATGGTTTTATTGGCTGTGACTACTGTGGCTGCTACAGCTTTTTGGAGCCACAGGTAGGAGTTGGGTGAAAATGGACAACAAAGGTAAATGAGCAACCCTGAAAAGGGTTTTTGGCAAACAATCCACCCTGAAAACCCCATGTGTCCTACAGGACAGATAGGAAGGAATTAACAGAAGAAAGGCATTAGAATTAAAAGGGATTGGGGATAGCTTCTTGTAGAAGGTAGGAATTTAGATGGGTCTGAGGAAAGCAGAGAAGTGAGGAGGTAGAGATCAGAAGAGAGAGCACTGGAGCACATGGAGGACAACTAGAGAAAATACTGAGTCAGAGATGGAATGTCTTGTTTGTGGAATACCTAGAAAGTAAGTGGTCCTGGATTAAAGAGTCAAGTATAAGAAGACTGAAAAGGAGTGGATTAGGGATAGGTTATGAAGGGCTTTGAATGCTAAGCAAAGAGTTTTATATTTGATATTGTGAGTGACAAGGAGCCCTTGGCATTTACTGAATGTGTACGGGGAGGGTGGGAGGGAAGGTCACATTTTTTGATGTGGGCCGAATAGAGGATGAATTAGAATGGGAAGATGCTTGAAGCAGGATTTGGACCAAAATGGCTGCAGTATCAGAAGAAAAAAGGAGTATCTATGAGAAATATTGCAAAGGTGAAATTGATAGAATTTCTCAAGGGATTGAATATGGGGGATGAAAGACAGTGAAGAGTCAGAGATAGCAACTATATTGGGAGCCTAGGAGATTCCATGGTACTTTTGAAAATAACAGGAAAATTTGATGGAGAAAGGTTTAGGAAGAAAAATAGGTTCAATTTTAGACAAATCATGCTTACAATATCTCCTGGAAATCTAGTTTGAGATGTCTGAAAGGAAGATAGAAATGTAATATTAGAGAAAGTTAGGGCAGGATAGGTAGATTTAAGAATTAGCACAGAGATCATACTTAGATCTATGGAAGCTAATTAAATCACCTGGTGAAGTTGTGTAGAGGGAGAAAGGAAAAAGGCACAGGACAGAGGCCTTACATTTAGAGGGCATGACCTAAGTGAGAACCCACAAAAGGAGACTAAGAAAGAGTAGTTAAATGTGTAAGAAAAGAACCACGACAGAGTATTGCCCCAATAACATAGAGGGAAGTGAATATCAAAGGGGAGAGAGGGTTCAACAACCACAAAGGTTACAGAAAGGTGAAGAAGAATGAGGACTGTGAAAAAGTCTTTGGATTTGACAATGATTAGGTAATGATAACTTTGGAGAAAATAATTTCAGTGCAATATTGAGGTCAGAAGTCAGAAGGTAAGGAGTTAAAAAGAGTGAGAGGAGAAACAATGTAGACACAGTTCAGGGGTTTCTCAAGAAGTTTTGCCACAGAGGCTAGGATGATAGTGGAGATGAAAGAATCAGTGAGGATGGGGAAAATATGAGCATGTTATAGGCAGTAAAAATATAGTAGTTGGGAGATACTGCAGATAAGAAATAGAGCAGGGAAAATAGAAGAAGCAATCTGTTGAAGGAGAGGGAATGGAATGGGATTGTTTGTGAAGTAAGCAAGAGAGGTTAACCTTGGTAAAAATTAAAGCCTCTTCATGTGAGAGAGGGGTAAAGAATGAAAAAAAAATTGGAGGGAATGTGAAACATTTAATAAAAAACAACTGATCTGGAGAATATACCAAGAAGAAGTAATATAAGAATCATCAGACTAACTGAAAGCCATGATCACAAAAGAATCTTGATACAACAATACAAGAAATAATTAAATAAAATTGTCCTGAAGCATTAGAACAAGAAGGACAAGTAGAAATAGAAAAAAAATCCTCTGATGACCACCTGGGAGAAATTCCATGAGGAAAACCCCCAAAGAATGTCATAGTCAAATTCCAAAACATCCAGCTCAAGAAATTCATAGAATCCTTCTTATGTTTCCTATTCTTGATATGTAGGTTTTCAGAACTACCAGCCCTCCTCCACCATCTAATTTCTCTGTTGGTTCTTCCTCTCAAACCTCAAGATAATTACTTTTTTAGTTGTTCCTAAATGGTTTTACTTTTAAAATAATATCATTCTCACGTCTACCCTATCCTTTCTTATGAACTACCCAATTACTAAAAAGAATCTTAGACGTGAATTTTACATTTCCTTATGAAAAGGGTAAACAGTTTGTCTTTATTGAGTACCTTATAAGTAGTATTGGCATGTACCTTATATGTCCCTTGGCTTTTGTATGTCAAATTTTCTTTTCCATTTAGGTTTTGTTGTTTTGATTTTTCTCTTTAAAAAAAATCCAGAAAGACTGACAATTTATTAAATGTCCATTTTTTCCTCCTTCTGGGTTATGCTTAGCTTTGCTGGGTGTGATATTTTCAGCCAGAACTCCAGTTCTTTTCCTCTTCAATATAGTGTTTCAAGACCTGTGGTCTTTTAGTGTCACCACTGCAAGGTCTTGTGTGATTCTAATTGTGGTGCTGCCATATCTAAATTGTTTTTTCCCCTTCTCATTGCATGTATTTCGGTGGGGAGAAGGGCTGGAAGTTCTGAAAATCTACTTTTATCAGGAATGGGTTTAAGAGGGATATACACATACATATACATACATATATATATATATACACATATATACACACACATTATATACATATATAATGTGTGCATATGTGTGTATATATGTATGTATATATGTATGTATGTATGTATGTATAAAAGACTTCCAAATTCAGAAATAAATAAAATGCTAAGGGAATTGGGAGGAGATAGAATATAAGGGAAGAATCTTTAAAGGGGAAGGTGAAGGAATAGGTTAAAAGTGGTTATATATATACATATATATACACATATATATGTATATGTATATTTAGATAAATGGGAATGAAAGGATAAGGGAGAGATTCTTGGAGTGAGGTAGGTTAAGTAATAAGACAGCAAAGTAGCAGGTAGAAGTAAAGTAGAGGAGTTAGGAGGAATAGGAAATAAGAGATACACAAAAACATAAAATAAAGATCAGGAGCAGAATTTCTTAGGGAAAAAGGAACAGGGATGGTAATCATGATTTTTGATAAATAGATTTAATGAAAAGAGAAAAATAGGAAAACTACATTGTCTGTCAGCCATATCTATCAATGTTGTTTTAGACTATTTAAAATAACTAGATAGTATAAGGTTAAAATATTGCTGTGGTATAGGAAATGATGAATTAGTAGACTTGGAAAAATATGGAAAGAATTGAATTTAAGACAGAACTTATGCACCCTCAGAGAAACAGAAGACAAATACATATAGTATGGTCTAACATATATGAATACGAATGTGTATGTCTCTTTATAAGTATGATTATTGATTTCTAAGTATGAATACATGTAATTGTATGTATGTGAGTGCATATGTATGCATGCATAGTGTGTATACATGCGTGTATATATACACATGCATGTGTATGTATATGTACATATACATATCTACATCTATATCTATTTATATCCACCCTTAATTATATTCTTAGGGGGTGGGAAGAAAAAAGAACAAAAGAAAACTTACAAGGAAACAAAGAAAAGATGGAAAACTTTCACCACAACATGTAGTATTTATTAAGTAGGTTTTCTTGAAATGGAAATGTATTGCCATATATTTTGAATTCTCTCTCTTGCTCTGTTGTGCACATAAGAATTTTTTTTCTTATTTTGTCTTTGTTTCAATATGCTTCTTTTTTCTTTCCTTATTGTATTCAAGGTTTAGTATTTAAATCTAAAATTAAAAAAGTATTTACATCTAAAATAAAAGAAAAAGAATTGGTCTGACAATTACAAGATGGAAAATACATATCTATAGAGCGGATGATCAAAAAATGAGCCATTTAGGTTTAATATGAATCAACACTGAGATATGTAATTCAATAATTCAAACATTATTTTTGTAATTCATTCTGAGAAGCAGGGTTTCTAGATCTAAGAAATATATATATATATATATATTCTGTCACCATCAATCTATATCTGTAAAACTATTATTCTGAGTCTTTAAAGTAAAGAAATTGATAATCTAGAGAGCATTCACAAAAATGGAACAAGAAGGTGCCTAGAATTCATGCCATTGATGAATTAGTTGAAGTAATTCACAGGTGTTTAGCATGGGCAAAAGAAGGCATGGGGGTGGGGTGGAGTCATGATAGTATCTTTATGTATTTAAAGAATTATATAGAAGGCTTTTTGCCCTGGCTCCAGAGAGTTAATGTAGAAAAAATATATAGAAATTGCAATGCCAGATTAGAACTTGATATGATGGAGATGGGGAACTTATTAAAGAAACTTACTAAAGTAGCTCAAGAAGTTCTTAAGAAGGTTATCCATCACTGTACATCTTTAAGTGCAAAGGCTAGATGGCCTTTTCAGGTATAATGAAGTCCATATTCTTTTGGGATGAGTTGGACTCGATGACCACTGATAGCTTTTGATAGGATTTGAGTGTTTAAAAAGTTAATTCAAGAGTACCAAGAAAGTGGGAATTCCATTACCTCACTTTTTCTAAAAAGGGAAAGAAATGTGAGGAAGAGGAGGAAAAATTCAAGACCAAAAAAGAAAATACAATCATTGCCTTCACTTCTCTGAAAAAATTAATTACTTTATACTTAGAGCACACATGGTATGAGAAATACAATAAAATATTATAGCACAATACATGGAGATTGCCTTACAGGAGATATCACCAGCACCAGCACCACCAGCGCTGGAACAAAGCCTTTGAAGAAGATGGAATTTGAGCTGATTTTTGAAGGACATGAGGGATTCTAAGAGTTGAAGGTATTGTTTTGGACAAGAGGGGTATCTGATGAAATTATCCACAAAGATTCCTTCAGGTTTGATTGATATCATGATTGATTTGGCATCACTGAATCTTAATGTATACCAACCAGAGAAGAATTCATTTCTATGGCGTGGCTATGTTCTAGAGTTTGTAATAAACAAAAAGTAAAGCTTTGCCCTCTGAGTCATCTGTAGTTTGCTTTCAGTAACCTAATTCTATTATGGACTGTGAGAGAGGGATTAGATTTTCAGGCTGGTGATCACTGTTTTCATTGTAGCTAGGAGATAGATAGGAGAGTAATTTGGCAGTTGATGTTAAAAAAGGGTTGTACCTAAAAAAAAGTCCAGAATGATTTGCTTAGAATTAAAAAACTGTGCAATCTCTGGACCAAGGAGGGCATTTAAGTCATGACTGGGGTACTGCTGAATAGTAATAGCCAACCACTGAGCATGGGTTTCATAAGAAATTTTTGGGAATTGTGGGTGAAATGTGAAATTTTCTCCATGCCTTTGTGGAGCACCTTCAATCTTCACTGAAGACCAGGGTCCAAGCCAAGGGATGTAACATGGCACTCTGACCTGCCTTTGTCCCAATGTTAAGTCTGAGATTCTGTGATTTCATGATCCTATTTTGATATCAGTATCGCTTAACTTTTACTATTCCAGTCTGCATAGATTTATCTTCATAGATTTATGATATATTAGGGGAAAATGCTGAATTTTGAGTCAGGGTCAAGACTCAAATCCTAGCTCAAATACTTGCTAATTCTGTGAACTTGGGCAAGTCTCTTTACCTATCCAGTTTTTCATTTAGTAATATATAAAATAATGGTGTTGGACTGAATGACCTCTAAAGTTCCTTTTAGCTTTGAACCTGTGACTCAAAAAATGCTGAAGTTGAAAGAGATCTCAGTGAACCATTTTACAGATATAAAATATAAACAAATTTGAGGTTCAAAAGGGCTAAAAGTATTTTGCCCAGTACCATACCTATAATGAGCAGCAATTAGTGTCAAATACAGGAGTTATTGTTTTACTGAATTGTCCTGAATTCTCTTAAAAGGGTCAGTTTTGGATATTGGCTCACTCAGCTTATAATAGTCTCATTACGTTCTCCAAATCACTGATGATTCTAAACCTATAACTAACAAGTCACCTATAGTTCAGGGATCAGGTGAAGTTAGAGAACATGGGGATGAGTCACCTTTACTCTACTTTCGGAAGTCTCTCTAGTCACAGCAAACTACTTTTCACATGCCAACAGATGACTCAATGTTATGGATTTCAAAATACTTTAAAGCTGTTGCTGTGATTCTTCTAGGCTCCTTTCACACTTGTAAACAATAATAACCACCCCAAAAAGAGCTGAACCACACTTCGAGCTTTGCAAACACTTCCATAGATTTATTCTCACCTTGGAGCTTATTAGCATACATCTGGCAGGACACATTGCAGCCTTGCTAAACTATGTTTTTGAATTGAATTTTTTGCTTGATGATCTCAACATGTAAGATAGGCTATCAGAGCAACCCTAGGCCCCTTTCTCCCTACATTGTCCACCTAATCTGAAGTCCTTAATTATACTCCAAAAGAAAGTTCACAACATCGACCATTATTATCATCATCAAAATGTGCTTATTAAGTTCTCAAGTGTCAGAGTTGGCCTAAGAGGTTAAAAGTCTCCCCAAAGTCCATGAGCAGAATGTGCATTCCACAGGTTCAATCTACTGATACATTCTAGAAGGACTGGTTCAAACACAAGTAAAATTCTGAAGTCTATCTGTTTGCTCATGTTCTTCTACCACCTGTCATCTTTTCTATCCTGATACCCATGGTTACTAATGTGTAGAGAGCAAAAGTTATCTTTTTATCTCTTAATCCAGAATCTCTTTGTCTAAATTCAGCATCCTTACCACGGTTCATGCTGAGAACTCAGTTATCTCTCCGTTCCAAAAAAGTCACCCTCTCTTTTTTACATTAAGGTTTTAATTCTGATTGTCCCACTCTCATCTTGGACTTTGACCTTATAAATGGATTCATATCAAACTATGGATGAAATAAAGTTCATTTACAAGCCATCCAAAGAGACTTACTGTATAGCAAAGGACCTCCGGAGAGGCATTTCTGTTATGAAAGGAGGCTTTAATGGCAGAATTGCAGATACCTGGAATGAACATGAAGAAAGCTACATTCTTGGTACAGCTAATGCATATGGCCAGTCCTACAAAGACAGACTAATTGAGCTAAAGAGTGCCTTAGAAGGTATTGGATTTTTTAATAAGGGGTCAGTTATCCTTTGTACTAGATTGTTTCTTAAGAACAGTCCTGTTTACTGCTGCCATAGACCCATCAGTTACGCTGCAAGGTGTAGTTAATTCAACCTTCTCTTCATGCAAATTCAAGTCTAACCTCAGTGACTGGTCCAGAAGGTGGGTTAAAGCAGTAGTGTCCAAAGTGGGAGCCATGTCCTGATGTCAAATGGTATATGATCAGCTAGTTACAGGCTGAGAAGATGAGAGGATAGGAAAATAAGTTGTACCCCACTCTCCTTGCCATGGCCAATGAGGCCAATCCCTCTCCAATATACCCACACCAACTCGTTTCTCTTGATTCTACTCCATTCCATTCCCTCCCTCCTTCTGATATATGTTAGTAAACTTCTTGCCAAAGCACTCACAGGAGTAGCCACACTTGGGTTATTGAGGAAAATTATCTTCCCTTTTTACCAGAAGTAGGTCCACCCATTTGCTCCCAGATCCCATTGTAGATGTGGCAGATCAGATGTTGAAGGGTCAAACCTGTGATTTAGGGCAGTACTACGAACACTTCTCCCCTTCATGCTCTCCACTTTTCATTTAGCTAAGATAATCACTTATGGGTTGTGAGCTACATCCTAACCAGCATTGTATTGTTGTTCAGGAATTTTGATCATGTCTTATTCTCTATGACCCCAATTTATGTTATTTTGCTTTGCTTTTGGCAAAGATACTGGAGTCATTTACCTTCTCCAGTTCATTTTATAAATGAAGAAACAGGCAAACAAAGCTAAATGATTTGACCAAGGTCTCATAGCTAATAAGTATCTGAGACCAGATTTGAACTCACAATGATGAGGCCCCTTGACTTTAGCCCTGGCATGCTATAAACTACACCACCTAACTGCTTTATCATTATAATATTTCCCCCCCCCAAACCCCACCTTTCTATACAGCCTCCTCTTTTCCATCAATGGCACAACTATTTTTCTAATCATCTACGTTCCCTACCTCAGTGTCAACTTCAACTCCTCATTGTCTCTTATTCCCCATGTATTCAATCTCCTGCCCCCCCCCCAATTTTTCTTCCACTTCATCTCTGACATGTATTCTGTTTACTTACATAGCCACCATACTGGTACAGGTCCTCTTCACTTGTGGTCTAGAAGGTTGCAATGGATTCTTAAGTAGATCTCTCTGACCTCAGTTTCTTGCCACATCAATATATCCTTAAGTGATGATATGGTCATGTTACTATCCTAACAAACTTCAGTTGCTTCCTAACAATTTTACAATCGCGTATCATTTCATCACTTTTTTTTATTTCTGTTTTTCTATACATTTAATATAAATATTTAATAATATGATAGCATATGTACAGAATTTATAAAAAGGGATATATGCACATATTGGGGTGTGTGCTCATTTTTTTTTACTAAAAGGAATGTGCAGTGAAAAGGAAAAGGTTGTGAAGGCCACTAGATTAAAAGTCTTTCTTTTTCTTCTGTACCCATGCAAAGTTGTGTTTTTTTCCCATGGAAAGAGCAGAACATTCTGCAGGTGAAACTTCAGAGATGCATGTATAAAAGTCAAGCTTTCATCAAGCTTCTACTAGAATTAACCTTATAAAAATGGTAAAGAGTGACACATCTGTAGAGTGCGAAAGATTACAAATGTAAAACTTTTTTCTGGATTAAAAGTCAAACTTGGAACTCTATGGTAAGGGTACTTGTTGTATACCCTTCCTAATTAATCTATAGGAATCAGAGATGAGGGAAAAATAGATTATCAGAGAGATTAATTGACTTGGATTTGGGATGGTTTGAATGTCTAATGAACTGTATTTTTTTCTGTCACTATTATAGCATAGGGAATGACCTTATGTCTTAGAAGAAAAATGTTGATTTACCTGGAAGAAAGTAGGGTTTCTGTGAATCTTGTCTACTCTAGGTATAAGTTACCTGGCTACAAATGCAGGTGGTATCCAATCACAATGATATTCACTGGGGGAAAGATAAAGCCAAGCTATCTGTCCTTCTCTGGTCCATGTAAAAGTATTGTTTATGTGATCTTGTTGAAGAAACAAAATAGATATCCTTTAAAAGGATAGATGTGTGATCAACTAAGGGCCTGATAGATTATCCAGCTATGTTAGAGTTTTCTCCTTTTCTCTACTAATCCTCTTGTCCTGATCCTTAATCTTCTTACCTTTTTCAAGCAATTTACTGTTCTGTAGGAATTGTCCTTTAATCCAAACTGGCTGTCTATAGTTTATTCCTTCATCTTTAACCACCCTACTGTGTGTATAAATATAAATATAAATATAATTGTAAATATAAATATAAATATAAATATACACATATATAAGTATATATATACATATATATATATATATATATATATATACGTATATATAATTTATATAGTTCAGAGTCCCTATTTTTATTCACATAGGAAAAGAACTTCCCAGTGGAAGTCCCAGGTGTGCAATTTAGGAATCATTGCCATTAAGACCACACTATTAATGCAACTTCACCAAACAGCATGGAGCATAGCATCTAGGTAGATTTCCCAAATTAAAATTTATACCTGTTATTTCAAGAAGATGTTGACCAACTAACCATTTTTCCACAGAGACATTTGTAGTCCAAAGTCAGTAGGAAATTTTACTCTAACAGAATTTTGTGGTTTCAATTAGCACTCTAGACTAATTTATTTACTTTCTGAAAAAGTTTTACAGTAACAGCCCCAGGAGAAATAACAATATGCTTTACTGTTGTTGTTTTAAAGATCCTTAGGGAGCACAAGCAAACAAACAGATTTGGGACAAGCAATAACACATAAAACTCAATAATGGATGACAATATTAATCAAACAAAGGTAACCAGGAAGACATACACAGCTGTGGAGGTGAGAAATAATGACAATTTGCTCCAAAAGCTATGTAAGAATTCAGTCGTAACACATGTACACACATGCATGTATACACATATATACATATACAGAGTATGCATATGTGTGTATATGTATCTATCTATTTGCATATATACACATGTGGTTATTATTCAGTCATTCAATTGTGTCTGATTCTTTGTGGCCCCCGTAGGCCATAATGTCCATGGAATATTCTTGGCAAAACTACTGGAATTGCCATTTCCTTGTCTACTGGGTTAAGGCAAATAGAGGTTAAGTGATTTGCCCAGAGTCACACTGCTAGTAAGCATCTACACACATATAAATGTGCCTATGTACATATACTGATACATATATAATAAAGAGACAGAAAGAAAGCAATTTGACTTAAATTGACACACAACCCACCTTTCTAGAGTTTTGGTTTTGAACTTTAAAACACAAATTAGGTTCTAACACATTTAATGTCAAATTATAGAATCTCAGAGGTAATATCCTCAAGAATCATGACTATAATTTACTCAGCAAGTGATCATCCAGCCTTTGCTTGAAAATTTTTCATTTATAGGGCAGCCACTATATTCCTTATGGGGACAGCTCAGTTAGGAAGATGTTTAAAAGTAGGTATTCAGTTTGTTTTTATATCATTCACATTTATCCCCATATCCACTCTTCTTTCCTCACTGAGAATCATCCCTTATAATAAAGATTATTTAAGAATTAGGTTTTTTTCTTGAATTTTCAGTTCCGCAAAACAGATCAATGAATTAATGAATTAAATGAATTAAAAAGAAATTGACATCATATGCAATATTTCACATTTGTGGATATGCAAAGGAGGAAGGAGGGCAATTAGGATTTTTTATAGTCAAGCTAGAAATGGCTTTTCTATATCTTCTTCCTATTATCCTTAATTCTTCCCTTTGGAGTCAAACACAACAGGTCTAATTCCTTTTTAGAAGCATAGCTTTTCATATATTTGAAGACATCTACTGTATATGTGAAGATGACTATTGTTTGTGTTTCTCAAGACATATCTTTTGACTCTGCTGTTTGTATAGGCTTTGTATAGATGTGAGGACGTGCAAAACACAATGCCTGCATGTTGTCTCACTTCATAGAATCCCAGAGTTTAAAGGGACCTTCGAGACCACCTAATTCGATGTTTGTTTTCCTATATGAGAGAGCCAATAAGTGGCTGTAAGCCTTTAATTCAAGATCTCCAATGAGGGGTAACTCACTACCTCACAAGAATTTAATAAAGTAGCTAGACTAATATGATTACTCCCATGCTTTGAATGGGGACACCAAGGTATAAAGTTTAAGGAACCTGTTCAAGATGACAACAATTAAGGGCAGAACTAGATATAAGGACATAGTCATACTGCTACATCACAATTGTATTCCATGCATGTAAATGTGTATGTAGAGCATAATTATGTGACTGTATTATACTATAGATTTATTATATGTGTGTCAAAATGTATATGCAATTTAAAATCACTAAGGCATTTAAAATGCAGTATAAATGATAATGTATGCTGTTATTTGGTTAATCAGTTTTGATGGTCTTACCACTTTTTTGGGGGGAGGGCTAACAACCCATTGATTTTGTTGATGAAGGAGAATGCTCTTGATGAGGAAACTCCTTCTAGCAGTTAGATCAGAAACCATTCTACAATTTACAGTCTTACAGATTTTCTAGAGGTACTTAGAAGTCAAGTGACTTGCCAAAGTTCACGTAGCCTGTATTTGCTATATGTAGGACTTGAACACAGATCTTTCAGATCCTTTAGCCAACTTTCTAACTGCTACAAGACACAAATGCTTATTTCTTCTTAAATTTGTCAATGACTTCTTGATAGTAAAATTTTAAATGCCATTGGATATCTGTATGCTTCAAAAGTATCTTCTCCATTTTGATATA
>CM053596.1:120484298-120497477 GCA_028646575.1 Pseudocheirus occidentalis
TGATCTTTGAACTCTAAGCAAGTGAAGTAGTGAAGGGTTTGAGATGTGTTGGACCCTGTGAACTTCAGGGTGTGCCAGGGACTGCCCTGAAGACTGGAAAAGGACTTGGGAGCTGTCTACCTCTGAGGACTGGATGAGAACCTCGGAGCTGTCTGCTTCTGAATCCAGGTGACTGTTTGGTGGATTCAGGAGGGAGCTGGGACCATGGAAGGAGATCCAGGGAATCAGAGAGACTATCCAGAGTCAAGACGAAGAAAAGGCCTCCCTTTGGAAGAAATTGAGGTTTGCTGGACACCAAGGGATGGAGGGTTTGTGTGGTTTTCTAATGACTGTATTTGTGATTAATGATATTTAGTAATTGTGAATCTAGATTAGTGACTGATTAAGTTAATGGTTGCCCCATGAATGGAAGTTTGAATATTGTATTATGAATTGACTGAATGATTAAGTAAGGAGGGTTTCCTCCTTAGGGAAAATAGATGATTATTCTCTTGTTCTTTGTTCTAAATGTTGGGGCCACTGTAGTGAAAACCGTGTGGCCATTCTAATGTTAAGCTGTTATGAGCACCATGTTGTGTTTTCTGTGATAAGATGTAGTGTTGTGAATATCATATTGTGAATGTTTGCCTTGATTTGTAATGGAATAAACAGAGTGTTCACTATTACTGTGTAATCCGAACCTTAAAAGCTGTTCACAGTAGCATTCTTTTGGGAATCTGCTGATGCATAGTATTACAGGGACTCTGCTACCTCTCAAGGCAGTCCTTTCCTCTTCTAGATGATTGTCAGGAAGAAGGAATTCCTAATACCACCCTTGCAACTCCAAAACATAATGGGTCAACCTAGGATATTCTACTTCTCTTTCCATCCCATATCAGTATACAAAAGGAGGAATATTTAACTAATTCATATCCCCATACCCAGCTTATGTAATGTAATCACAAAATGTGTTCACACACAATAAAATTTTAAGTGCATAAACTTTTCTACATCTTGTGATCCTTTTATGAGATGTGGACCTTTTTGATCAGGTAAAAAAAAAGAACAAAATGTTGGCTAAACAAGCAATCTAACTGTGTCTTGTGGAGGCATTTATAATACCAAGGAATTTTAACCATTTATCAAATAGTGGAAGCTTTTAAGAAAGCTCAAGAATGCTTTATGGACGCAAAGGATTTTGTCTCTACTACAGGGCAAGTGAGGGTGAATGACCTAAATCTACAGGGAATGTTTACCAGTAGGTGAAAATTCATCTAGCCAGTAGCAGAGATACACTGACAGATTGAATCAGAGACTGTCATACAAGAATGGAGCAGCTTCAAGGAGTGCAAGCCCTCAGAATAAAGACAGGTGCCAATTATAGGATCAAGAAACATCAGATCCTCAGAGTCCTGATGAGTGGCCTACCCAGAAAATATGCCCTCCAGATCCTCAGAACCAGGAAGCAGTCTACTTTAAGTGTAGGTGCGTGAGTACTATGGTCCACACAGACTGATGAGATTTGCAGTATCAGGAGACAGATGACCTTTGTGCCATACCGATTAGATTCCCATTGTAATCTAAGTTTCAGCTTCCTCTTCATGTCATATGTGTTTTTAAAAGCATGCATGGAGTTTTGGCAAGAGAATAATTTGTACCAACTCTTCGTACTATACTATCTTAGTAAATGCTTTTGGCTGAAAGTCAATTAACCTAATGGCAGATTGTTAATGGGAAGCACATTTATGAGGACTCGTGAGCTACAATTGGATATATATCAACCCCCACAAGTTTACCACCATGGATTCTGGGAATTGTCTCTCTTAGGTACAGAGTTCAAGTGGGGGACTGGGGAGACTAGCCCTAGATTAGGTGCTACAAAAGGAAGATGTATCCAGGTTTCATTCCTCTGCTCCATATGGTCTATCAATACAATCCTCTCTCACTGGTTCCTGGACTTCTATCTCTCTAGCCTGTTTCAGCCTACCCAATGATGTTCTCTTTATCTTCAATCACCAGTGAGAGGAGGCACAATATAAATAACAGGGCACTAGACTCCATGCTCAGCTGCTACAGCCTTACCTTCTAAAGTTACCATATATCTATTTTAAAGGCTTGTTCCTATGTAAATTTGTATAGCCATCTCTCTGTTCTCTCACCACACTTCTGACCCATACCCCTTGCCCCAGGTGGGTGCAGAGTGGATAAAGTATTGAGACTAGAGCCAGGAAGACTTGGTTTCAAATCCTCAGACGCTTATTAGCTGTGTGAGCCTGGACAAGTCATTCAACTGATGTCTGCCTCAGCTTCCTAAATTGTAAAATGAAAATAATAGTAGCACTTACCTCCCAAGTACATTGTTAGGATGAAATTACATAATATCTGTAAAAAGCTTAGCATAGTGACTGGATTGCCTAGGTACCTAATAATGATTGTTCCCTTCCCTCTCCCAGAATGTAAACTATGTGAGGGCAGATGTGTCTTTTTTTTAATCAGAATATTTGGCACATAATGTGTACTTAATAAATACTCATTAATTGGTGTTACCTTAAATATTTCTGCTCCCCACACAGAACACAACATTTCCTATATCTGTGCCATTGTACTGTCCACCATGTCTGTAATGTACTCCCCCTTTCTCTCTGCCTCATAAAATGCCTATTTTCATACAAGATACAGTTCAATATCAGCTCTATATGAAGCCTGTCTTGATCCTGGACAGTAGCTAGTAACCTCCCTCCTAAACCATTGCATATTAAGTATTTTATATCTTTGTTTTCAAGGAATATAAATTCTGTGTGAAGATTCTTTTTCATTTTTTGCAATTGCATTCTCACTGTATGGTTCAGTGCATGGCACATAGTAGGTGCTTAATGTGCATAGATTTGTTGATGACAAAGGTTCAAAGTTCACTCAAGTTTGAAGAAATGCACAGAAATAGGAAAAGAAAGCAATTTTCAAACTTTACCTGGTGCATTCAAATTCCTTATACTTGCTTTTATCAATCACTCCCTCCTAAGCAAAACTGTTGCCTGTCCTCCACCTTTTGCCTCTGATATTACATCATCTGAAGTATCTTCCTACCTGACTTCTGACAGACATCCTCTCTCTTCCATAGCTTGCTGTCAACTGCCTTGGCTTTTAGAGGCCACAAAGGACTCAGTTCTTGTTCTTCTTGCCTGCCCTATCTCTCAGACATTGAGGAATTTCTGACAGTCCCTTGCTCATGCCCTAACTGTCCTAATGAAATCAATTCCACTAATTACCAGCAGCTATATTCACAATGCCTAACAAGAGACATGACGGATTCACCTTCCAAATCTAGGTCTCCTCTTGTAGTGCCTAACTTTCCTGTCTCCCTGTTTTTGCTGTCTCTACTTCTATCACCTTCATACACTTCCTTCCTCACTCTAAATGTGAGAATCCCCCAAGATTTAGCTTGTAGGCCCCTGTTTCACTGTTTTAAATTCTGTGTTGGAGTTAATACTTTACCTGAAAGCCTAAAAGTTCATATCTATTAAGACGATTCCCAAGTCTTCAGTCATGATGTTATTTTTAAGATCTGGTCCTATGCCTGTTAGACATTACATTTTAGATGTCATATAATCATCCTGAAAAGCAATGTGTCTAATGATGAACTCCAAAACATGCTCCCATTCCTGATTTCCTAATTTCTGCTGACAGTCACGTCATTCTTCCCAAACCTTGGTGTTGAATGTGGTTGACTATGGCAACAACTAGGCCAGCAGGAGTTAGTGAGGGGCAAAGACCATCCCATAATCATCAGAGGACCATGCTAGCCAGACTTTGTGTGTAGGCATATAAGGACGTAAAAGGTGTATGTATTGGGGCATGATAAATAGTAAAATGTATTTGGAGGCATTAGAAACCTTTAATTAGAGAATCAATGGCAGCTTGGCCTGCCATTTCTAAAAGTATACCAGTCTATGTCTGATTGTATATATCTTGCATATTTATTCAAGTCATGATGAGAACAATTTATCCATTTAGTTTAGACTAGATCCATAATTGCTTTACCAAAGGAAAGGCCGAGGCCAAGATAATCCATATAGAAGGAACTTAAAGGACATCTTATTCAATCCATATGGAAAGGGAATCAAGAACCCTGTCTCTAGAATCCCCCAAATCTTGCTTTTGAAGACGTCTAATGAAGAAGAATCCATAGTTTTAGAGGGCAGCCTCTTCAACTTTTGGATAATTCCATTAATAAGTTCTTGTTTTGTTTTTCCATTGTATTAAGCTTAAATATTTCTTCCTTCAACCTCCTCCCCCTGCTTCTGGTTCTGTACTATAGATGCAAGGATAACATCTTTAATCTTTCTTCTACACAGCAGACTTTCACAGTTTGAAGACAGTCATATCTCCTGTCTGCATCAGGGATTATATCATCTTCATTAAAATTTATCTTCTCAGGACAAAACAACCTTAGTTTCTATGCCTCTCTTCATAGATCTTATTTTATGTATCTTTGCCACCCTCCTTGCACCCCTCAAGATATTTTCCAGTATGTTGGGGCTGGAGCCAAGATGGCAGAGTAAAAGCGGACTTGCTTGAACTCTCCCCCAAACCCCTCCAAATACCTGTAAAAATGACTCTAAACAAATAACAGCAGAATCCACAAAATGACAGAGTGAAACAAATTTCCAGCCCAAGACAACCTGGTAGGTAGATAGGAAAGTTCTGTTGCACCAGTATGAGAGAGAAGCACAGTACAGTGTGGGCCCCATCAACTCTGGAACAGGTTGACTAAATAACTGGCAGCTGTGGTAGTTTCCAGATTTCTCAAACCACAAAAGCCAAAGACAACTTAGAAGGTCAGTAGAAAGGTCCATCAGACCGGGGTGTGAGAGGACCATGGTCCAGCCACAGCCCTATATGGGGAGAGAGGAGCACAGTCAGGCTCCAGCCATAGGAAGGTGGAGGTGGCATCAACAGAAGCAGTAGCATAAGGATATCTTGGCACACAGGTAGTAGGAGAATCCAGCAGCTGATCAGAAGGGGATTGTAGGGATCTCCTGACTGGTGCTGAGGCAGGCTTCTCTTGATTTGCCTGTGCCTGTGCCTGGATCACAGTCCTGGGTGGTGATTCTGGGGTGAGGAGGAGTGCTGGTGTGGCAGAGTTTGTGGCAGTAGTAGGCAGAGAATCCTCCTCACACCTCCAAGGCAGAAAAGAGGGCTTGCGGTCACTCGTAGACCAAAGCACGGGCTAGAAGAAGAGTAAACACTTCTCCTTGATCATGCTTCGTTGGAAAAAATGAAAATTTACAGGTCCCTAAAAGTGTCTTTGAAAACAGCTATACAAAATCCTTGAAACTTGGGATAGTATACCCTACACACTGGAAGCAGACTCATCCCTTAACAAAGAGTTAAAAAGTCAAATAATTGGCTGTGAAAATGAGAAAACAGCATAACAAAATTATACTATAAAATCGTACTTTAGTGATAAAGATTGTAAATATATGAACAGATACACAACCAATATACAAATATACAATCAGAAGAAGACAACAAAATCAAAGCTCCTTCATCTAATGCCTTTAAGAAAAATATGAACTGGTTTCAGGCCATGAGAAAGCTTAAAAAGGATTTTGAAAATCAAATAAGAGAAATAAAGGAAAAATTGGGAAGAAAAATGAGAGTGATATAAGAAAATCATGAAAAACAAGTCAACAGCATGCTAAAGGAGACCCAAAAAAGTACTGAAGAAAATAACACCTTAAAAAAATGAATTAACCCAAATGGCAAAAGAGGTTAAAAACACCAATGAGGAGAAGAATGTCTTAAAAAGTAGAACTGACCAAATGGAAGAGCAGGTACAAAATTTCCCTGAAGAAAATAATCCCTTAAAAATTAAAATGGGCAAATGTAAGCTAATGACTCTATAGTAAATCAAGAAATTATAAAACAAAACCAAAAGAACAAAAAAATTGAAGACGTTTTCAGATAAGAAATATGGGTTGTTTGAGTTGTATAACAGTGAGAAAACATGCATCAATCTTTGGATCTGACTGGATGTTGACTGGTCAGCAAAACCTAGGTCTTTAGTTAATGGTCTCTAAGCAGCAGGTAGAGGTGGTCCAGTTTCACAGCCATGCAGGGTTAGATTCAAACAATATAATAAGGTGGTGGTGTATTTTTTCACAATTCCAATAACTGAATAAAGTTTTCTCCTAAAAGGGTCGCTAAGTGGTGTGGTGAATAGGGCACCAGCCCTGCAGTCAAGAGGACTTGAGTTCAAATCTGGCCTCAGACACTTTACACACTTATTAGCCATGTGACTTTGGGCAAGTCACTTAACCCCAATTGCCATCCAAAAAAAAAGAAAAAGAAAAAAGTTTTATCATAAAACTGAAATTGGAGTCAACCCATAATTGAATAAAAAGAGAACTGGGTGAGATTCAGAACTGAGTCACAACATGGAGTCAGTGAAGTTCACTCCATTCCCACACTAAGAAAATTAATATTTGAATTTCCAACTTAAAATAGACTGAAAACAGAAAGTACACTTTAGGCAGTGTATTTGTGTTTCTTATTCTCTCTCTGTTGTCTCCAACTCACCTTCTAATAATAGGAAGGGCTGGACTTTAAGGTGGAAAATAAATACTAGACTGTCTAAGCTTTTTGAGTGTTCTCTGTTTCTTCAAATCCAGCTATGACTCAGTTGTTTCCTTCTTACCTTAGCAAATAGTTTCCGTACTCCCCCTTCATTAGTACTTTGTATTTTCTCTCTATTCAAAACACAGCTCAGGTTCTACCTTCTACAGGAGATTTTTCCCCCTCCCTACCAACCAAAAGAATATAATACACTTGAGAGCAAGTACTCTTTTTTGTTGTTGTTTTTGTACCCATAATTCATATCCCCATGTCTTGCACATATTAAGAATCTAATTTTTAATTGAAATGAATTTAAGTGAATCGTTTCCAGCATTTGCTGAAATACTTATTATGAGATAAGTATTAGGAAATCACCCTATCTAGGATCTTTTATCCTTTTTTATGTCTGGCAAATTTGTTTTTCAGAGAAAAGAAAATTATCAGAAGTGAAATTATTCTGACATAATTAAACCTTACTCTCCCATGGAATGCTTGAATTCCAAAGAATTGTGCTAAAGTCAGCTTGTATTTCTGAGAGTTTAAAAATGTTTGCTAAACTTTTCAGGGTGAATGTTTACACCTCAGAAATCAACAAGCATTATAAATCAAGGCTTGATTAATTATTTTCTTGATTGTCTAGATGTAAGAACATGATAAGAGAAAAGTTGTCATGTATATATTTGGCCCCTAAGGGTTTATTGTTAAACATTTGCCAACATTCCACTGGTTACAACGTACTTAAAATGATCAAAAAAGTGAACAATAGAAGACAGAAAAGTTAACTAAGAAAGATTATCTGGGATGATATATCACTTGAAAGGGAAAAAAAAAATTCTTCCCCTGTGAAAATTGATATGAATCCTTAAAAGGCACCCTGAAAAAAAGCTATCAAACAGCATATGACAACACAATCTGGACAGCAAGGCTTGCTCAAATTTCATCTTCATACACTTGGCAAAATGTAAAGGGTTCCACACATTTTCAGAGGTAGTAGACCAGATTTCTGGGTTGCACTTACACTGGATCACAAGATTCTATTTAAAACCACCTTGGGCCTACTTTTCTGATGATTTCAAACATGAAAAGGTATCACAGACAATTGAAATAGTTGCTACTTTGGTGCTTGGGAGAATTTATTACCGGGTTTAGCAAATGCACTCCTAGAGATCAATGCTGACCTTTCACTAGCTGTTTACACAGGTTCGGGAATTTATGGTAAACCATGCTCTCCCCATTTCAACTCTATCAGCTATACTTTGTTCTGTAAGAAATTCTGCATCTTTTTCAGCAAGACATTGCTAGGCAACCCGATTGTTTTTGGAAGGAGAAGATTTATTTCTCTCAATGAAAGCAATGCTTCAAGTAGCCCTCTCCAAAATATCACTGAAATGTATACAATGCATTTGTGAAAAACATCCCACTAAAATCAGGGATAACAGGAAACAATTGGCCGTACTTCAGATGAGACTTGACTTGTTCAGTTTCAAAGAACTTTGTGGTCAGATGATGGTTTAACTTCCCCAGCCGTTAAAAAAAAAAAAGTACTAGGTTCCTTTGCATTTTACCTATTGTGACTGAGGATATACATAGAAATATTTGATTTCATTCTTTGCCTGTAACCAAGTTAGAAACTGGAGTCCGAGATTTCAGTGACTCTTAGATTGTGAGCTATGATTTCTGCTGAGTTGTGGTATTGCTGTCAATACCATGAATACTTAATGTGCACAAAACACTGTCTTTGAATTTTTTTTTTCTTTTTAGGTTCTAATGTACAAATAGGCAAAATTGTGGTATATAAAATGTGTAGTGTATAATTGTGGTAAGCCATAACTCTAGATCTCAAATCTGAACCGACATGGTTCAAGGTAAATCTATTTGACTACAACCCAACTCCATAATTCAGTAATGTCTCCATTAGCACCCTGGGTTGTCCTTTGGGAGAATATGCAATTGTGGCCTCTGTTTTATTAGGATTCAACTTCTTAATTTTCTAATACCTACATCGAACAAACAAAACCATGTTTATTAACATGTAATCATGAAGCAAGAAAAGTGACTCAAAATTGCTTATTTTTTCCTTTGTCTCTTTGCCCTGAAGTTTTTAAGATTTTCTTCTCTAAGTAGCATCTCTGACTTCATTTTATACCACTTGAACCCCACCCCAAAGCAAGTTCTCGTTGTGCTCGCTTGATTCTTTCTCGAAAGTCTATTTGATATTCTCCCTTAGAGTAGAGCCATGACCACTACTTTCGCCCTACTGCGTCCCCTGATAACTAACAGAAAAATGAAATTGGATGATATCTTTTCATAGGTGACATTATTTAGGAGAGAACCAGGTAAAAAATTCAAGACCAAAGAGAAACCCTTAATAAAGTCTTGCATATTGTGCTTTGTATATACTTTCAATGCTAGTCTTGCCTCCATTCACCAAAGAGCTGCCACAAGAAATGAAAAGGTTACCTACAGTTGTATTCTCCACCTTAACATATAGTCTGATAAGGATCATGTTCATATTGGTGCATCAAATATCACCCTCCATTACACTATTTTTATTGTGTTATAAATGCTCTCATGATGAACAAAACACAAGTTTATTTCAAAGTATAATTGAATTCATCAAAGGCTTCTGTTGTAATGTATTTGCCCAATTAATGGGTGTTAATGATACAATTGTTGTCACATGGGGGTCTTCAAATTTTGTCATTAAAAAGCTATTTGATTCCAAAAATTTGATTAACTATTTCTATAGATGCTTTTGTACAGTATACAAAATGTAACAAGGCTAATTCAATGTACCTTATGATGTATGAATACCATCTGCTGCTGTCTCTTAGAATCTTACTTCATGCCAAATGTTTGCAGAAATCTAAGCTTTTGAGAAGCTTTCACTATAGTTAATAGGCATCAATTTAGAATGTGAAGGCACCCTAATACACCTGCTCCAATGTCTCGTTTTAAAGATGTAGAAACTGAAGTGTAGTAGTTAAATGACATAAGTTTACAAGATAGTATTTTGGCATTTTGATGCTCTTCCTCTAATTCCAAACCTATCCTTCCTTGCATCATGCCACACACTAAAGGAGTCAACAGGCTTGAATTTTTTTTATGGCAGCACATTCTTGAACTCTATGAATCTATAGAAAGCTTAGGATTTGTCTAAAGCAAATCAGTGAGGACCTGCTAGGATATTCCTTGTGACACAGGAATAAGACCTGTTGGTCCTGAGGGTACTTTTTTGGCTAACCACTCTAGCTTCAAGATATTAAAGAACAAATTTGGAGGCCTAGGTAACAAAAACTGAGATGTGGAGATACTCAGAAATTATATTGACTTTGAATGTGAGCTTTGTGGAATGGATATCATACATAAACTGTGTTAAGTCTGAACCACCCTCCCCAGGTCCTGAAGTGATATGGGCACAGTCTGGGCAGTGGGTGAAGTGAAATCCTTTCAGTTTTATTCTTGCTAAATCTTTCAACTAAAATTCCCTTTGCAAGGCAAAAATAAATGAAATAAAAGGGATAGAAAGGGAAGAGTAGGGGGAAAGAAAGGAGAAGAAAGGAGAGCAGTGGAAATAAGGTGACAAAAATATTTGATATTTTGTACCTCAAAACCTTTTTACTAAGTATCTAGTGGCATGTGCATTTTATACAAATATCCCTTGTACTAGTAAATCAAAAAATATTTTCCCAACTTAAATTAATTTATTAATTTTCTTGTTTACATCACTCATTTCCATGAGATTTTGAGTTACAAATTTTCTCCCCATATTTCCTCTACCCACAATCCCAAAGCAACAATCCCACTGTATAGTGCCTCCCCCAATTTGCTCTCTCCTATGTCCTTCCCCATTGCCCCTCTAACTTTCTGGTAGGGCAGGGTAGATCTCCCTACCCCAGTGCCTGTATATCTTAATTCTCAGCTGCATGTAGTTAATAATGATTATATATACATATATACACACACACACACACACACACACACATATATACACACACAAACACATACACACACACACACATATATATAATAGTTATAGAAATATATTTTAACATTTGATTAAAGACTTTTAAATTCAAGATTCTTTCCCTTCCTCCCTCATCACCCACCCCCACTGGAAGGACAAACAGGCTATACACGTGTAACTATGCAGAACATCTCCGCAGTGGACAGATTGTGAGACACTGATTATATGTCCCTCCTTCCTATACTGCCCCTCCTTGTTCTGTTCTCTACCCTGTCCCTGTCCCTTTACTGAAGTGTGTGCTTCCAGCAACCCCCCCACTGTGCCCTCCCCTCTATCATCCTGCCTCTCATCCCCTTCCCCCTACTCTCCTGTGTGGCAAGATACCCAGGTGAGAGTTTATGTCATTCCTTCCCTAAACCAAATTCAATGAAAGTAAAGTTGACCCGTTCCCTTTTGCCTTCCTGTTCTTCCCCTCAATTGTAACAGTTATCCCTTGCCTCTTCTATATGAGATGATTAACCCCATTCTGTCTCTCCCTGTCTCCTCTCATTCTAATCCTCTCCCATCTAAGAATTTCACCTTTAAAAGTATCATCCCTTCCTATTCAATTGATCCTGTGCCCTTTATGAACACATGCATACACATACCCAGATATGTGTTAGAATGAATACATAAACCCTCCTATAAAGACATATGTGTAGGTATATGTATATACACATTTGTATTCCCTTCACCTATCCTCATATTGAGAAAGGTTTCATAAGTTGCTAATACTGTTTTTCCATGTTGGCATGTAAATACTACAACTTTGATAAGTTCCTTACGATTTATTTCACATGTTTACCTACTCATGCTTCTTTTATTTGAGTGTCAAATTTTCTTTTCAGTTCTGTTTTTTTTTCAGCAAGAATGCTTGAAAGTACTCTACCTGACTGAATGATCATATTTTCCCCTGGAACATTATACATAATTTTGCTGGCTAGGTGATTCTTGGTTTTAATCCTTGCTCCCTTGACCCACAGAATATCATATTCCAGGCCCATCAATGCCTCAGTGTAGAAGCTGCCAGATCGTGGGTTATCCTAATTGCATTTCCACAGTATTCAAACTGCTTCTTCTTGGCAGCCTGCACTATTTTCTCCTTGATCTGGGGACCCAGAAACTGGCTATAACATTCCTAGTTTTCTTTTGGAGATCTTTTTCTCATTTTATGTATATATTTTTAATTTGTTTTCTTGTACACATCATTCATTTTCATGACATTTTTGAATGACAAATTTTCTCCCCATCTTGCCCCTGCCCGAACACTAAAACAGCAATCCCACTGGAAAGCCTGCTCTGCTCTCTTACTTTCGGGTAGGGCAGGGAGGGTCTCCTTATCCCAGCCCCTGTATACCTTAATTCTTAATTGCAGGTATTATGGAACTTTAAATTCTAGATTCTTTCACTCCCTCCCTTGTCCCCCACCCCTACTGGAAGGACAATCAATTCAATACAGGCTCTGGATGTGTGATTATACAGGACATCTTCATAGTGGACATATTGTGACAGTGACCATATGTCTCTCTTTCGTATACCTCCCCCACTTTTTCTGTTCTCTACCCTGTCCCTGTCCCTTTACTGAAGTGTGGGCTTCCAGCATCCCTCCCCCAGACCCTGCCCTCCCTGCTGTCATCACCCCTCTCATCCCGATGCCCCCTACTCTCCTGTGTGGCGTGATGTCCAGTTTAGAGTTTATGCCATTTCTTCCCTAAGCCAAATTCAAAGAAACTAATTGAAAGTAATGTTGTAACAGTTATCCCTTGCCTCTTCTATATGGGATGATTAACCCCATTTTGTCTGTCCCTGTCACCTCTCATTCTAGTCCTCTCCCACCTCAAAATTTTGCCTTTTAAAGTATCATCCATTCATATTAAATTCATCCTATACCCTCTATATACACATATACACACATGCTCAGATATGTATTCATACACATATATAGTTTCCTATATGGACATATGTGTAAGTATACATACATACATATATATACATTTGTATTCCCTTCACATATCCTCATGCTAAGGAAACTTTCAGAAGTTACTATTATCATTTTTCCATTTTGGCATGTAAATAATTCAAATTTGACAAATTCCTTATGATTTCTTTCCTATGGTTACCTTCTCATGCTTCTTGTGTTGGATTGTGAAATATTCTGTTCAGTTTTTTTTTCCAGCAAGAATGCTTGAAAGTCCTCCACCTCATTGAATGACTATATTTTCCCCTGGAATAATATGATCAATTTTGCTGTGTAGTTGATTCTTAGTTTTAATCCCAGTTCCCTTAATCTTTGAAATATCATATTCCTGGCCCTTTTATCCCTCAATGTAGAACCTGCCAGATCTTGGGTTATCCTGATAGTGCTTCTGCAGTATTCAAATGGTTTTCTCTTGGCAGCCTGTAATATTTTCTCCTTTAATTGGGTATTCTGGAACCTGGCAATAACATATCTAGGAGTTTTCTTTTGGGGATCTTTTTGAAGAGGTGATCTGTGAATTCTTTCAAGTTCTATTTTGCCCTCTTATTCTAAAACATCAGGGCAATTTTCTTTAAGGATTTCTTATAGGATGCTTTCCAAG